>BMAU01006541.1:0-334491 GCA_019973935.1 Trichonephila clavipes
TGTATGTTCATTCTAAGATGACACCGCTTCTTCTAAACTTCTCTGATTGATCGACGTCAGGTTTGCGACTTGAGTGCGACATCGTCGTTAGATTAAAAACACAAGTGTTTGATTGAAAAACACTAATAGAAAACAGAATAAAAACATTGAAAGTTTATTTACCGTTAGGTAATGAAAATTTATCTTCGAATTTAAGAGTCACGGGACGTCATGTTACGTATTATTATTAAAATGATCGTTGGCAGAATACATAGCCCAAAGCAGTATAATTAAAAGTACGATAGATTTTAAAAATGATTTCTATTACATCTTATGAGTGTAAAATTTTCTGGAAAGGGATAAAGGTTTAATTGTTATTTCAACATTTAAAAATTTTTGCGACGAGGGCTGTTAAAAATGGAAAGACCATCTATAGATTTATCATACCAGTCGGTAAATGACAAGAATGATTACAGTAGTCACATAAAATAGTCTTCAAAATGATATAAAATATCAACATTTAGTATATATATATATGAAGAGTACATATATATATATAGCATAAATTTAGATTTAAGAATATTGTTAAAAACGTTTGATAGCCAGCAAAGATCGATACATCGCGTAATTTTCTTAAAAATAGCCCTTAATCAATAGATTTAATATCGTAATGAACATTTTTAGTGTCTATTTCCATTTTAAAATATCGAAATGTCTGGTTTTTGCACAATTATAAAGTGTATAATCGTTGTTAGCGTAGCCGCAGGTCGAGCGGTATAGTATCGGATCGCGGCTTTTGCTTGTCACGGCTCGAAAGTATGTCGCGATAGCGATGCATCGCTGGGGCGCCTAATGACATCCCGGTTGGTGTGGCGCGGTAGTTAGAGGCGCGCTCAGTAGCCGTTCACGTCGGCTTATTACGGTTCGTAACATGTACCGTCGCCAGGCTGTAGTGCCGAACATTAATCAACATCACCGCTGGTTACACTTTGAGTCAAATAAATGTAGCCTGGTGTGGAATATTTATCTCAATCCATATTTTTGAACTATTGGAACATAGATTTACGATAATAACAGCGATATTTGTAATAACAACCAACGCATGTAATAGTTCGATAGAATTGCCGCTTATTCATAAGACTTTTTTTTTCAATTTTGATAGTCGGCTTCTCTATGTATTTATATTTTATTTATTTTCCTTGTTCACAATCGCTAATAAAATACTTTCTACTCAATCAAAATTAAATAGTGATCTATCAATATTAATGCAGCCTTTCAAATACAATTAATAAATTAATTTATTACCAGTTTGACACCATCCACATTCATTTCTTATTGTTGTAACAAAGTAGGTGTTAAAACAGACAAAAGTTTTAAAATGAAAACCTGAAGTTAGCCAAACTTGCCAGTCTGGGCTTCTGCATTGTTACACAATGCAGTTTTTTTCAATTTCTTGTTTTATCATTCTTCTCCTTCTTTCTCTCTATATATATAATAAATTTGTATATAAAATATGTAATATATATATATAATATAATCCAATATAATAGCTAGATGTCTAATATGTTAGGTTCTTTCGTAATATAATAATCATATATTACAACAAGATACACAAAAATCTCATAGTCATTACATATGTATTATTAGATATTAATGAATTAATACAAACAAAAATATAAAAATAAACATATAAAGGCATACCTGCAGAAGCGATTTAATACAGTGATGTTGATTAAATCTTCGGCTTCCAGGTAATGTGACGCAGTCAGTTTTGCAGCATCAACCTTCACCGTAATTCCGTCATACTACGTACCAGGTTATGAAAGCGAAAGAAAGCCATATATATGGAGACGTATCAAATTTTTCAATCGTTGGTTAAAATACTTTCTGATTCATCCACCAGTAGAACTGATCTTTACCTTTGATATTGTTTGCCTTGCTTTGGCGTATTCCTTAACGTATTGACGAAATAAATAATACCCATAAATATTAAATCAACTCCAGTAAACATAATTTTTCAGTATCTCTGCCAGAAAGTTAAAGAGTTTGACACCCTTTGCGCTTTAAATAGTTTTTTCTGTAGCCATATAACCTTTCAATTCTCGTATATGGAGCATATCCGCAAAGCAGTGCAAATTATTCAAATCTGATTTTTGTAACTGTGTGAAAGATAAGCAATTTTTCATGCGTGAAAATTATTATTAGCCGCTCATTGGCAAATTACCCCACCTTGTATGTCTCTGAAAATTTGAATTTTGACCTCATCTGTGCCAAATCATTCGTAAATACTCAGTAAACCTCGAATTATTTTATTGAGGCAGATGAGGAATTTCCCAATGATTGACTTCGCGTGAGGAATAAAATTCGTTCGCTTCATTCATCCGCTGATGTTGATCGCACAAGCTACGTTTGATCGTCTCCGCGTTTTAGCTAGAGTTTTCTCTGTTTATCAACCATCATTGTTCGCCTACGCAGCAGCTGATTCGCCAGGAACCCGTGATTTCGACGTATTTCCACAGATCGTTCGAGTCGAAGAGTATACAAAGCATTTCCGGAAGTTAACAGTTTACTCGAAGGCCTTTGTACATATTTACCCGCACATGATGCCGTTTGGCAGATATTTCATCGCTCCTCTGTTTGCCAGTGCAGCTTAAAATTAAACGTTATCAAGCCTCATCTTCTTGAGTTGTTAAGAACCTAAATTGGGCCGACAAATGCGTCAATAAAATTGTTAGGGAGGAAATATATCTGACATGTCATATGTTTAACCGTTTCTTAACGCATATTTACGCATTTTTTTAATCGATTACTGAAATTATGATATACATAAACAAAACAAATAACTTCGGGAAATTTTAATCTGCCAGAGCTAATTAATAAAGATATTCAACAGTAAAATTAATTACACATCACTGTTCACTGTAAATAATATCGAATCATTCAAGCACCATAAAATATAAAAACACTCTGGATCATTAAACACCCCGAAAATAGCTAATCTTCGCAATCTGCCTTCGCAATAAAACTATTCGCGCCTTTCCAGCAAATACTATCATATGTGTCGCCATAGATTTTGGAAGAGGATATCAAAGCACATTCTCGTTATCGTTCGAAATGGTGTTATTTATGCGGGTTCGCGAGCGGTACTTTGTAAATAGCGTTGTGTTCATAAGTTAATTCAATAAATAAACTTTGAGCTACGTTCTGTTGGAATTTTGTATTCCATTGAATATGCCGTAGATGATGATATATCTCGCCGATTGTAGTGTTGTTGTTAGCCGCCAGAACACTTGACAGCGCTTCAGTAGAGTTCGTCCAGCTCTCACGTCGTTTAGAGATAATGGGTTTAATATGCTCCTTCACATATCTCTCTTGGAAACATTAATCTTTAAAAATTATCTAAATATAGTTCCCTCTGAATAGATAAGATGAGTATGTGAATAATATTCCCAGATATATAGACAACCAGTTGTATATAGTGGGCGCCAGATCGTTATCGATAAGGGTGATTGAACAAATGAAGTGAGGCGCGAATAGATTTGTAGCCGACTGGCGGTTTTGAAGATTGACGGTTTGTCAACCAGTACTGCGTTCAGATTGTCGCTTACCAGAAGATATTGACGTAGCGATCCGATTTCCATCACACTTCGCATCTGTCAATCTCGCGGTTGTGGCATATTTGTGAGCTTGGCGCATCTCATCCTGTTGACAGAATTTCCGTGCCGTTCATCATCGAATGGCACTGAGCGAGTATCATGGCCACCTGGTCGATTTCCCGCCAATGGCACGCGGTTTATTCATTGACGCCGGAACACCAATCAACACTCGAATTTGTGAATCCCACATTTTAAAGGCATGACATACTGCCAGGCAAAGGGCTGAGGTGTGCAGTGTCTTAGTTGTGCAACTTATAGCGTTCATCTATTGTTCAAATCAGACTTACATGTAGTTATGGGTTCTGCAGATTTCGAGGCCAGTTATCGTACTTAAAATATACCGCGCCATCTGCCAGCAGAGAACCCATCCACATCAAAAATATTGTTATTGATGAAAAACTTTGAGTATAAAATAGTGGGTCTATAGCTTCGTGGCTCAATCACGCCGATCTCGAGACTCGCAGAATTGAGTTATTATCAACAGACATGGCGCATGTTAGCTACGTAGACAGATTGTTAGTTATTAAAAGTTCCTCACTCGATCACAGATCCGCTTCTGTTTGTTTCAGCCTTCTTGCCGAGTAGAGATTCAACTGCTTCAAACATTTCAAGGGGAGGTTTTAGATCATAGCTGTGCTCTTAAAATCTGAACTCTGATCCTTTTAAAATCAAAGAAGCAAGACGATAGCATCACTGATGTTGATGACTTCGGCGACTTGATAATGATACAGATTAATGAGCGTTCCGCTGACTACTGGCTGGGCATACTGTCGAATAAGGCGCAGCCAGCACATCGTCACGTTGGATATTTCCGAGGAAAGCCCGTGCCCAAGATTGCCCCGCTGCAGGCGAGCGAGAGTATTACCTCACCAGAAGCAGGCGTAGGTGCCCAGGAAAGTCTAAAATGAACTTGTCTCTCCGAACACAAAAGGCAATTGATTTACTGGAATATAAGTTTATGAATTCTAGTGTCTCAAAGAATAAATTGCCTCGATTCATAACATATTTCGGCTAATGAGTTGAATGATCGTTTACAGTAGTTGAAGCCCAGACATGGACACGGTCATCGAGCGCTGGTCGAAGAAATTATTATGCTTGTCAGTTGACATGAGCCTGAGGCCCCCGATTTCGGAGAATATGTGGGTGAAATAATATTTGACCCATTCAATGATCTATTAAGAATAGAGTTTATGTCCGGGTCCATACGCAAATCTTGATTACACATTAACAGATTCGATGTTTGAGATGTAACAGTTGAGAGCCACTGCCGCGGCAGAGACTGACATGATGTTAGCGCCGTCGAAAAGAATGACCAAATATCAGTTAATAATTAACCAGTTAGCGACATGCGGTAGCGCACAAAATCTTCTGACAATGCTTTGATAAAACTCCGTTTACCAATAAAATAGTTAATAAATTACGCCGATATTATCAATTTCCTTCACCGTGACAAATATTAAGATATCGATAGTTTGAGCGTTGCAAAGGGTGAAGAATATCGCTCGTAACCCTCACATTGCGGCTACAGATCCCGACTGCCGCAGCGACTGGCCCCTACCTGGGTTCAAAACCTGATTTGCGTGGAGGGTGTGGGCAATGTTCTTCCATTTGTCATGTTGATGTTAATAATTGTAATGTTGATCGTAATTGGCCGTGTCGTGCCATCTAATTTTAATACGACACAGTACTTAGATGGGCTTACGTTCAATTTATGTAAGTTAAATATATTTATTTACGTCTGGCCGAAATATTATCTGATGCTTTGCCTTATTTATTTGCCAATTTTATTATTAGCAATAGCAATAGATCAGCTGCTTTGATATTGGACAAGTGTATTATTATCTCTAAATTATTCTATTGTTTCGTCATTTTCTTATTTCGCTTTGAGTTAAATATTTTTAACATTTTTTTTCACAGATTTATAAAAATGACTGCAGCTTGTTTTTTTTGTTCAATTTATTGCCATTTTTATGTTGTATCTCGCGATTTGCTAGTGTAAAGAAAATATTCATCCGGTCCATCCATTACCTGAATACACAAGATACGACCATAAACTGCGCCAGGATGCCATCTATTGATAAATATCGTAACTAATGCATAAAACAGAAATTACATAGAAATGATACAACAACGTAAGATTTAAGGACGGATTCCAAAATTGAACGGAAATTCTATTGTTGAGCTGGTAGAATATTGCTGCGACGTGAATGAATATTACTGGGTGTCGGCCCTTCTTGCAGCAAAGTTTACACACAGTGGCCACACTTCACACACTCCAGTGCCTGAGTATTATGGAAAACAAAGCTTCATATATGTTTTTGAATAGTAAGTCTGAAAGGATCTCGGAAGCTGAGTGTAATTAACTGGTAAAGTGCAGCATAGAGTTGGAGATAAAAGATTTATTTTCTTTTAAAATATCAGTGATATTGACACGTAGAAATTGTCAGCTTTTTTATCTTTTCCTTAGCTTGGTTGCAAATAAATATTAAAGCTCAACAAAATACACCGTATACGAGAAATATACTAAAGCGTGTCTATTATCCGATATTGTTATATTTTACCATTAGATATCATAGACAAACATCTTGTTTTCTTCAGTTACTTCATTCCTCGCTTGAAAAAAACAAAATTTTTAAAAGAATTAAACATCATCATTTCTTCGGTGCTCCCCCGCCTTTGATGACTAAGTCGTATTCTGCATGAATCACAAACATTATCTCCTTTAATTAGCCGTAACAATAGCGGCGCAGCAGAATTTAGTCGAAAACGGAACCATTTTAATGTATCAGCGTTGAATATTTTAGCAGCAACATCAATTGTCGTATTCAGAACCCTATTAAAATGGTGAATGTTTGTGCTTAATGACATGAAAGAAAGTTTTTTGCTCACGATATATCGGATCATGATGTATCGCAATCTTACTAAATTTCCAGCGATCTAACCATAATTTTAAAATATACTAATAGTCGTTGATAAAGAATAAATAATTTCTTTCTTATAATTGGGATTTAGATTTTTTTATTCTTTTTTATATAAAAGCCATTTTCATTTATTTTCTTTATTAGTTAATATTTACAATATATACCAATTAGAATTGGCCACTTTTATCTTTCCATTAATATGCTGTGAACTCAGTACTATTCCCACACCTGTACAATAGAATAATACATGCATTATTGTTTTAGTGAGTTTTAATAGCCATTCTATTTTATTATACAATTATCATGTTTATTTCTCATTTGTATAGATAAACTTCCGAGTTCACACTCAGAAGACAAGATGGCATCATAATTTGGCTTTATCGATCGTTCATTTTTCTTTTAGTTGTACTTGATCACCACGAAATAGAAAGTATTTCAACATTTTAATATATGGCGCGATCGTTATTTTTCTTAAACATCAGAATGATTCTTATACAGTGAAACACTGAGGAATATTGTATATTTTTTAAATATTATTTTAAAAACTATTTTTTATTGTATTATTTTTGTCGCATTAAAGCTACGATTGATTATCATAAAAGTTAGTTTTTTGATATTTTTAGTGATTTATGTATGAAAGCTGCTTAGTCATTACATGTGCCAAAAGAAATGATAATTAGATTTAAACATTTTATAGGCTGTCATAAATATTTGCCTGTAGTTGAATGGTCAAAATGAAAATCTTGAAAATAATTTCTTGATTTACTAGTGAAATTAGCATATCAAAAGTAAAAAATCTTCATCTGTTGTCTAAAAATGTTTAAAATAAACCATTATTTTTTTTCTTTCATTATTTTTTCTGTTTTCGAAATAACTTATCAAAATATTCTTTTTATTAATTTTTCGAATATATCTGATCTATAGTTATTTAAAGATTTCTATCATTTTTAACATTGAATATTTGTGTGCCACATTTCGATTTTTGTGATATGTGTTCGATTTGAGTTTTCGAGAAGCTTGGACTATCTTTTCTTTGAGCCATTACTACTATCAATAAAAATCGTACGATGAAACAGTTTTTATATATTCAAAATCAAAGAAAGGAGACGCCGCCTGCTGGTGCTGCCGCGCTTGCTGCAAAGATGGGTTCTGCTATGTGGCTCGGGGTCAGCCTGAATTTAAATTTTGCGAGTAGATATATTTTTTATGAATGACTTTTAAATCATAATGTGAAGGTTATCAATAAATTCATGGGATCATATTTTTATTAATTAATATTTGCAAACTCTTGGTAACTTGTAATAAGATAAAATATATTGTTAAATATATAAATTATATTATTATTAATATAACAAACACAGATTATTTGTCATTGCTGGGCTTTTCGTTTAATGTTAGTTATTGATCTACTATTGGAACATAGCAAACATATTAATAACGATTTTCAAATACGCAGAGATTACATGAGTAAATATCATTTATTCTTTACATATCTGCAACCACAAGTAAAAATACACTAAAAATGCTATTTTCAGCAACATTTTGATAAAAATTCTCAATGAGAAATGATATATTTGCTGTTTGTTTAGCTTTTATTAGTTTATTTTTCGTGTATTCAAAGAAGATTGGTGAGCCAAAGGTAGCATTCTTTTCTTTGGTTATTCCGCTATTGTTCTTTACGGTGTCAAACTGAGAACTAGAGTTAATAATGACTTTCTTTTCAATGTCGATAGAAGCTTAGCGCTTGGGGGAACTAGTTTATCAGTTTACTTCATTTCGACCACTTAGCAAAGCATGTCAATGTAAATGAGATAATAATTGTAGGCTTTTGATCTCCCTTTACTGGTGTTACGTGCAATATTCGCTCTTTGAACATTTGCTGAAAATAGTAATACAAATTTCAAACTTTTGTCTGTCGTCGAACTGTACTGGAAGAAGGGCCGACAGTGGAGAATAACCTCGATCACCATTCCCGTAAACGTCAAGGTGCGTCTCGTCAGTAGCCTTCCAGGGGTCGTCCAAATCTGTCGTTCGGGTCGTCTTTCATCCGGAGACAGACCGTTATCTGAGTGTCGCTGATTGCACGAACTCTTCACAGCGGTTGCCCGATTGGCGTATGGTCTTCACCCTGTTTGTGTAGAGTCAGACATCTTCCGCAGAAAACCGTCCATCGCATGATAGTGCTAGCAGCACCCGGAAACGAATTATATGATACTTCTCGTCATCATACCTATTTTTTCTAGCTCCCGAATTCTTCTTCTTAAGGTATCTGACCAGGTCGAAAAGCAGCTTCAGTGTTTCTGATGCTTGGTGTTGCTCAATACTATTATAAAGAAATCAATGAAGTGGTTGAATGAGTTCAATGCAAACCAGAGAGTTTTTAAGTTTTTTTATAACATTTATTTTTATTTAACTACCAAAAATATATTTTTAATTTGAAGAATGAACTCGATACTTGCTAGGAAAACCGATTATCTATCAATCCTTATCAATGCAATGGATAAGGGCGGTAATGGATTCTTCAGAACAAAACCCGCGTTTTAAGACAGTAAGATCAAGAAGAAAACATGACCATCAAATTCTTAAAAATGCCAATATGTCATTTATTTTCTTAAAAATATTTTTATCTCGTAGTTTTCGTGATAGCTGACTACAGCGTATATTAATGACGTTAAAATTGTATGACGCAAAAAATTTATTTTTATTTATCACGTTCTTGTAAAATTTTGCTAGTCTTTTTCTTCCTAAAGGTGCTGCAGATAAAGATGTTAATATCTATTAGTTATGACTTTAAGCCTATTTATGTTCTTTAAAACAATAATATTCAGAATATCAATTTCAGGGTAATTTTTATCGTTTACCGAGTCTGAGCACGTTGACAGCGGCGATACACACCACCGCAGTCTTCAGTCTTTTCACCATTCACGTGCGCAATGGCGTACGTTGTCTTCTATGAGATGGATACATCTAAAAACACGGAGGGAACACCGAGGTATGGTCTATGGTGCTCAGTTAAGATGGTCACGCTATTGCGTGTAAAGAAAGCCACCTGACGACGGTAACATATCGCTTATTAATCGAGGCAGTGGCGAATCGCCTTGCGCACCTGCAGATGACGTCCGTTTTCTGCCTCCATCCCACCCCAGCTCGAGCTCCCGTCTTCCACCTCTGGGCCACAACTAGAGTCGCCAGCAGCCAAGTAGCATGAAGAGAGCAGTTGTAACAGTGACCGATTTTCACTTTTGTAATTATAACATAATTTTTTATTCTGTAAAACCATTTTTGAAATGTTGTAATTCTTCGTTTAATTATTTAAAATATTTCAAATTTTCCAGTCAGATCCGCCGTGTTTTTTTGCAGGTTGAATTGTGGTTATCTTGCGGCGATGGAAAGGAACGAGCGGTTCCCCATTCCTGCTTCAGTCGACAAATAGGTTCGAGGCTATCATTCGACTTATTTTTGTCTTGACGTCACTGGAAATGTTTTCTTAATATGACATTTTTATGTAGTAGGTCGCTTAAAGCAATGATAGCTAACAGTCTAAAATAGATTTTCTTAAATCGCCTTTACATTAAAAATGTGTCACCAAAATAATTATCATTTAAAATCCTGATTCGTTAGAAATATCTCTTCATCCGCATGTTGAAATTTGCCATTATTGATCTCTCCAGAACATAATTCTGTGATTGCTCGCTGTTCTTGCAAAGGACGATTTGAATCTCTAAACAGTAGATTCTGCAGAATTGTTTTTACTTTCGCTTCGTCAGTTTGATCAAAAGACATCCATCACCAATAGCAATGCTTTTAATCCGTAAGTCAATCCCTCGATTCATGCTTGGGGTAAATTTTACGGGATCTTTTTATCGCCAGTACTTCAGTAATGATCACTTTTGAAAAGAAGCAATTAATTCAATTCGTTGTTGTATTTGGCCCAACACGACGTTATCTCTTAGATTAATTTAGTGAAGATGATAGTAAAGATCAGCAGCCGATTGGCAGAGGCTCCAGCAGGGCGCAACGCAGTGGTTAGGCCCTTGCAAAAGTGTAAGCTTGACCTCAGCCCTGGTTGGGTACGTGACGTCAGTCAGTGACTTGACTCCCTAGAATCTCGGCCCTTCGCGGTCGTGAGTGCGTAAGCTGCTGCCACTGATCAAAAGCTGTAAAGCAGCTTAATCAGATTTATCACATACTTCCATCTAGATGACAAGTGTTACTTTATTAGATGCAATTTTTTTAAGTCTCAGTGTTGCAACGTGTCAATTACAAAATAATGTTAAATATACTGACATACTATAATTTAGTTAAGCCCTTCTCTAATCAATAATTAGCTCCAGCCTAATATATGTAGAAATTTTCCAGCCTATTTTTAAGAATATCGCTACGATTATTACGCCATCGGGATTAGAGAACCTCACTCTTTTTCCACACACCAGTAGCGGACAGGAAGTGATGGGGAAGATGGTCCAGACGCCCGAAGTGCGGCGGCAGGAATCGTATATTTCGTCTTTCGGAAGCGGTGAAACATAATGCGCTTTCGGGCGCACTATTTTTCATTTTTCCGAGCTTGTCATATATGGTTATAGCAAAAGTGCGGATAATAATGTACTCACTAGCGTAGTTAAATAGACAGCAGCGAAAAGCTTAAAGTAGCGTACCGCAAAATCGACGATCTGGCAATACTGCACCGCCTCGAAGAGGATCCTGTTCGATTTTTAGTCGCTTAAAAGTGCTCCCGATGTCATCGGCCGCACACTATACATTATCACCCAAATTGTTACTTATACACAGTCACACACACAAACACATTTTATGGAAATGAGTTGGGGACACATTTGGACTAAAGTGATTAATTCACTGTGACTTCCACGACTTGTTTATTAATGCTCTTTGTTTCTTCAGCTGCTATAAATTGTCAGGTGGAATAATACAAAAAGTATTTGTAAGGAACTGTTTCGATTCTCCTTTCTCATATAAATAACTGAGTGCGTCAATATCTTATTTCAGTATTAGCTGCTTAAACATTGGTTTGGAATATTTTTGCATTAAATTAAATTCTTCCATTAACAGTATTAAAATCAGGAAAATATTGTGAATTGGTCTCAAAAGCAGCCACTTATGTAAAGCAGCCAATCACAGCTAAAGATTTTCCTAGTGATATTTCAGCAGAGTGTTGAGTTTGTGATGGCACATGAGTTTGAGAACATTCTTAGTCAGGAGTTAGTACTACCTCACTGTATGTAATAAAACACATTCGTATTTTTTGACATTCTTAAGTGATTAATGAAAGTATTAGGGCCTATAAAGTAAAGTAAGTCGGGTTTTAATTTGTTTAATATTATAGTCTACAGATTATAAGATGTTGTACCCCATTGTAATATTTCTAAATAAAAACGAAACATAAATAACTTCTCACTATGAGGAATGATTTTCCGCATTACAATTTTTCAGATCAATTCCGGTTATAATTACTTCTTCAGGCGCAGCAGAGATGGTGTGTTCTCTGACCGAGTTAAATAACAAACAGGAAAGTTGGAAAATGAAATCATTTCATTCCACCAATTGGTATAAACGTAATCGCTGGTCAAAGTATATTTGCGGGAAATTAGAGCTTCGAGAGTTTGACTTCAACTTTGCGATTATTTCGACAATGGTTGAAAGCCACGGAAATAAAACGAATGCTTCTTAGCAGCGAATGGATTTTGCGCAAAGTTTATTTAATATTAAAATTATTGACCATTGAACTGATGGAAAAAGCGTATAAATAGATAATATTTATATTTAGTAATCTTATTGTAAAATGTGAAGATACATGAGCATTGTTTATAACAAAATTCGATTTAAGCAATAATATTTCCTGACAAAAAATAAACATAGAAATTATCTAGCTACATATTCTTCTCTACGCCATTATAACAATATTTTAGATGGCATTAGACCTGTACGAGAAATTAACCAGGAATTTCCGAAATACATAATCTTAGAGCGGGTTTCATCCGATGCCTACCAGTAACAGGTTAGCTCTTGCTGAAAAACGCCGATGTTAGTCGGGGTTGTAACTCCAAAATAATGTGAATTTTAAAAACTTGAAGTTCAGATCTCTATGGAGAAACTCTTGCCTTTATATAGCTGGAAAATACATTCTTGCAGCGCCTTTTATAAAAGCAGCTTCTTGAAAAAATGTTGCCTCTAAATTAATTTTGCCGAAATATTGTATTTTAAATAAATTTTTTTGTCAAAACCGTCCTTAAAACAATTTTATACATGTATTTTGAGTACATGTACAATTCGGGTGACACTAAATATCATGAAATTATCCATTTATGCATCTTTAAAATCTACGGTTCCGAACGTAGTCGGATTACCTTAATTGAACTGTGGGTAGCTCTTGATTATGGGGGTCTATTATTTGATACCTAGTTCGCGTCAGGAATTAAATACCTATGAGGGGGCGCAAAGATACGAGGTCAAAGATTTAAAAAATGCTCAATTTACGTCGAATTAAAACAAATACTTCCATAATAAAGACGCACTTTTTACTATAAAGTAAGAGCGTTGTCATCAAAAAATTTTCTCAATGATAATTAAAGTTATATTGATCTCATATCAAATAAAAAAATATTTGTTTATCCGCTGTAATCCCACGACCGGTTGTTTTACATGTTTTCCTTTTAAACTGGACATTTACTCTTCTCATATAAAAATATCTCTAACTGAAAAACTGAGAACACCATCACAAACACATGGAAATGTCGCGAGAGCTACAGCCGTAATTTGTTTGACCTCTCTGTTAGGTTGGTACAGTTAGTTAAGCATCCTCTTTCATGTAAGTTTATTCATTTAAGGAAAGTCAGGTAATGTATTTCTATTGAAAACATCTTCAAAACAATTTATGATATTAATAAGACTTGACTACATTTATATTTTCAAATATTACAAAGTATTACAGTAACATATATTATTATATCGAATACGATCTTTTTGCCCGGAAAAGAATACCATCAATATACAGATCAATTTGTGCCGTTAATTTTCGGCGAGTCGCCGATGCTTCCAGCCAACAAAGAAAAAGTCCCGAAAGTAGCAAACCTCTCCCCACCACATTCACCGGAAGTTTCGTATCGCGCACTGCGTGCGACAAAGCACACACCGCTCGACCGAGCGCGCTCGTTCCCCGCCAAAACATGTTGAAGTGTCTTTGCTTTAAATATTAAAAATAATAATAATTATTTCGCCATCGGAGCCCTTATACAGTCTATTACTGGTCATCACTATGGGTCGCAAATTGGTAAGGCTCATTAAAACTAATTAGTACGTTAAATCATTTAAAAATATTTGTTATTTTTGTAAACATTGTAAAGCACTTTGCTTTACTCCCCACAATGAAGAAAGATATATCAATGTTATTTTCTTATAATGAATCCTCAGTAGTGGCATTGAAATGGTATATTTTTGTCATGAGTGTTCACAGAGTAGCTTTATAACCAATTAATTATCACTGCTCTAACAAGTTTCAATAAGATTAATGACTACGCTTGTACCTATAAAGTTTTTATATGAAGGCTTATGATTAGTCTTCCGAGTTATTTTTCTATAGATATCCATATTTTCTTGAAATACCGCATTTTTTGCAATATACTAATTGTAAATTATGAACAAAATAACATACGGCTGTCCTTATTACTTAATTACTGATTTTTTGTTTAAAAGAGTAGTATTCGTAAATTTAATACTATAGCACTTGTATGGTTTATAATTAAGATCTGTATTGGGGAGCTCTAGCGTCAAAGTGCATTATTACATTGGAGTGCATATTTAGGGTATGCGGTAAATTGTGATTGAAAGGGCTAAAAAGTTTACTATTGTAGCCCAGTTTGCGGTAAATCGATTTTCTTCTTCGCAGCCTAAATGACCCCCGGCTATTATATCGGGTCGGGGTTGCTTTTGCTGGAACAGGCAGCTTCTAAAGAATTCCCGGGATCATGTTATCATTCACTTGTTTAGAGACGTATCAGCGGGGCATCACTGGTAATACATTGTGCCTATTGCGGGCTTGATGTTTTGAATACAGCTTTAATCATAAAGAATAACACATGGGTAAACAGATTTTTCTCAGGCCTGATTTTGATAGATTGTTTATCTTCTCTTTGAAAAAAACAGATCAGAAAGCAGTGGTACATCTCCGAGAGTCTTAATGGCCGAACAGCACCATTGTTTCCGAGAATTATTTATTTATGAAAGTTTAGTGGGAAAAGTCTTTGTTAAAAATAAACATAAATTTAGCCGATGAATGTGGTGTGAATGAGCTACTTTTTCCGACTTAGATAACAAGAGACAGGGACAATATTTTTATAAAGTAGAACTGCTTTAACTTGCAAAGCTTGTGTGTCATTCTAGGTTGAAAATAGATCGTTTCAAAGATTTATTGGAAGCCGACCCGCTTAGTATTGAGTTCAGTAATTGTCACTTCCAAACAATAGTTATGTTATTTAAAAATACCTCGAAAGGAATTCTTTTCTCGAGGAAGATCTTCTTTCAAGAGATGATAAATAGCTTTCTTTGAATATGTTTCCATGGTCAGGTAACAGCAAATACTCCATGAAATTTTTTATAATAGCAGTAACATATGAAATGCAGAAATGGTGAGCAGATTACTTAATGCTTTCCAGTTTAGAAAATAGTGACAAATATGTGTTCAATAATGAAAAGCAAATAGGAGTTTTATCATATTTGAATAATTTCTCATTTTAAATTTCTTTTATATCTTGACAGCTAAAGCATTTCTCCTCCACTAACCCATATAAAGGTGACCCGCGTAAAATAGCTATCATATCTATTTTAGAAGATTTGTGTTTTTGACGCTTTACAGCAGGGGTACTCAACCTTTTCTTCTGCCGGGCAGCATACACATATGATAGCTATTTTACGCGGGTCGCAACATATGGGTTAATGGAGGAGAAATGCTTTAACATCAAGATAACATAGAAAATTTAAAATGGGGAAATTGATCAAAATATATTAAAACTCCTATTTTGCTTTTTTTCATTATTAGTTTTTATATTTGTCACTGAATTTTTCTAAACTGGAAGCATTTAAGTATCACTCACCATTTCTGCATCAGGAAACGGTTTCATATGATTACTACTGATATAAAAAATTTCATAAGGTGTGCCTTTATTATCGCTGTGACAATACCACTGACAAAACACCTTGTTGCTGTTGTAGATTATTCAAGAAAGCCTATTTATCATCTCTTGAAAGAGATCTTCGAGGAAAAGTGTTGTTGAACGATTCCTTTCAGAGGTATTTTTTAAATGCTCTCTTTTGTGACAAATCAAACAATTACTGAACCATACTTGTTTTTCACTACAAAATAGTCAACTTCCCAATCGTCTTGAAACAATCTATTTTCTTCGAATATTTTTCGCTTGCAAGATATGAAAGATAGTTAAAAACTAGTTCTACTTATAAAATAATCGCTATTCCACTAATGTCTGTTATCACAAATCAAATAAAAATATCAGTTCGCACCCACACGACAACAACAACAAAATTTATATATTTGATTTTTTAACAAAGACTTTCCCACTAAACTTTCATAAATAAATGAATTTCTCAGAGCAATGGTTATGACCGGGCCATTTAAAAAGGCCCGCGGGCCGCAGGTTGAGTACCACTGCTTTGCAGTGCAATTTTTTCAAAAGGGAGTCATGTCTATGGGATGTAGCTTCTGTTTACCAAGAGATCTGTTTTATGTGTTATTTCTTTATGATTAAAATTCCCCGCTAAGACAAAACCGTAAATCTACACAATAGGCACGAAAATGTATTAGTGTTGCTAGGCATTTTCGAATTTTTTTGTCATCGTAGCTTCTGGTAAATCTAATGCGTCCTCGAGATGAGATGTCTTTATGATCAGGAATTCTATTTAGAGCTGCCTGAACACCCCCTTGAAAAGCTTAACCCCATTGATATATGCCAGGGGTCGGCAAACTTTCGAGAGAGAAAAATCAAATTTTATAAGTGAAACAAGACAACTAAGGCAGTGCTTCTCAAACTTTCAAAACTGGTGCTCCCCTTTTCAATCACAATTTTTATCACGCCCCCTTATACTTTAATAATGCACTCAATGCAATAATAATGCACTTTGACGCTAAAGCTACAATACGAGATCTTAATTATAAACCATACAAATTAATAACATAAGTATTAAATTTTGAATACTACTCTTTTAAGCAAAAAAATTAATTAATTAAGTAATAGGATAATTATTATGTTATTTTTCCGTTCTCTAATTTTTTAATTGAACATATTGTAAAATGCGGTGACTGCTTAGAAGAAAAAATATGGATATCTGCTAAATATAGAAAAATAACTCAGAGGGTCAACTTCTAATCATAAGCCTTCCTTATAAAAACTTTGCTTTGCAAGACAAGCCCATGGAAGTCATTAATACTTATTAAACTTGTTAAAATTTAGTATTAATTAATTAGTTATAAAATACTCTGTGTAGCACTGATACATTAAAAGTATACCGGCCGAAGTACCCGCTCTTTGCAGGAGTTCATTTATAAGAAAATAACACATTCTTGATATAATAGCTGTATTGTAAGGAGAGTAAAGCCAAGTGCGCGACAATGTTTACAAAAATGTAAAATGTTTTTAAATGATTGCTCAAATTATAATTAGTTTTAAGCGAATTTTAATTTTAAGCCTCACAGAATTTAGCATTTATAATTGATATTGAATAATAAACAATAATATAAAATTCCGATGAAGAATAATTGTATTATTTTTAATATTTAAAGCAAAAAGACTTCAACATGTTTTAACCTGGGAACAGGCGCGCACTCGATAGGGTCGAGCGGAGTTATTATGTCACCCCAATCCTTTTTTTTTATAATTATTTTATTGTACACGATACAAATAGTTATTCCAGTGAATAATTTAATTAAGAGAAAGTTTACTTACCTACTTTCAAGGACTTTTTAATTTTTCTTTGGTAACAAATAAAAGTTTTGCCAGAAATTAATTTCGTGGATCTGTGTGTCCCGCGCGACCGCTTCGGGTAAAAAGTGTATTCATTATGATAATATGTATGTTACTGCTAAAAACAGTTGTTATGCTTTATATGTTTGAAAATACTCATCTTGGTCTAAGTCTTGGCCAAGTATCATAAAATTGTTTTGCGTGGAAAAAAAGCGCAACAGAGAAATACATTACTTACAACTTCCTTAAATGAGAAATAAACACATAAGAGAGGGTCATAACTAACTGTACCAATAACTTAGAAGGTCAAACAAATTACAGCTGTAATGTGCAGTATTTCAAAAGTAATGACAATGATGAATTTTTTATGTTCCTAAATTTTTTCGATTCTGGATCGGGGATCTGTTTTTTCTCTGAAAGAGTAGAATGTTAGTTTTAAAAAGGAAAACGTAATAAAAACTCTCCCATCATGGGATTACAGCAAGTTAAATAAAATATTTTTATTTGATTATAGGATCAAATATAGCTAATTAAGTATTGAAGAATTTTTTTTTTGATGACTTAATATCGCCTATAACTTATATCAGAGTAAAAGTGCATTCTTTATTATGTCTGAAAGTATTTTGTTTTAATTCATTCCAGTAAATTAATTATTTTTTAAATCTTTTATTTTCGATATGCTTGCGCCCCCTCGTAAGGTTATCGCGCCCCCCCAGGGGGCGCGCCCCACAGTTTGAGAAACACTGAACTAAGGTATCAAATAGCCATTTATATGCATGTCCGGTAGTGGTCGCAATCAGAACTGCCCTGGTTCAATTAAGGTATCCGACTACGTTCGGAACCGTGATTTTAAAAAAGTGCATAAATGGATAATTTTCATGATATTTAGTGTCACTTAGTGTACATGTATAAAATACATGTATAAAATTGTTTTAAGGACAGTTTGACAAAAAAATTTTATTTAAATACAATATTTCGGCAAAAAATTAATTTAGAATAACCTTTTTTCAAAACGTTCTTTTATAAAAAACGCTTCTAAAATAATATTTTGCTTATATAAAGTAAAGTTTTCTCCATAGAGTCTGAACTAGGATTTTTAAAAAATTCACATTATTTTCAGAGTTACAACCCATTGAAATAATTATCGGCGTTTTTTTCTTAAAATTTCTCCCCTGTTTTCGTAAAACATGGATAAACCCACTTCTAAGTTATATATTTCAAAAATTCTAGTTGAACCTCTCTGTACAGAGGTCTGAGCTATATACATCTAAAATATTGTTATAATAGAAGCATTTTTCACAAAAGGAGAATATCTTGAAAATAGGTCATTCTATGTTTATTTTTTGTCAAAATATTGTACTTAAATAATTTTTTATTGTAATAATACTCATAAAACAATTTTATATACATTTTCTAATCTAAGTTACACTAAATATAAATATTATCTATTTATACCCTTTTTCGAAAATCATGGCTCCCAACGTAGTCAATAATTTTGTAATATTTAAATAAAACTTTGCACAAAATCAAATTTTCCATTCCTTCAAAAACTAAGAACTATGGAAGACATTTTTATTTCCGTGGCTCAATGAAAGAACAACCATTGTCAAAATATCATAAAGTTGGGAATTAAACTCTCAAGCTTCCTGAAAAAGTTTCCACACCAAATATACTTTATTCAAGAATTTTACGCTTATACCAATTGGTGGAATAAGAAATGGTTCGAATTTTTCTTTCCTGATTTGTTATTTAACTCGATTAGGAAACGCCATCTCTTGCTGCGCCTGGAAGTAGTTACTAATTTCTTGGAATTGAACTTGTCTGAAAAGAAATTGTATCTCGATAGCAAGAGGTGACCCTACACGAACGAGTTTGAACATGAACTGTTTATTTACGTTAAGGAATATTACAACGGAATGCGCAGCGCGCCGTCTGTGGACTGTAATATTAAACATAAATTAAAATTGACTTATTGCTTTTGCACATAAAGGCCATTTCAACACTTTCATTAATCCTTAAGAATGTCAAAAAATACAGAATGTGTTTTGGTACACTTCTGGTGGGGGCTTATGTGTACCTATTGCTCATATTCAAGAATGTTCTCAAACTCATGTAGCTTACTCTGCTGGAAATCACTAGGAAGAGTCTTGCTATGGTGGCACTTTTACACATAAATTGGACTTTTACTGCTTTAGAGTTAATTCTAATATTTTCCCTGATTTTTAATACACTGTTAATGGAAAACAATTTAATGCAAAAATATTAAACCAATCAAATGTTTAAACGTATACACAAATAAGGTAAATATTTCCAACGCATAGTTATTTATATAGGAAAAGGAGAATCAAAAACAGTTCCTTGTACACGTAATTATTTTTTTAATAATTTATATAGCTAGAAGTTTAAAGAGCCCGAATTGTCTAAGCAAAGAGTCACGTGGGGAGTCGCAAATGCGAAACAGAAGTGAAATCCTTTTGAATCCAAATGTCCATCCCCAACTCGACACATCCACAAAAATCCATGGTACAACGCAAGATAGTGTATGTGATAATGTATAATGTAGTAGATGTGATAATGTATAGTGTCTGTGTGGCATGGGAGCACTTTAAATATTCGTCAAGCCGAGAGTCCTCTCGAGAGGTTGGTGCAGTGTTGCCAGATCGTGCGATTTTTTGCGAATTTTGCTACTTTTTAAAGCTTTTCGCTGCTTTTTTTTTATCCTATTGCTACTTCGTGAATTTTATTGTACTTCACTTGAAGATCCCGCTACTTTTTGCTACTTTCAACCATATATAAAAGTATTGGAACAAGTTTCGGAAAAATCGCAAAGAAAAAAAAATAGTGCCTTAAGTACCCAAAGAAAACATGGAGTTGCAGTATGTTTCACCACTCCGAAAAGACACAAAACTCTCTAATTCCCCCTACCACCACCGCCACGATTCGGAGCTTATCTAAATGGGACTCCCGTCTCCCGCTCCTCCTGTCCACTGCAAGTAGTAGTAGAAAAAAAGAAATAGGGACTCTTTCTAATCCCGATAGAAGCATGAAAATGAATCATGTAATATTCTTAAAAAATAGGCTGAGAGAATTTCTACATAAATATTAAACTGGAAAAGTAATTGTGAAAGGACAAATTCTTATAGAGAGAACTAACTAAATTGTATAATTATCATCAATGGTACTGTATTGAATTAATGAATAAAAATCTATTTTTGTAATTGACTTACGTTGCAACACTGGACTTATAAAAAAATTGCATACAATGACAAAAGTAAGCACTTGTCATCTAGATAGATTATGTGATAAAAATCTGATTAAAACGCTTTTGAAAGGCTTTGATCTAGATTCAGTGGCGTAACTTACACCCTCGCATTGCGGGGGGCCCAGGGATTCTAGGGAGTCCAAAGTCTGACTGACGTCACGTACCTATTAGGGCTAGGAGTCCAAAAGCTTACTTTGCAAGGGGCCCTAATACTTTTCGTTACGCCACTGCCTAGATTCCTCTCTTTCCAATCAACTACTTGTCTTACTATCTCTTTACTTAAATTAATACAAGGATAGCATTAAATATTGTTAAATTACAGCTGCCAATTTTAGCAAAATTTGAGAGTGGATTAATTAACTCTTTCAAAGTGATCATTGCAAATTACTGAAAGCATTAAAAAAGATTGCATTAACTCTTTTAAAAATTTACCCCAAATGCATGAATCTCGAAGTTGACACGAGTTTAAAAAGCATTTATTTACCTATTGAAGTATTTGATGGATGTCTTTTTGAATAAACTGACAAGCAGAAGTAAAGTAATTCTACAGAATCTACTATTTTTTAAATTCAAATCGTCCTTTTTTTTATCTGCCTTTAGAACTAGCAGAGCAATCTAAATTATATGTTCTGGAGAATCAATGTAAACAAATTTTCAACATACAGTTGAAGGATGTTTTTCTATCTGAATCGGGACTTTTAAATGATGGAGAATTATTTTGGTGACACATTTTTAATATAAAAGACGCAGTTGGAAATCTATTTTTAAGATATTTAGCTATATTTGCTTTAAAGCTTTACAGCCTACCCATAAGTAATGTCACTGTAGAAAGGGCATTTTCCCGAGTGACGTCAAAAAAGACAAAAATAAGGAATCGAATGTGCCTCGAACTGTTTGAGTCAATCCTCAGAATCAAAATGACTTTGGAAGAATGAGGGACTTGCTGCGTTGATTTCCTTCCATCGCCACAAATGCTTCAATATAATTCAGAAATTTATACAAAAAAACACAGCAGATCACGATACCTAGCAGGAAGAATTTGAAAGTATTTTAAATGAATTAAATAATCAAAGAATTTTAACGTTTTTTTTAAAAAATAGTTTTACAAAATTAAAAAATTATATTTATGAATTACAAGTGAAAATCGATTCACTATTTTTCTTCTCTCTTCATGCTACTTGGCTGCGTAAGTTTCTGGCAACTCTGGGTTGGTGGCCCTGGAAGAGAGGTGGAAGACCCCAGGGGTTTTCTCCCTCGAACTTGGGGTGGAATGGAGGCAAAACGGGTTGTCATCTGCAAGGTGCACAAGGCTACGATAAGATGGTAGATGTATTCTAGCACCCTTGCCTCGATTCATTTCGCTGGCCTCTTTCTGACACCGTCGATCAGGTGGCACAATTAACACACACATATGCAATAGCGTAACCATAGACTAACGAATTTTTACCATAAGAGATTATACCTCGGTGCTTCCCTCTACGTGTTTTTTAGAATGTAAACCCTCTCCCCTCCCATAAGAAGGTCTGTACGCCATTGCACACATGAATGAATTAGGTAGAAAAAAAAACTAGAAGGCTTCTGGTGAAGTGTATCTATCCTTCCACCTAATCAACATTATAGATAAATAGTGTCCTATTTAAGGTATCCGAGTAAATTCGGAGATAAAATTTTCAAAAATTGATATTCTGAATAATTTATTGTTTTAAAGAACATAAATAGGCTTAAAAAGTCATAACTATTAGATAACTAACATGTATCGCCCTTTTTTTTTGAAAAAAAATTACCTTTAGGAAAATTTAGCAAAATTTTTTAAGAAAAACGTGATAAATAAAAATAAATTGCGCATTATGCAATTTTAACGTCATTGATATACTTCTTGATCCCTCTGAAGTGTCAGAAACCGCAGGATAAAAAATATTTTAAGAAATAAATATTTTATTGGCATTTTTTAAAATTTGATGGTCATGATTTTTCTTCTTGATTTTTCTGTCTTAAAACCTGCGGTTTGTTACACTCTGAAGGGTCCATTGCATATATGTTATAAATTCCATTGCATTTGATAGGATTATTAAGAAGATATCCGGGTTTTCCTGCACAAATTATCATAAAAAGTTCATTCTTCAAAAAACGAATTAAAAAAATATATTTTTATTAGTTAAATAAAGTAAATGCTATAAAAAACTTAAAAACTCTCTAGTTTTATGCATTAGTCCTTCTTCCTCAATAATTGATTTCTTTTTTTCTTAATGACCCAAACAACACCAAACATCAAACACCTAAAAAGCACTTTTTCGACCTAGTCGGATACCTTAAGAAATTCAGAGCTTAGAAAAATAGAGAGATTATGATGACGAAGTATATATAATTCAGGCACATTTCTTCCCCAGGTGCTGCTGCTCTCATCTCTTCTGATGGGGACGAGTTTTCTGCAAGAGGTATCTGACAACGACTCGGTCCCCAAACCCAAGAGTGAGGCCAGCACCTACCTCTCCAATCACCCCTTGCTGACAGGGGCAACCGCTGTGAGGAGTTCTGCTCCCGGATGCAACAATCAGCGGCCCTCCAGAGACCAACAGTCCTATCTCCCGGATGAAGACGACGGAGTGGTCGACGGGTTTCCCTTTGGACGACCCCGCAGGAGGCCTACTGACGGACCACACCTTGACGACAGAGATGAGTGTCAGGTTCGGTTTGGTCTCCACTATTCGAGTTGCTTCTCCAAGTACAAGGATTTCGACGACAAGTTGTAAGTTTTGAAATTTGTTATTTTTATTAAAGCTGTTTTCAGTAAATGTTAAAGAACTGAACTCAGTGGCGCAACAGCCCATTAGAGTCAAAGCCTACTGGGCCTATCTCAGTTTACGTGACCTTAAGCGCTGAGGTTTCGGTCAAGTGGTCAGCCTGACGGGAAACCCCCAATGTTCAGTTCCCAAGCAAACTTGGCACTCATTTATCGACCCATTGAAGGGATGAAAGGCAGAGTCGACCTTGCCCAGCCCGGGCTTTGAACCCTGGACCTGTGGTTTGGAAGCGCGATACACTACCACTCAGCCACTGGGCTTCAAATGTTAAAGAACAATAGCTAATTTTGGAATAACCCTTTGAAGAAGAATGCTGCAACATTATAATCCTCTTTGGATACACAGAGAGAAAGAGCAAAACAAGCAGACTAATTGTTATATCATTCTCGGAAATTTAAGGGAATTTTCAATAAAATGTTATTGCTGAAAAATGCTTATTTTTTGGAATGTATTTTTAACTTTTAATGAGACACGAGATATGGTAAAAGAATACGTGAATTGTTTACTCGTATGTCTATATAAGTATTTGAAAATCGTTGTGTATGACGCTATATTCCGAATATAGGTCAAATGTTCTTTAACATTAAACGAAAAAGTAGCTTTAATATTAAATAATCTGTGTTTGTTTATAGTTAATATGTATTTATATATTTAACAATATATTTTTTATCTTATTACAAGTTACAAAATTATTAAAAAGCACACAAATATTAATTAATAAAAATATGATCCCGTAAATTTGTTGATGTATACAGTATGATTTAAAGTCATTCATAAAAATATATCTACTTTCTATAAAATTTAAATTCAAGACATTTTATGAATTTTTTATATCAATTATCTTTACTGGAAGATGGCTTTTTGTAAGCAGCAGCTTTAAGCAGAGCAGCGTGTTTTACAGCTCCCTTCTTGATTTTTGAATAGGTGGAATTCTCTTTAAACTGTTTCATATTCTGATTTTTATTATTAGTAGTAATAGTAATAAAAAAAATAGTCCAAACTACTCGAAAATAAAGTCAATTTTATATCGTAGATCCGAAAATGGTTTCGCCAACACAGAGTGTCAATGTTAAAAATATTCGAAAATCTTTAGAATAACTATAGATCAGATATATTCGAAAAAAATTATTTAAAAAGAATATTTTATTCCAATTATAAAGTTATTTCAGGAAGCAAGAAAATAATGAAAGAAAAAAATGAGAAAATGAGTTTATTTTAAAACTTGTTTTACAGATTTCTTTAAGATGAATTTTACTTTGATATACTTAATTTCACTAAGTAAATCAAAGTGAGCAAGTTTCATTTTGATTGCATTCTAACTACGAACAAATATTTTATGACGAATATAAAAAATGTTTAAATCTGAATTAATCATTTCTTTTAGCACATGTAATATTCATAGCTTCATACATAAATCACTAAAGAATATCAAAACTAACTTTTTACTTGATAATCAATCGTAAAACGCAATGCATTAAAAATAATACAATAAAAAAATAGTTTTTAAAAAAATAATATTTAAAAAATATACAATGATATAGTGTTTCCTTTTGTATAAAAGTCATTCTGATCTTTAAGAAAATGTAATCACATTATATTAAAAATGTTAAATAAAGGCATTTTTTTCCTATTTCGTGGTGGTCAAGATACAACTAAAAGAAAAATAGATTTTTGTCGAATAAAATTTAAATTATGTCTGCTTTATGAGCATTATGCTAATCTTCTGAAGTGTGAAATTTCGGAGGTTCTTCTATACAAAATGAAATAAACATGATAGTTGTATAATAAAATAGAATAACAATTTAAAACTCACTAAAACAATAATGCATGCTTATTATTCTATTAATACAAATTAATAGAATAATAATTACTACAAGTTCACAGCATATTAATGGGAAAAAGATAAAGTGACTTAATTCCTGGTGAATATATTAATAAATGTCTTTAATAAAAGAAAAATAAATGAAATTTAAACTTATATAAAAAAAAGAATAAAAAAGTATCTAAATTCCCAATTATAGGAAAATGGAAAAAATTATTTATTCTTTATGTAATATTAATTCTATTTTAAATTATGAGTTACAGATTAACAAAATTCCCAAATAAGTTCTGATATGCATCATGATCCATTATACATCGTAGAGCAAAAAAAAACTCACCTTTAAATGATCATTAAGCACAAAAAACATTCACCATTTTAATAATAGGGTTCTAGTTACGACAATTCGTTTTGGCAGTTGATGTTGCCTTGCTAGAATGATGCTGCTGATTTTATTAAAAATAGTTCCGTTTTCGATTCATTCGCAATTTCTGCGCCACTGGTGACACAGCAATTTAAAAAGGAGGAATAATTATTAGACCTGTAGACTGTGATTCATGCAGAATACGAACTAGTCATCAAAATAAAGGGAAACCGAAATATAGCGATGTGCTAATTCGCTTAAAAGTTTTGTTTTTCAAACGAGGAATGAAAATGCTTGAAAGAAGAAAAATAAGATGTTTATTCTATGATATCTAATGGTAAAATATAACTTTGTTTTAATATCGGATAACTGGAATAACATTTGCAGCACACAATTCCTTTTATAGATACATATTTCTCGTATATTACAATTGTATAATTTTTGTTGAGCTTTTAATGATACCCATTTGACAGCCAAGCCCCCTAAAGGAAAAAGATTCAAAAAAAATGATTCCTATTACCAGGAATAAATTATTGAAAAGGTTTCTACATATTAAATATTTTTTGGAAATTATTTTTAAAAAAGAAATAAATCTTTATCTCCAACTCTATAAAATTCTGCACACTTTTACTTAGTTAGTTACATCAAACTTCAGGATCAAAATTTCAGACTTACTTATTCAAAAAACTTATATATGAGCTGTTTTTATGCTCTCAAGTTTTGGAATGTGGAATTTTCTGAAATTGTTCATTACTGTGTGTAAACTTTATACAAAAAGAAGAATTTATTTTTTGCAAATGTGTTCATTCTGTACACGTTATTTAAGCCGCGAATATTATTCTACCAGCTCTTTAATAAATTTCCGTTCAATTTTGGAGAAAATACGTCCTTAAATCTTACGTTGATTTGTATCATTTCAAAAAATTTCTGTTTTATGCATTAGTTTTGATATTTATCAATAGATGGCATCACGACTTTTGGTTTATGGTCGTATGTATGATATTCGGAGTAATGCTAGGATAGTTGGATGAATGTTTTTCTTTACACTGCTTTAAATCACGAGGTCCCCAACATAAAAAATAATAATAAATTGAGAACAAAAAAAAAACAAAAAAAAACACTAGTGCTTTTTATAAATCTGTGAAAAAAAATGTTAAAATATTTAACTCAAAATTTGTAATTGAAATTAAGAAAAAATGACTTGAAAGTAATAGAACTGAATAATTTAGAAGATAATACAAATACACCCAGTCCAATATCCAAAGCAACAGTCCTATATTGCTGTGCTTCTAATAATAAAATTAACTAAATAAATAAAACTAAAACATCAAATAATATTTCGGTAGGTAAATAAATATATTTAACTTACATAAATTGAACGTAAATTGCATCTAAATTTTATACTGATATTAAAGTATCAAAAAAATTAGATGAGGAAACTTTTTTGACACAGTGATTACGATCAACATTTTTTTAATTATTGGCATAACACCAGTGGCGTAATGGAGAACATTTGCCCACCTCCGCAAAATCAGGTTTTGGGCCCCCAAGTTGGGTTTTACGAAGGGTAGGTACTTTGCAGCAGTCAGGCTTTCGGGTCCCCTGTAGCCCCCCGCAATGTGGGGGTTGCGGGCGTGTACGCTACACCACTGCTTAACACTCAAACTGTCGAATATCTTAATGCTTTTGTAATTAGAACTCACATTGAGAATTGTTATCAATATATTTGTCTTTTCTATTTTATTGGTAAACAGGTTTTATCAAAGCAATTGATAAGAGATTTTGTGCACTACTGCGCATGAAAAAAAAATTCTTTAAGCTTTTTGATTCGTGAACCAACTGATATTTAGGGTCATTCTTTCAGTGACGAGCTTCAACATCATGTCCAGTCTCTGCCCCGCGGTGGGGGAGGAGCAACCAGCCCTTGCAGCACTCTCCAGCTTCTGGCCAAAGTGTAAGTACATCTCAAACATCGAATCTGATTATTATTTAATGTGTAATGCACTCGGGGACGTCTTAAGGTATGGGCCCAGGGCCTCATCCTCGGTGGGGGCCTCGTTTCGTTCTCGACTCTTGTCTTAATAACATCATGATCCGGATCATTTGAATGGGTCAAATATTATTTCCTTACATATTCTCCGAAAAACAGGGAATTTCAAACTGCATGTCAACTGGCAAACGTAGTAAGACTGTATTAGTATGCGATGACCGTTGTCCATGTCTAGGCCTAATACCATAAACAGTCATTCAACTCATTTAGCCGAAATGTGGTTATGGATCGAGCCGGTTTGTGCCTAAGTTTTCGAGATTGTGAGCCTTGCATATTTGCGTGAAATCAGTTGCGTGACGGAGGGGTCAAAGTCAGTTTTTAGGCCCCAAGCCGGATCTCACAAAGGGTAAGTACTTGGCCTCACTCAGGCTTTGCTCCCCACCCCCTCCCGCAATATGGGGGTGTACGTTACGCCACTGCTTCAAATTTCCTTCTGAACGAGTATGTGACAATGCATGCTATATACTGTCTACTTTTAAGGATCTCAGGTAGGGCCTACTTTTGCCTACGGGCCCAGGGCCTCAAACAGTCTTAAGACGTTTTTGAATGCACTAGCCCAAAATAGCTGACACCTTTTTCCTCCAGAAGATCAGATTGGTGGTTCTAATCCAACGTGACCGCAATGATTATTATAATTATTTCATTTTTTTAATAATAAAGGACCATTTGACAATGTTTAAAACTAGAAAAATATTTTGCACCTTAACTGGCACTTTATTTATACTAGCCATCAGCCGCTTGATTCGATGGGTATTTCCTGATATGTTGTATGATTATATATTGTAAGTTATTGTGTGTATGTTATGCAAGTCCTTGAATTAATCTTTCGATTGTGTATTGAAAGGCATTCTTATCGATCTTACTTCTTGATTTTAAAAAGGACAGAGTTTGGATTTTTAAAACGAAAGTATGTTGATCTAAAACCCTCCGTAACTCCCCCTTGGAAATCGATTTAATAAAACCCGTTCTTAGTGGATCTCTACTCAACAAAAGAAACAAGCAAGCCAAATTTGAGATCTTTTTTTTAGTAACTTCTTAGTCTAATCTACGTAAGCAACATGCCTGCCAAATTCCATGTCTGTTGGTGTAATAGTTCTGCAGATCTCGAGATCAGTGATTGTGAGTCGCTACACTCCTGAGAAAATATAGATTACCTCTTTTTATATAAAAAGTTTTTCATTATGCTGAAATAAATTTTTGATGTAGTTAAGATTCTCTGCAACAGATGGCGCCAGTATATTTTTAAATAAATTTATTCTTGGCCTCGAATACCTTGGAACTACATAATACATGTAAATTACAGTTTGAACAATAGATTTGAATAGCTGTATATATAAGTTGCACAATAGGGGTTGCTGCGCCATTAGGCGTACCTCCCTCCGTAATTTTTTCCCTTTAATTAGTCGTACCCGTAACGGTTATATTCTGCCTTTAAAAAAAATGTAGAATTCCTAAATTCAAGTATTGAGTGAGTATTTATTAACGTGTAATGGTCGCTCCGCGGCGTTCATTAGTGTAGGAGAGTCGGTAAGAAGATTAGCCATATTCAAAATCACTTCAATTTATTCACAGTAATGAACAACAACACAAATTCTATTAACCAAGTTAAGAGATGCACCCAAATACCAAATATGCAAAGCAACCGCGAGGTAGACGAGATACGAGAAGTCTTGATAAATCGGATCACTTACGTCCAAGCAATATATCTTCTAATTCCAAGCGACCGAATCTAATTTAATTACTAGTTGACAAACCGTCAATCTTTAAAATTACACCAATCAGCTACAAAATATTCACACCTCACTTCACATTTATTCAATCACTGCTATCCGTTAGCAGTCTAACCCCTCTCTCCTAACTTGAAAGTTTAATCTATATATACAAGTCTTAATTCACATACTCGCATCTCCTTATTCGGGGGAAGATTTATATTTAAGATAATAATTTTTAAAGATTTAATGTTTCCCAAGAGGATTAGTATTTGAAAGAACGCGGATAAACCCGACACTAACGTCACTCTATAAAACGACATTAGGGCTATTTGGGACAGGCCTCCTACTTTTGAAGCACTGTCAAGTGACAAGGACGACACCTGAGCTGGCGCCCCAATTTCCCTAACAACAACACTACAATCGACGGATATTACATGCATCATCTCTACACGGCGGCTCTTCAATGGGTCTAGGGCTCAATTGCTCTATTCAATAGAGGCAGTAAGTAAAAAAAAGTTTATTTATTGAATTCTTATAGATTTTAACCCTTTATTTACCGACGGTACTTATAAGTACCACTCACTTTAAAATTACATAAAATAACCATTTTTATGAATACTCGGACGATACTTAGCAGGAATATTCTTTGATATCCACTCTTCCAAAATCTATGGCAGCACGGGTTCTATGATGAGTATTTTAGCGGGAAAGGCGAATAGTTTTATTGCAGAAATTGCGTTTTCAGCGGATTGCGAAGATTAACTATTTTTTCGGAACAAAAATGACAATGTCAAAAGGTAAGTGTTTTTTTCTATATTTATGAAGACCTTGGAAAATGATTCGACTATTTATTTTAGTGAACAGTGTGTATAATTAATTTTACTGTTGAATATCTTTAATTAATTAGCTCTAACGGATTAAATTTCCCAAAGTTGAGTATTTTGTTTATGTATATCCCTTAATTTTCAATGTAGTGATTAAAAAAATGCATGGAAAAATTGCATTAAATCATAATGCGTTAAAGAAACGGTTAAGGATATATGACATGGTAAGTTATAACTCCCCCCCTCCTCCCTAACAAAATTTTATTGAAGCATTTTGTCGGCCCAATTTTAGGTTCTGCTCTTCAAGATGAGCAGTAGACAGGTTTAAACTACTTGTAAACAGAGGCGATACCAATCAAATATCTGCCAATTTAAACAACATCCGCAAATATTCTGGAAACTGGAGCTCTATGTATAAAAAAAAAACCGTTCGAACCTAAACTGTGCTTCGAATGCGCGCAACGTGCTTTCTTGTTGACTCAGACGCAGTCTGTTGCCTAGGTACGTCAGAAATCACGGGTTCCCTGTGGAATCAGCTTACTCTGCGAATTCGTTGCGTTGCCATTTTGCGTAGGAAAAAACAATAATGGTCATTCATGGATCCGATCACGTGAAGGCTCTAAAAACAAAAACGCAGAGCAATTAAACGTAAGCGATCGCGTCCAAATGTCTGCTTGCAACGGTATTGACTGCGATCAACATCCAGCGGATGGAAATGAAATGCGAAACGTTTTGTTCCATTCCTCACGCAATTATTCGTACTTCGACAGAATTACTCATGCGCACTCAATACAAAATAATTCGAGTTTTTGAATTATTTTGAATAATTTAACAAATGAGAGTCAAATTCAAAAATTTCAGAACTTTCATACAAAGGTGGGTAGTTTGCTAATGAGGAAATAAACAGCTAATGAAATAATTTTCACGCATAGAGAAAAATAAATTGCCTATCCTTTATCTTCACACAGTTACAAAAATCAGATTTGAAAATTAATTTCCCACTTTAACATATGGAATATGCTCCATATACGAAATTGAAGGTTGAAAACATGGCTGGAAAAACTATTTAAAGCAAGGGTGTCAAACTCAAATGCTAACTTGCACAAGCAAACAAGATTTAACTTTAGGAGTGCTGCAGAAAAAAAAAATTTACAATATTTATGGGTATGTTGGTTCATTTCGTCCAATACGTTAAAATAAACATAAAGCAAAACAAGCAATATAAAAAAAAATTAAGTCAATTTCTACTTTGAATGGATGAATAGAAAGTATTTTATTAACGATTGAAAATTTGAATAAGATATATATATATATAACTCTTTCCTTTCCTCTTGGTACATAGTATGACAAATTACAGGTGAAGGTTGGTGCCGCAAAACTTGTTTAAACCTGCAATCCAGGTTCCTAAGGCCAGGAATTTGTCTTTATACTATGTGCATCCTTCCTACTTTTAGTTATCTTAGGTATATAACTATATGTTTATTTTTATATTTTTGTTTATGTATTTGTGTATATGTATATATATGTATAAATTTGTATATATGTGTATGTATATGATTATATATTGAAAAATTCTTTTATATTGGATTATATTATATATATATATTATATTTTATATATAAATTTATTATATATATAGAGAGAGAGAGAGGGAGAGAGTGAGCTCATAGTAGGAATTGAAAAAAAGAGCACGATTTGTCTGCATTGTTGTAACAATGCAAACCCAGTTTGGCTAGTTTGGCTGAAAAACAGGTTTTCGACAAAAACTTTTGTCTGTTTTAACACCTACTTTGTTACAACAATAGAGATGAATGTAAGTTGGTGTCAAAAACTAGTAATAAATTTAATTTAATTAATTAATATTTGAAAAAACTGCATTAACATCATGTGTCGTCCACTACAAGTTTTATTTGAACTTGATTGGATGAATAGAAAGTATTTTATTAGCGATTGAAATTTGAACAAAATAAATAAATATAATAAATACATAGAGAGAGTGACCTAATAGGAATTGAAAAAAAAAGTGTATAGTTAAAAAAAAACGTTCAGCGAATTCTATCAAGATTATTTTTATGCGTTGGTTTGTTATTTTATTATATATTATTATGTGCAAATATGTTAGCCGGTTCGCAAAAATGCTCGTTGAAGGCCAAATACAGCCCACGGGCTGCGAGTTTGACCCACCTAACTTAAAGTGTAACCAACGGTTGATTGATTGATTGAATATTAACGTCGCACTGTTCAGCTACACGAGGGCTTTTGGCGACGGACCACGTAATTTTGAACCATGGTCAAGTGACGTGGACGACACCTGAGCTGGCACCCCCTCTCCTAACTACCACACCACACCAACGGGAGGACGTTTCAGCTCTCGACAGATTTAACGTGCATCGCTGCCCTACACGACGGGTCTTTAGTGGTACTGGGCTCGAACCCGTGACAAAGCAAGCCACGGTCCGATACCTATACCACTCGGCTACCGCGGCCACGTAACCAACGGTTATACACTTTATAAGTATTTTTAAAAAACGGACGACTCGATTACTTTAAAATGGAAAATAGATTACTAAAAATGTATTGGTATTAAAATCTATTGATTAAAATTTATTTTAAGAAAAATTATAAACAGTTACGCGATGTATGAGAATATTAACACTTAACTAATAAATGGTATTAAAAGCCGTTTTGAGCAATGATTCTTAAATCTAAATTTAATATATATATATATATATATATATATATATATATATACTAAATGTTTTGTCTTTTGAAACAAATACATCATTTTGAAGATACTTTTTGTGTATTTATTGTAATGTTCTTAATCATTTTACCATTTAATTGTTAAATCTAAATAAGATTGAGTCTTTTTCGATTTTTCAAACTGTTGCGTACAGTTACTTCGTCACAAAGGATTTTTTTTAAATGTTGAAATAACAATTAAGCCTTTATACTTCCAAGAAAAATTTTACCTCCATAAATTCTTAGCTAGAAAATCATTTTTAAAAATCTATCATTGCTTTTTAGTTAAAATTTACTCTGCGAGATATATGCCTAGATTATATATTCTGTGCTGATATTTTAATAATAATACATGTATGACAGTCAATGTTCTTTTGAAACGCTCGATAAAATTGAAGATAAAAATTTTTTCATTTACCTAACATTAAAAATAAACTTTCAATGTTTTATTCTGTTTTTCTGGTAAAAGAATGTTTTTCAATCCATCTACTTTGTGTTTTGGCTCTAATACAACATTTTAATCTGTCCGCACTCAAAGTCCTTAAACTGACGTGGTGTGGAAGTTTAGAAAAAGCGAGGTGTCATCTTAGATGAGCTGTCATAGTCACGAGCTCGTAGCCCGCGTGTCATGAATTAGAGTCTTAGTGTCACTGAAGGCCTACCGTGTAGAGGCACCGATGCACATTAAATCTGTCGAGCTCTAGATCCTGCCGTTGGAGTGGAGGGGTGGTTCGGAGAGGGAGGCACCCACTCAGGTGTCGTCCTCGTCACTTGACCATGGTCAAAGTTACGAGGTCATTCGTGTTACTTAAGAATGCGACGTTAAAATCATCAATCAATTAAGCACAATATTATTTTTGTGTTGAAATTTCGAATTTATCTTGTCTATTTAAATACGTGACATTTCAATCACACTGTAATATTAAAAGAAATAAGATCACAATATGGAACATCGACATTTAACAATTAGATGAGGCAATAGCGCACACAGGAATTTTTCAAGGGGAGGGGGTCCGGGGTCGAAAGTTCACCATTCTTGCATCATGTTCCTTTTGATTTTGTCGATTTTCGGGAACAAAACACAGTAAAAAGCTAATTTTTGAATAAATAATTAGCATTAATTACTAAAATTAATCATTAATAACACAAGTAGTTAATTAAACTTTACGTACTATATTCTTAAAATTATAATCAATCGGAAAAAAAATCAAGGGCTTTGGGGGGTCCGGACCCCCAGTACCCCCTCCCCTTGTGTACGCCACTGAGATGCGGTATTGACCCTGAAATAACAATATCCGTGAGAAACTAGAAATATAATTGTGGTAAATAAATATGTACATATACATGTAAATGAAAATGAAAAAAATTCTGCAAAATATTTGTTTATTTCTCCAACACCTGGTTTTTCTTTTCTTTTTGTTATTTCTTCTAAATATAGCTCACATAAACATGGACTTTGTTTGTAAACCTAAATAATTTTTCCTCTCTGCCTAATATGTAAAAACTCGTGGTGACAAATATTAAGGTCACATTGAAAAACACGAGCATGACAGAAAAGAATTATGAGGAATTTCGGAATCTGTGGGTCATTATAAAGAAAAAAGTTCTTCGACTTTTTGGCTATATTCTTTATTTTTGCTTCTTGCAATGGATGAGTAGGATCTCATTCACCTATTTTAGAAATTTAAAAATTCATAAGGTTCAAAGAGAAATTTTGAATTTAGAATAGCACGATATAAAGTAATATAAAGTACAAAATGTTAATAAAAATACTAAAAGGTTTACAATTATACTTACAAATAAATAATATCGATTAATGAAAAGTTTGTTGTTGAGGATGTTACTTATACCACCCGAACAACATTAACATCAGATCGAAGCCCACAAAATTTATAGTAGCAAGGGGGTAGTTATTTACCTGTCGTTAGCCGTATTTTTGAGCACCATGCAGGTGACCTCACGATTTGGCCCAGTTCCACCTAATTTACAAGCAGGACACCCTGTGGTCAGGGAACTCCCACCTCTCTTCCTCATTGACCAGCCTCACAAGAGGACTTGCGGCTCGACAAATATTTAGAGTAACCCCATGCCCCGAAGGCGTTAGATATTTACAAATACCTGCGCCTTCTCTGGGATTACGTAAGTAATTGAAGTAGCCTCTGTAGTCTAGCGGTCAAGGTAACGGACTTGTGGCAGGCATGTCATGAGTTCGAGCCTCTAGTACTGCTGATTGTTTGACTATTAACGTCACATGTGATGTGTCGTAATGTGCATCGCTGCCCTACACGGCGGGTCTTTAGTGGTATTGTGCTCGAACTCGTGACAAGGCAAGCCACGATCCGATACCTATACCACTCGGCTACCGCGGCCACCTAGTACCGCTGAAGACCCGCCGTGTAGGGAAGAGATGCACGTTAAATCTGTCGAGAGCTCAAACGTCCTCCCATTGATGTGTAGTAGTTAGGAGAGGAGGGTGCCAGCTCAGGTGTCGTCCTCGTCACTTGACCATGGTTCAAAAGAACAAGGTCCTTCGCCAAAAACCCTCGTGTAGCTGAAGCTTGCGACATTGATATTCACTCACGTAGGTAACTGAAATTCTCAGATCATAAAAACGTACGTAAAATATAAATTAAATTATTTTGCGAGAGAATATTAACTAGTGGACCTAATAAAATACGATGCATGTTAGATTTATTTCAATGAATGCAATGAAAAATAGATTGTAAATTTAAAAAAAAATATTAACTTCAACTTACACTTTTGGAATTAAAAACCTAATTGTGTATCTTTAAATTACACTATGATAGTAATACTAAGACTACTGACGACTGACCTCGTGATTTTGAACTACAATCAAGTGATGAGGACAACACCCGAGCTGAAACCCACCTCTCCAAATTTCCACTTCTGGCCAACGTGTGGACTTTGAACTCAAAATATTTACCCGAAATAAATCAAAATTTATTTTTGGTTAAAACATACTGGGAAAATTCTAAGGAACTTGAATTGTGTAAAATTCTTGGATTGTAGAGAAAGCTATTTTTTTTTTCAATCTGCGCCAAAAAAAACTTCTAAAGTATAATGAGTTCTGTGTTTTCTTTCCAAGTCAACAATTTATTTTAAAGGACGAGGCTTTTCTCTGGGTACTTGCCAAATTAAATTCTTCGTAATTTAAACACAACGAACTGAATCTTTCGGATGCAGTTTTAAAATCTGAGCAGAATTTCAAGAAATAAAATTAATTTGAGGAACTAAAAACACAAAGAAAGTAAAAATAAATAAACACAACTTAACCCTTTATCTACCGCATTATTTACTGCAGTTATTTTCATGCAACACTTTTTTTTGGATCACTACATTGAAAATTGAGGGATATACATAAACAAAATACTCAACTTTGGGAAATTTAATCCGTTAGAGAGCTAATTAATTAAAGCTATTCAACTGTAAAATTAATTATATACACTGTTCACTTACAATAAATAGTCAAATCGTTTTCTAGGTCTTCATTTACAAAAAAATAAATAAATAAATAAATAAGACATTTAAATTTTGACATTAACTACTTTTTCGAGACAAAAATGATAATCTTCGCAATCCACTGAAAACGCCGTTAGCTAAAAACAAAATTTCTGCTATGAAACTATTTGCCTTCCCCGCTAAAATATTCATCATAGAACTCGTGCTGCCATATATCTTGTAAGAGTGGATTTCAAAGAATATACCTGCAAAGTATCATCAGAATTATCGTAAAAATGGTTGTTGTATGTAATTTTAAAGTGAGTGGTACGCATAAGTACCGTCGGTAGATAAAGGGTTAAAGACCGAATTATGAATTCATTGATCAGTGAGGATTCTTCGCTGTGTAATAAATTTTACATTACAGCAAAAAAAAAGTTTTTCTCCGAAGTCTGTTTGCAGGCTATTCGTACCTTTTCACATGAACACACCCCTTTTAATATTTGTTAAAAAAATGTTGACAAATTTCTCTTCCATGTTTGAATGTTTGCGAATGCAGCTGGATGAAATATTGTGCATTAGTCTAAGCGGAATGTTATGTACTCTGTAGCACCCTATAAATACGGACTATAAAAGACTGAGAATAATTAAAATGAAGTTTGAATTCCTCTGCCTATTTGTGTTTCAGGATAAATCCCTGATATTATGTTTGCTTACTTAAATATCTAACAGCAAAAAAGTGATTATTATTTATTCGACAATTGGTGGTACAATTTGTTTCTTGAACGAAATTTCGGAGCATTTATTTAATCATTCACCAAATTCACACCAAAAAACCAAATAAATACAAGTTTTCCTGCAACAAATAAAAATGACCATAATTTATTAATTTTAAGCAAACAGTTTCATAACAAAAACTCAAATACAAGTTTTATTCTTAAAGCTTAAATATAATTATCTCTATATTGAATGAATGAAGTTTATCTATTAGCCTTATCATAAAATCATTCCATTATTTAAAGTTTGAAAAGTAACTTCATCTGTACTCTGTTACGGAGCGTCCGGACTCTTCGCTCGTTTCTTCGCCGAAAAGGTAGTAAGACCTGAAAGATCGCTTGTAGGCCAAGAAAGAATACTCTTCAATAATACTATGCAAGAATGACCTTGGCGATGAATTTGGTGGCCTAATGTCACCAAGTCATCATGAATGGCAACTAAAATAGATGTCTCGAGGTGAATTTAGAAGAATTTAGGATGATTATATACTAAAGGAAATAATTCTAGTTGCTCTTTTGTGTTGTCTTCACTGTTCGTATAGGAATGAGGCAAGGAAGCAGCACTGGATTCAAACATTTGACAGTGACTGTGCATTTCATTTGCCTTTTGCGATATTGTAACTATGAATTTGAAGTGCTATTTTCTATACTTATATAATTTTTTAAATTGTGCTTTTTTTATTTATGCGCGTGATTGTTGTCTACTAGAAGAAAATATATTGTGTTTTCTTGAAAGTTCCAAAACAAATTATGATTTATTTCGAAAGAGCCTACTTGTTACTTGAGTGGACTTTCCTACATTTGAAAGCCGTTTAATTATGTAACACTGCATATATATCTATAAACTAGGATGAATTAATGAAATTGTACTTGTATATAGATGTCTCTGAATTTGTTATTGTCTCTGTTAAAAGGAAATCCTCCCCGATCTTCGATCGTTGTCATGGCAACCAGTACCTTCTGAGGACGCCATACCACATGTACAACGTGAAAGGAGAGCTGCGGTACATCGTGCAAGACCCTCCTCACCTGGAGCAATGCTACCTCGAGGCTACTTGCAGGTAATTACGAAATGGTTATAAATACCATATCAGAGAAAGTAAAATAAACAGCAAAAGATAAATTTTGTTCTTTTTTTACAGCATCCCTAGTGACGTGTGTCGCAACTATGGTTACGGATCCGGGCGTCGGGGCGGCACTGCAGGGTGTGAATCCCGCCACTGCCATCACACCTTACTCGCGTGGGATCCCTCAGCCCCAGATGAGGGAACCTTCTTCGACATCTTCGAATACTCCTGTTGCTGTAATTGCCACGCCGCCCCCACTCAGACCTCAAGATCACAGATCATCGGATGAACGAACTGCTAATTATATTCTAGTTAGGATTCAGAATGCTACTTAAAGGGAATAAAAATTATTTATGAAGTGTTTTTAATGAATGTCTCAAAAAACTTCTAAAGCTGCACTACTTTTAAAACTTCTAAGTTCTAAAGCTGCACTTCTGAATGTTTTGGGGGCAACAAAATGAATGCCATGAATAGAATACGTTCGGTGAGATTTTAAATTATTAATGCTCTGTCGACAAACAGATGTTTAACACAACTTGTATCATGCACAAATGACAGTGTCGACATCCGAGCTGGCACTTTATTCGAAACTTTTATTGCTGTTAATAATTCCTTATTATTTCTTATGAAGGTATCTAGCTTAAGAATTTGTAGATTTCAAACATATAACCTTCAGATTTCTTGCCCATTTGTTTAATAATAAATTGTTTATGTTATATACTATTCACTCGTTTCGCAGGATATTTCATGATTATATTCATATTATTGATACCTAAGTCTTAACAAAAAAATGTTTTTGAAGCTCATGTCCTCGACTCTTGAATATGAAAGAAAGAAACAGCAATTTATAAAATTGAATAAATTATTTCTTGTGCTGCCGTAACACCACACCTTGGGTGTCGATTTCCGCAAAATCCTCTCTAAGTGAATTTCTATTAAAAAAAACACGCTTATCAAACCTCAAGTCTTTAGACAAGGAATTTTAATTTTTCGACCGTTCTGAACACCCTTTCTTGAGAGTCGATTTTCTCAAAACCGTTCATAGCGGATTTTTAAATAAAAGCATACTTGCAAAAGTTTAAGTCTGTTTGTCTAATAGTTCAAAAACACGGGAATTTTTATCCATAACACCCCCACACCTCTCCCCGAGGAAGTCGATTTCCTCAAAACTCATTCTTAAACGTTGCCAAATCAAAAGATGTCGTCAAATGAAGTAATCGTTTTCTAAACATGAGCGGGAACAGTTTTCCACTATTGGCTGCATATCTCTCGTACATACACATAAACTCTTCGTTAATTAAAAGGGACGTAGAAAAAAATTCACCAACAATAAATTTGAAAAAACTTGTTCGTGGAATTATGCTTACGGCTGCTTCGAAAAACTGGCGAAGCTCCAGACAAAATTTTGTAACGATACGATCACCGGTGCGGATTTGTATAAGTCTCAAGCAAATATACACAAACATTCAAATTTATACAGTCTATAACGTTTGAATTAATTGGGACAAACTGTAAAGAGAAAACGATTTTTTCTAAGACCTTAGTTTTTAATCATTACATACCTTAAGCAGACAGAAAAACCTTCATGTTAGTGTGAAATATGTCCTTCTGTAGCAGAAATGACCTCCAGCCCGTCTCGGTATTGACTTCACTAGTGCACAGTGCACATGTTTTTAACTTCAATATAATCGAACCATACTTGTATACCACTTTTTATCAATTGTTCTATTGTCGGGCAGATCATCTTAGCTAAACGATTCTTGAAAATATGCACTAAATTCTTAATAGGATTTAGGTCACCAGGCCCCAATTAAGCACTTTATATTTTCCCTCATTAAAGTCTGGACCAATTTCGAGTTGTGATAAAAAGACAAGTCATGTTGAAATGTTGCGCATCAAATGCTTTCATGAATGCAATAATTCTACTGCATAATATTTATATGTATTTGGCAGAATTCACCATGGCTTTAAGAGGAACTAAGCTTCTAGTGTCATTTGCTGTGAAAGAAACCCCCAAAACATTTGTTTAGAAGGGTGTTATTTATTCTGTTGGGTATGATCTGAGAGCAAAGTTTCATCTTCACCGTCTAACTACACGTAATTTGCATCCCTGCACAAATAAGTGTGTTTCATCACTGAAAATAACCTTCTTCTAGTCGTTTACAACCCAGGGTCGTATTTTTTGGCCCATGCTAAATATTTTTTCTCCTTTTTCTGAACTGGAAATTACTTTTTACTCGGTCTTGTTGCCTTACGGCTAACTTCCAGAAGACTTTCCGAATAGTTGAGGGACTCACTTCGACGCCATAATCTAATAACCCCTTCGAAGGGTCTTTGCTTATCTTTCTTGGACTTATTTTGCTTTTTTTATTAGAAATTTATCAGTTCTTTGAGTAGTTTTCCATTTGAGCCCACGTTTTCCTTTTCTTTTTGTAGACGCTGTTCTGGGATCTTGAAATGTTCTTGAAATTCTTGAGTTGCCCACACCAACCACCGAAGCTATATCTCTCAGTCATAGGAGTTAGATTTTAGAACACTTCCTTAGAGTAATATCCATTTCAGGACTAGTAAAAGTATTACTTGTTACACGGAACGCGAAATTATAGCCCCCAGCTGCCACACTGAAAGACTCACTAATGGACAATTGATACACCACAGTGGCGCACACAAGGGGGGGTCCTGGGGGTCCGGACCCCCCAAAGCCCTTGATTTTTTTTCCGATTGATTATAATTCTAAGTATATAGTACGTAAAATTTAATTAGGTATTTGTTATTAATGATTAATTTTATTAATAAATGCTAATTATTTATTCAATAATTAGTTTTTTACTGTGTTTTGTTCCCGAAAATCAAAAGGAGCATGATACAAGAGTGTTGAACTTTCGACCCCGGACCCCCCTTGAAAAATTCCTGTGTGTGCTACTAATACACCAAAATCAATCAAACGAGTAAATTATAGTCAAGGTCGATCAATCACATTACCTCTGGCAGATATGGCCGATTTGAGGGGGTTCAAGACATCACTGATAATCACATACCAACTCATACAAGAAAAGAATGCTTGTTCCAATTAATTCGAACAGTATAATAGAATTAATTAAAAAAATTATTAGTCATATATTATCTCTGAGATAGCAGTTATCGCCAAATTTCACATTAACTTAAATGAATTATTTCTAGTTCATGTATCAGACAACAGGCAATTAAATATTCTACATAAATGGCGAAGTGTCATATTCTTATTCTGTTTCTCGAAAAAAATTGTTCTCAACCATGTTATCTCGCAGTGATTCGCACTGTTCATTCATGCAACAGTAATACATTAATTTGGAATGCTACCGTATTGATGACGAAATATGGGAACTTTTGTGTTTCTGGAAGTTCCGTAAATTAAACGCTTTGGCCTTTTGAAAGTTATTTCGCGATCTGTAGATGGAAGAATTCTTAAGGAAAATAATAACGTATGATAATAACTATAAGGATACAAGAAAAATAAAAAGTTAGAGCACTAAAGTATTTATTTTACTCAATAGAACTCTCAAACTGAAATAGTGTTATTTGTAAATTAATTTATATAAACTACTAACTTATTAATCGAACAAAAACGAACTGTGATTTTTCAGAATAGGCGTTTCCTCTAAACTTTTCCCAACATTAACCCCTTCTGTAAGAATTTTATTCATAGGACCACTTTATATTTTTGTCTATATTATATATGCTGCATATAAGAATCTTAATACTTATATTTCAGAAAAACTTTGATATTTGTTTAACTATGAATAGGAACAGAAAATTAAAATAAAAATGGTTTATTAAATTTGTGTTTTACTTTTTTTAAATACTAAGGCATTCTGCTTAAATGTGTGGATCACACCTCCCTATGAAATCTATACACATAAAAGTGGATGCTATTTCTTAATAATTATAATCCTTAAAAGTTAAATAAACTTTAAAAACAGAAAAATGGGTCATCTACCTTCAACTTCAGCAATACTATAGACTCTTTAACCATCCACTGACCACCAGGAAATGTACTTGAAACTTATATGCCGAAGCACACACCCTGTTTTAGAGTGAGTGTTTATTACAAAAATACACAGCAACATTATAATTATTATTAAAAATTACATTATAAAGCAACGTGAAGTCTATTGGCGACGTACCTCGTAACTTTGACCCTCGGTCAAGTGACGAGGACGACGCCTGAGTTGACAACCCCCTCTCCTAACTATCACAGCACACCAACGAGAGGACATTTATCCTCGCCAGATTTAACATGCATGTGGATCCTCTACACGGCGGATCTTCAGTGGCACCAGGACTCGAACCCGCAACACTCCGTCCACGAGTTCGTGACAATATCCACTAGGCTACCGCGGCCATTATACATCAGGAAGTATCTATACTAGACATTAACGTTTCGAAGAATATTAGCTCCCCCCTGAAAAGCCAGGTTTTGGGCCGCAAGCCTGATCTTACAAAGGTTTACAAAATCAAAACATCAGGGTTTTGACCTCTTAGAATCCTGGGCCCCCGCAATGCGGGTGTACATTAAGCCACTGGTACTAGGAGATATTCATTTGTTACGGTTAAGTTTAAAATGATAACAAGTAATAAAAAATAGGTTTTACATGGCATCATTCAAGATTTTGATATTAAATAACATCAATAAATACTAAAAAAAGTAGGGGAAAAAATTACGATCTCTTCACACCAATCGAAATCTTTACTCGGATAGAAAGAAATATTATTGGTCACAGGGACTTGTTACATGCCCTTGATCAGTGCTCCGCAACCGGTAACTATCTGTGAATCAAATAGTTCCGGGCTGCACAAGGAAAATTACAATATTTCTGATTTATTTACTGTGATGTATTTTTTCTCGTGTGTATGCGACATTTGATGGAAATCACTTTATATTCATTTTTTGGAGCAACTGTAATTTATTCAGAAGGTACATTTAAATACAATGAAATTAAAATATTATTAAATCAAAACAATTTAAAATATAAACAATCAACGTCCCTTCCCCCTCCTTCCTTCAGAGGGCAACGGTAAAATTATGAAACGTTGACTGGTCCGAGGCGACAAAAAGTTTGAGGAGCACTGCCCACGATTGTTCATCAGCTATAAGTTAACACCGTAAAATCCAGCGTATATAACGCACACCTTTACTTTCAAACTGTAATTTTTGATTTTGTATAACCACCGTATAACGTGCACCCTTTTTTTTTACGAAGGAACCTGTGTGCAATGTACATTAGAAATGCTATTATATTTTAAAACTATTTGTTCAAGGTATTATCCAAGGAATTTGAAAACAATGTATTTCTAGAAAAATAACCCTTGTAAGTTCATAAAGAATGTCATTTCTTTTAAATAAACAGTATTTCAATAAACATCGAAGTCTAATTTTTTCTATGCTCATCTCTTTTTTTTATTTTTTAAGCTCTTATTTTTATAACAGGCGCATATTGCGCACTCGTAAATTTTGATGTTATTTTTTTGTGTTAAAGTGCGCGTTATACGCCGGATTTTACGGTATATATTTTTACATATCTTATTACGTTTCTCGAATTTGGTCTTACCTACTTTAGATGTTATTGAGATCTCGTATACAGTGGCGTACTCAAGGGTAGAGTTTTGGGGCTAAGCCTCCCCATTTTTTAAATTTTTACCATAAGATTGTTCCCCTCGGCGCTTTATCTCTCGTATGCGTATTTTTTTGGAATGTAGCCTCATATGAGCGTACACTCATATAATTGCAAAAGGGTCTAATGTGGTCTTCCAGCTTAGAGAAGCTCCCGATGCCCGCAAAAGGGTATGAGGAGGGGTGGCGAAACTTTATGATTCCACGTGTCATTTTTTCTAAAGAAATATTTCATGAGGTATAGACGTGCCGTCAAATAATTTTGACTTGAGACTATTGAGAAAATAATGAAACTAAGTACTAATAACTCAAAACTATTTTTTTCCGAAAAAATATACATTTTGCACCTTATAGCTGTAAATATTAGTTATACGTGTAATTCAAATTAAAGTAACGTAAGTTTGATTTCTGCTGCTGATGATTAGATGAAAAAAAAATAACTTACATAAGGATTGAAAGACGTTACTTTTAGCAAAATGCATCCTGAATTGGAGTCGTCTGTCAAACAGTTTTTCTAAGCGAGTGTTTAATGCTATTCATCTCTGAAAATGACTCGCTGGCGTGAGTAGATGAAAATAGGGTTAAAATAGACTTCCTAGCTTCTTCAAACAGTTAAATGTGTCTGGAATTGAATTACATGTTTCTGAAATTTCATTATAAGTATTTTTACGTACAGTGACTCCCAAAATTGAGAGTACACTTAATTCCGAATTCACCATCGGATCACCAGGGGTAGAAATTAATACGCTATGTTAACGCACTTTTGTACATTCAAAATGCATACATTACTCTTCCAAATAACATTAAATGTAAGATATGGAAATTGATTGAAACAAAAATATGAAGGTTTGAAAGAAAAACTACACCATTTTAATGTCACAAAATTGAGGGTACACTTCTTTAATCGCTATGCAAAACGACCAGTAATTTTTTAAATAGAAATTTGATAATAGATCTATGATAAATGAGAAGGCTTTCAAATGCTATCTGATAACAAATTTATGTTTGTGATTTGATGTCTTTATTTAAATGGAGAATCGGAAGGAAACGACGATCGAAGAGAGAAAACTTGTTATTAAACTGTCAAATGAAGGTAATTCCCAGCGGAATATGCTAAAGTAGTTGGGCGAAGTGTTAACTGCATCCAAAAATCCTGCAAAAATTTAAAAAGACTGGTATGCTGGCAAATAACGAAGGAAGAGGGAGAAAGAAAATTATGAACTCTATAACCGAGCGAAGAGTTATACATCAAGTGAAGATTGACCCTAAAATTAGTGCTCCTAAAATTGCAGCCAGTACCTCTAATACCTTAGGTCGATCGGTTTCTGCAGAAACGGTACGAAGAGTCCTAAGAAAGGCTGGCTATAATGGTAGAGTAGCTAAAAAAAAGCCCTTAATTGGTAAGAGGAATAGAGTCAAGTGATTGAAATTCGCTAAAGAACACATTTTAAAGCTTCAACAGTTTTGGAACGAAGTCATTTTCAGGGATGAGAGTAAGTTCAACATCTTCGGCAGTGACGGTCGCCGTATCGTGTGGCGTAAACCCAATACCTCACACCACCCAAAACACACAATTCCTACTGTGAAGCACGGAGATGGGTCGGTGATGGTTTGGGGGTGTATGGCTGCGCCGGGGGTGGGAAAGCTAGTATTCATTGATGGAGTCATGCACACACAAGATGGCTTATCTTAATATACTGCAAAATAATTTGAAAGAAAATGCTGATAAATTGGGACTTGTGTCGAATTTCATATTCCAGCAAGACAATGACCCCAAGCACACTGCGTTTGTTGTAAAAGAATGGTTGCTTTACCATTGTCGGAATCAACTTAATACACCTCCACAGTCTCCCAACTTAAATGTTATCGAGAATCTGTGGTCCCACCTTGAGAGAGCTGTGCAAAAACATCAAATTACAAGCAAGGAACAATTGAAATCGGTATTGCAAGAAGAATGGCTGAATATTGCTCCCGATACCCCTAGACATCTAGTGGAATCGATACCTCGGCGATTGGAAGCTGTCATATCAGCAAAAGGTTATGCTACTAAATATTAACTCTTTATTATTCATGATTTATGCAGGAAAATAGATGCATGTACTCTCAATTTTGTGGCTATCAATTTCTGTTAATTTTCTTTATATAAGTTATATGTATGTTTAAACTATCAAATATTTTGTTTTATCATTCAAAATAATGAATTATGATCTAATAAACGCATCTATGTTTAAAGGTTTTAATTATTTCCCTCATTTAATATAATTTTTTCATTCTAAACATTGATTCCCGTTTTAAGAGTAGGTGTACCCTCAATTTTGGGAGTAAATGTATATGGCTTGTTAAACTTTCTGTTTCAATCACAATTCCAACTTTCTACTTTTTTAAACAAATTTTTGAATTCATATTAAACTAGACTGGAAATTAATCGGTTGCATTTCAAAATTTTCAGTTTCCAACCAATCGAATTGGGATAAGTTAAGTTAATTAAATGAAATCACATCAGGGTACATAAAAAAACTTGAACGTTTCGGATAATTCTTTGAGCTGAGAATATCTCGCAGAAAACTGCGACCGATTATTCGCGTTTGTTTGGAATACTTCATACTGAACTTCGTTATTTTGAATTAAAAAACGCAAACCTTTTTGATCGAAGGCGTGCCCAAAATATTATGTCGCGTTCCAGTGGTTCGCCAACCCTGGTATAGGGGATCTCCAGTGGCGTAACGTACACCCCCCACATTGAGGGGGGGGTTTCTAAAGGGCCCAAAGCTTGACTGACGTCAAGTACTTGTTTGGGCTTCAGGCTCAAAGCCTGACTTTGCAGGGGTTCCTTAATATTCTCCGTTATGCCCCTGGGAACATCCCCGAGATCGTGCAATTGGATGTATGTACTGGACTCAGTGGTCTAATACGGCCCGCTGCGTTTTTTATACAACACGATAAAAACCTTGAGTACAATTAAAATACACTAAGAAAACCGACACTTGATGAAAGTTTATACATGCATAAAGTTTACTTTTACAATTGTGAAGTACACTGAACTTCGAAATACTCATAATTTTGGATGGTGTTTTAAATGAACGAATGAATAAATAGTATTGAACGACGAATGACAGTTTGTAATCAAATTTATTTTGCATATTCGTCTTGGGTAAAAATAGAACTCGAGTTTTGAATCTAAATGTTTTTTATTCACGATTGTGAAATACGACTACAGGCCACGAAAACACACACTCTCTTACTAAATATGAAATTATAAATAGATCTAAGATTCATTATATCACACCAACATCAAATTTTCTAATTACAATCGAACTCCGATTCTTGGTCTAACGAATTTTTCTCATTCCCTGATTAAAATAAAGGGGAAAAACCCATTTAACGAATAATAAACCCCGAAGTAACGAATTATTTCAGCAGTGGTAAAAAAATTTTATTAGTTAGTATTAGAAAAAAAATTTTGGCATTTTTTTCAAATGACTTTTTTTTTTATCCGGAACAGGAAAAGACTTTTCTTGTAAATAGCAACTTTTCGATGAGAAATGGGAACCATTATTAGACTTTACAGATGCAGATGAGTAATGAGTGTAACCTATCTTGTGAGTCTTGAGTAGGACAGGAAATTTCTTTCATATCTCTTCCCAATCCACAACGCAGGGGATATTTTAAGATTTTTACGATAAAGATACATCCGAGGGCGAACTACCTATATGCGCAACTAAAGTGGAGGAAATTGTTGATTTATCAGAGCCGATGAATAGCGATTTTAATACAGAAATTGATAATGAAACTCCTATTAAAACTTATATTTTCTAATGCTTTACATTGTTCGGTAACTGAAACCGTACCTCTTTCTTATGTGGGAGAATCGAATTGAGGCAGTACTTGCTTCTGTGCACAGGGTTGAAAAAGAACTCTTTCGAGTCAGAAGTCAAAAAGATTTTCAAACATCTATTAGTCAATAGTTCAAATTTCCAATGAACTGGTGCGTAATAAGTCACTACTAGTATTTTTTGCTGTAGAAGTAAAAGTGTGCAATTTCTAACTAGGGATATTTTTTTTGTGTTGTTGCTAATAAAATTTCTAAAAGGTAAATGCAAAAATTTGTATTTTGTTTGGACCCCAATATAACGAATGACCCCGAATGAAAGAACAAAATGTTCGGCCCCGATGAATTCTTTAAATTAGGGGGAGGGGGTTCCGATTGCATATTAAAAAATTCGGTAATTAAAGCCAATTGCGTCAATCACAGCATACAAATATCAAGAAAATATCAGTTGCGGCCAACGCTTATCAACCTGATAAATATGAATGATATCAGTTCCTTCGTATCCAGTCAACCAAACAACCAGTATGTGCAGGCATTTTATCAAACATGTTATCAAGTATGTTTTTATCATCAGATAATTTATCAAATGTATTTGTTAAAATTTATCAGATTAGATTCCAGAAGATTATTTTTATTATCGGTAGCAATGACATATTATAACTATGATCCTCTCGGGATGTTTATGAAAATTTAGTACATTTTTAAGATATCCCCCAATGTATTATACAAATAACTAGCCGTTATCTGCCCGTTTTGATGGTTATTTCCTAACGTTTGATTATATTCTGTTTATAAATCTTTGATATTTAAGTCCTAGCATTAAGCGTTGGATTGCATTGAAAAACCAGGTCTTCGAACAGTAATCTTTTTCGTTCCGGTTTCCATTCCGATTTAACTATATATCCGATAAAAAAAAAACGGTTTTCGGTTCAGCTCCGAATGAATAATTTTATTTTATGCATATTCACATATCTTAAATCATCCGTACTTCGTTCATTTAAGGCTTTCTTCGGTTAATGTTAAAGAATAGGACCAGAATTTCGAACATTTTTTCAGATATAAAAGAAATGAAACATTAATATGATATTCTGGCTTCACTATCCTTTAGAGAGCAGCATTTTTTATTATACTTCCAGTTTTTAACCGAGTTGATTCATTTTTTTTTTTCTGGTATAAAATGCGTTTCGCGCTTTTTCTCCTATACCGTAATGTTAAATGAGCTATGATTTCACGTATTATAACAAAAAAGAAAGCATTCATGGAATATTTTGGCATTTTCAAAAGAATTATATTGTTAACAGAGGTATGAGTTATAATGTTGCAATTTTCCAGAAATGGAGGCCTCTTTTCTGTTTGAAAATGTGCTTAGCGTTTAGTTCAAGCTCTCGTACTTTTACCCAAAACAAGCTTAATAGAATTAAATTTGCATTCTACTAAGAGTTTCAAGCGAAACTGGAATAGGTAAGTAGTAGTGAATATCAAAACAGAAAATCGAGAAGCAATGTACATGTGCTGATAATTATATGGGTGACATTAAATTAGAAAATATCTCGATAAGTTGGTTACATTAACAAAATAAAGATATATCGAACCGAAATAAACAGATATTTTTTTCGGTTCAGCTCTGGTTTTTGTTCCGACCAAGATAATAGTTTTTTCCCCCAATTTTCGGTTCAATTCCAGTTCGAAGCCCTGTAAAAAAAACTTTTTACAGTCATCCCTTCTTGATTTAAAAAGGAGAAGACTTGAATTTCTAAAACGGAATTATAATTATCTTACTCGCCCTCGTAACCCATTCTCCATTTTTAGCGGATCTCAACTCAAAAAACTGAACATGCTTGACGAATTTCAAGTCTGTAGATATAATAATCTATAAACCGGACTTTTTCTTATATTTATGTTCTGTAACCTTCCTACTCACGAATCGACTTCCTTAAAACCCGTTTTTAAGAGCAGTCAGTAGGGTAAAAACTTTTGAAAATCAATTTTGAGTTTTTGATATTTCTAAAATATCCAAATCATTACCTTTCCAATGATGTAACATACAAGCCATTATATGAATTAAAAGTATTTTAAAATGACTTTTAAAAAATAATCAGCTGCGCCGGTCACGCCCACTTTGATAGATTAATTGTAAATATTGACTTTAAATCTGAGAACTTGCAAAGCATCCACAAAATTTCATTTAATCTTACACAATTAACTGTAGATTAAATGAAACTTAGCTGCAATTTTAACTGTTAGTTTGTTTACGTCCTTTTGGAACCACGTTTGTAAAAATGATGAAAATATTTACTTTTAATTTGAAATTTAGTACCTGGACAAAACTTTTTTGTAGTGTAAATAGAAACAAATAGTGTGTGTGAAATTTATCCTTTCGAAATTTTTATACTTCTAAATACTTAATAACTTGTTTGTGATAATTCTGTTGAAAACGTGCTTTTTGAAAAAATGGTAATAATAAAATTATTTCAATAGTTTAAAAATGAGATTAAGGCAGAAATGGGAATGCTTTTATTGCAACCAATATAGATACTGAACAGGCAATAGTTGTTAAAATATTGCATATGTAAAACACCTGCTTTTCATCTAAACAATAGTAAAAGACATTTCAAACCATTCATTAAATTAATAAAAATTGAAGGAGAACCAAGATTTTTATCCTTCATTACCTTGCATAACAAAATTATAGGATACAATTTTTTTTTTTTTTTTTTTTTTTTTTGATAACGTAAGATTTTTTTATAAAAATTTCTATTCTCTAAAATTTCTATTTTTAAAAATGTGTAAATGTACTGTATGCATATACTCTGTTTTTTAAAGGCAATTGTGTATACTGAAATGACATTTTGGAAAAATTCTTAAAACATCCAAATAGAAAGCAGATATAACAAAAAATAACAATTTTCAATAAATTCAAAATATTAATACTCGGTGAACTAACAGTTTGTCTTTGAAAAAACTAATTAATATAGTTAAAAAAATTTCACTTCAGTATAAATATAAATGTCTAAATATAAGATCAATCTGCGGTAGATTTCAGATTATCAAGAGAATGATAAGAGCAAAGTAAAGACAGCTGCAGTAATACATGAACCAATTCTTAAGATTAGGATTAGCACATAAAGTGTTAAGCTGTGGTTCGAGTCTCCAACCTCCCACTTCATTTGCCAAAATTAAGGGAATAAATAAATTTCAGAAAAAAATATACATAAATACAAAGTTTAACTTTTTTAGATAAATGTAAAAGTACTAAAATTATTTCTTTATAAATATAAAATAGTCTGTTCTAAAAATAGCAGAATAATAAAATCTACTTAGCCCTCTATTTAAGAGCATCAAATATAAAACACAGAAATGCACACAGTACACTATATTTTATCAAAACAGTATATATTAATAGTTATTGAAAGTTTATTTGAAATTTTCCTTTCTTTTTGTTAAATTTGTCTAAGTTTAGAACGAAGTTTGCAAAACTCAAATTATTTTATTACACGAAAAGATATATATATTTATTAATTCAATTCAAAAGTCATTCAATGTAAAAAATCATATCAAAGTCAAACATTCTCCATGCAAAAAAACATACTTAATGACGTAGATAAATATAATTTTTTAAAATAAAATTAGTGTATAATATGCTTATCTTTCCTTCAACCACAAATAAAACAATCCGAGTACTATATCATTATTCACTCTTAAATAAATGTAAGAAACTATAATAAATTGTAAAAAAAACAGGTACAGACCTTGATGTTTACCTTGCCTGGTTTCTATCTTGAAGATTGTTTGCACATTCGATTTCCGGATCAAAAATATCAATTTAAGAACTCAAAAAGAAATGTTCTAAAATAACAAAAGCAATTGCTAAAACCGACGAAGCCCGACGTCTCAACTGTAATTATCTCATAATTGGAAATTCTATTCTCTATATAAATATAAACAAATATAATCAAACATATCATTAAGTTTTTTTTTTATTTATCTACCTACACTACGAACATTCTGATAAATAGACGCCATGTTAGGCTTAGCGTAATCGTTTGCCACGAGTTGAAGAATTTCTTCAAGGTGAACGAACTTCCAAAGCATGTAGAAATGTCTCATGCAACCATTGAAAACAATTAGGGTTAAAAAATGAACATTAGTAAAAAAATGTTCTAATCAACGATAAAATTATTGAATATTTTCTAAAAAATTAATCTCCAAGATCTATTTTGAAATATAGCTTTCTAAATTTCTTTGATCATTCTAATACTTTAAGAGTAGCCGCGGTAGCCTAGTGGTCGTGTTCACGAGCTGGTAGCCGATGTATCATGAGTTCGAGTCCTAGTACCACTGGAGACACGCTGTGTAGAGGAGCTGATGCACCTTAATTCTGTACAGACTCAAAGTGCTCCCGTGGTAAGTGGGATACCAGCTCAAGTGTCGTCTTCGTCACTTGATTCTGGTTCAAAATTACGACGTCTATCGCCAATAACCCTCGTGTTGCTTTGTAGTGTGAATTTATAATAAACACACTCACTTCGGAATACTTAAAAAAATTCACAGAAAACTGCATTTTAGAATTTTGTTGTTAATTCAGCGAAAGCTTTCCGTTAGTTATTTCTTCACAACACAAAATTTCCCTTAACCAATATGCACGTAGAGTAACTATGGCCAGTTAACGAGGTTGTCCTGTGAACTGACACCCTACTGTTCCACCATTTTAGTTTCTGTTGAGGAAAAACTGCGATGCGCCTGAATTTAAAGTTTTGAAAGATGCAATATAAAAACTGATTTGTCACTGTGTGTATTAGTAAATTAATAAAAAAAATATATCTTCACAAAATTAAACGACAGAACGTATTTTTGAGAGAAAATTCTTATTTCAACATTTTCATATTGTAACGTTTTCCCGCCTCGCAGCTGCAAGAGCGGCTTCCTTATGCAGATAGTATGACGCCTGTCATATCCACATGTGCACCTCTAAAATATTGCGGGGTCCTGACATCCCACGGACACCCGGTGGCCGTGAGAAACCCAACTGCTGGATTCCACCTGGGAACCGGAACCTCGAGTAAAATTCGAGGAGTGAGACACAGACTCGAGGACCCCCACCCCCAAGAGAGTGAAGAGGACAATCCGTGTGAAGCACTGGACAAGAGACGTAGTGTGTTTTGCCTCCGTCACCAATAACATAATCTGGGGTATTCAAATACTCAATAGTTTGAATAACTTGTATCTAAATGTAAATAGTGTAATTAATAGCTGCAGACGCAATAAGTCAATATAATTCAATTTATTATGTCTCTCGCTACTCATAAATTATCCCAAATCGTCACGATGTGAACAAGAAATTGCATCGAATAAACTAAAAATTATGCTGAGTGTCTGTTAATTTTCGGATCTTTGTCAATGTACCACAAGGGTGCCAAACTCAAAGGCTGATTTGGGCCAAACAAACAAGGTTTAACTTTAAGCGGGCCGCAAAAAAAGTCAATATTAATAGAAACGTAAGTTTATTTCGAATAATACATGATAGCAAGAAAAATTTAATCCTGATACCGCTTCTTTGCTACTATCATCCCTATTTCGGGGAAATTTTGATATTTTATATTTGTGTGGGCCAATATACTGTCCGGGCCATAAAAATGTTCGTTGTGGGCCGCGAGTTTGACACCCTTGTCGTACCATAAAAAGAATCGACAAAAAGATTTGCTTAAAATATGTTCAATGGACTCCATTCATCTGACGTCATAATCACATGATGGTAGGCTAAACAAATATAGCCATGTGTTTCATTCGACTGAGTATTTATGCGGCATTTTCGGATTTGTATCTACTATTATATAACAATATGAAATCCTTTCTTTCCTTTAACTTAAAAAAAAAAAAATTTATTTGTATGCTTTAGAAAGATTTTTTTTTTAAATTTCCCATTAATATTTCTTTATTTTTATTGCAAAACTACAATATGTACAAGGTAAAAAAGTTCATGCCGTTTTTATGACCCAAAAGAACATGATATACAAACAGCGTAGCCTATTCTTATCCAGCACCTTATGCCAACATGTCTCCAGTTGTTCAATCCCCTTGCGGTAAAACTCGGGGGTATGAGACGCAAAGAAGTCTGTGAGAGCTTGGCACACGTCTGCTTCATTGGTGAAGGATTTACCACGAAAATGATTGTCCAGGGAATGGAAGAGGTGGTATTCTGATGATGCAAGGTCAGGTGAGTAAGGATGATGGCACAAAGTCTCCCAATCAAGTTGCTGTATCGTTTTCCTGGCCACTCGCGCGACATGCGGCCTCGCGTTATCATGCAATAGCAGTACACCCTTTCGATTAACCAGTTCTGGCTCCTTCTGATGCAGTGCCTGTTGTACACGTTCCAATTGCTGCGAATTAAGGTCCGCAGTGACCGTTTGGTCCGTTGGTAGCAACTCATAGTGAACCACTTGACGACAAGTCAAGTCAAGGACACAAAGCATAATCTTGCGTGGGTGAATAGGTGGTCTTGCGCTATGCGGGACAGTATCCTGGGGTGACAACTAACGTTTGGAACGCTTGGATGTGTCATACCGGACCCACTTCTCGTCACTGGTCAGCACCCGATTGAATATGGATGCGCTACGGTGGCGAGAAAGCAACGATAAACAGGCTGCCACTCCTTGTTGTTCATGGACTTCCAACAGCGAGTGAGGAACCCATGTACAATCTTACCTAAGCGGTGCAGATGAAGTCTAACCGTTTCACTGGAAGTGTTGAATAGTCTGGCAAATTCACCAGACGTTTGACTACTGTCCTCTTCAATGTCCGCCTGCAGGGCTTCGACATCCAAAGCCTGTGGTCGTCCTGTTTAAGCTCTATCACAGAGGGACAAATCTCCTGACCTGAATTTTTGAAACCAATGCCTTGCCGTACGTTAATTGACAGCACTATACCCAAACGCTTGACATATTCGGCGACTTGATGCAGCGGCTGATAAGCCCACTTTGTAGTCGTAAAGTAAACAACCCCGAACGAGCTCCTTCGATACATCCATCTCGCTTCGCTACTGTACGAGTTCTGATTGATGAATGCGAACAGTGGACTGCGTTTATAACAACTGGTATTCTTACTCTCGATTGACGGTTTCTCAATCACGTCATGCACGAATTTGCATACTTATTCTCCCTTCTTTCAAAGGAAACACGTAACGGCAATAACTTTTTTGTTTACCTTGTAAATTCTCGGAACACCTATCACTAAATTATGTTGCTTAACTATCAATTCCGGACGCCAAAAGAAATCTACATCGCCATGGGCCTTCCCGGTTCTACACTTTATCGCTTAATTTTTATTTATAAAGCATTTTGTTCAACTGAACTATCCATAAATTTTTGAAACACAATATGACTGTCAAACTAATTACTAAACCTAAAAGTATACAAAAACCCAAGACACGAGGTCAAAGAACAGAAATATAAATTAAGCTTAAATCTAATACTGTAAACTAAAACTATGTACATATTTAATAACTATACGAAAAGCAAAAGACTAGAAAATTTATTAAAAATATTTAGAGTACTAAAAAAATTTAAGGAATATAAAATTTGAATGTAAGCGCAAATTCGAAAGCAGCGCACAATCACAATTGTAGTACGATTAGCTGTTATTGTTCGCTTGATAATCGCGTGATGTTCGGCAAACGATCGCAGCACCCTCTGGGGATAAATCGATCCCATTTAAATAACTTTCTGAACTCACACACTCAAATAATGTAACTTATATTTATAACTGTACCTCAGTTGTCGAGTGATTATAGTGACGAGGTTGCGGGCTCGAGGCCTGATATCATTAAAGGTCCACCGTGAGAAGTATTAGAAACCACTTCACATTAATTGAAGTCCTCCTGTAGTGGAGTATGAAACCTAGGAAAAAGATACGTTCCTCGTTTAACAGCAAAGGTATACAATCTCTGAATTATGGTACACGTGACCTCGGTAGGTGAGTGATCAAGATCGCGATCTGTCTACTCGTTAGTTCATGTCCTGCTGCCATTGAAGGTTTGACATGTGGAGGAATTGATTCATGTTTAATAATTCGGATCTCAAAGTCCTCACGTGGAAGTTTAGAGAGTGTCCAGGTCCAGTCATTTGACCGTGGTTAAATATGAAGAAATCCTCCAAAACTTTTCTCGTGTTTCTTCAGAATCAATCCATCGTTTTCCAAATATCATAGTGAATGAGTGAGTGTCCGCCCTATAAAGCTGCAGGATGGACATATGCGACAAGACTCTTAATTTTGAGCTATGCTCAAGGGACGAGGAGATTTCCACCCCCTATCCAAGCTACCACACCAAGCCAACTTTGAGCCTCTACATATTTAGCGTGGGTTCAGACCCTCTATACAATGGATCTTCATTACCACTAGGGTTCGAACTCAGGAAACGTCGGTCACAATTTTATGAGAGTTATACTAACGTCACCCTCTATAAAGCTGCACAAGGCTATTGGCGACGGACCTAGTAATTTTGAACCATGGTTCAAATAACGAAGACAACACCTGAGCTGGCACACAGCCTTCTCTCCTAACTTCCACAACACGCTAAAGGGAGGATGTTTGAGCCTCGACATACATAACGAGCATCGACTTCCTCTGCATGGCGGGTCTTCAGAGGTAAAGGCTTGAACTTATGACATGCCAGCTACGAGACAGTGACCTTGACCACTAGGCTACTGCGGCCACCGTGAAAAGTAGAACAGTTTAAATGACGAATTGTGCTGTTCATAATGTTTGCTATTGGACAAAGTCCCTTTAAATTTAACGTTAATTGGATGTTTTCCCGTGATTTCAACCCATCTCTCTTTCTCCCTCTCTCTCTCTATATATATGTCACTGGGAAGCGATGATATTAGGGCTTTCGTCAAATCCCTATAAACGAGATGATCAATTCACGCAAGATGTTAAAATAAAGTCTCTTTGAGGTCTTTTCCCTGTTGCAAAAGTAAATGAATTAATTAAATCCCCGAACTGTTTTAGTGAAATGACGAAATGAACAAGTCAGCCATATTTTTAAAGATATGAGGTTGATTTTTAGGCAGTCCTCCATATTATTCCTATGGGGAAATAGATTTTTAAACATGCCACTTTTTTGGTGCTACGGGACTGATATTTGGGGGATCGTAATAACTTTTGTTATGGTTAGGATCTGCTGGGACGCATCCCCCCGGTGGATTTCCCCCTCTACAGCTTTTTGACCAATACCTCGACACCTGAGCCTCACAGTCCATTCGAACCTGGCTCATTCGATCCCTCCCTAACTGTTCTTCCAGTTATTATAATGTAATGCTCATAGGGCTATTCCTTACATAGTTTTTAATTGTTTTAAACTTTTTTAAACTTTTTAAATTTATTTAAATCCACAAATATCTTGGCACCTGTTTGAGTCTCGGACTTGAAATTTGAACCAACTGTTCTCCACTCGTCGAGACCCATCCAATTATCTACACAAGGGGTGGGCAGACTTTTACATGGCACGGTCTACTTTTAATTTTTCAAGGTGTCGTGGTCCACCCTGTGACGTAGTTGTGATAAGCAAAAAAAAAAAAAAAAAAAAGAAGCTCAACAAACAAAATTTTTATTACAACAATAATAAATACAGAATGTGTATACTTACCTACATAACTACAGCAGAAAAACAAAACTTACTCTTTTAAAACTATGTTTTAAGTAAAACGCAAAATACAAACATAATAATTATACCTACAAATTTAATATCAAATGATGCATTTTCAAACAATTCACAATACATCACAAATTAAGTAATTTTCCCTTAAAATTAGTTTTTATAGTCTATTAGTCAATAGATGACTTAGTCTTATATATCTGCCCCAATCTTGAATACCTCGGTATATTATTACTAACTGCTAATCTTTCACTGGATTCTAAGTGGTCGCCTGTGAAACGGGAATATGTTGTCTTAATTATATTCTTCGTAAAAAATGTAGTTTTTCACAGGTAGGTAGAGCGAGTGAGTGAGTTAATATTAACGTCGCACTGTTCAGCTACACGAGGGCTTTTGGCGACGGACCACGTAATTTTCAACCATGGTCAAGTGACGTGGTAGGTAGAGCGAAAGAATGATGTTAAATGAATTGAAATTTTTTTAAAATTGGGATACTTTACTTCGACCAATAGATTCCAAGGGTTATTCTTTCCAAATTACGTCCTTTTGAAAGAGAAAAACTTCGTTTTCCTCGAGAGATAAAGAAAACATGTAACATACACTGTCTAGAAAAGTCTGCGTTCACCAATAAGAAATCATATAGCAAAGGTAAACTTTATAATCTTTATATATAAAAATCTTCCGTGCGCGTGTATGTGACTGAACACCTCCTAAATGGCTGGACCGATTTTGATGACATTTTTTGTGTGGGTACAAGAGGATTCAAGAATGGTTTAGATTCCCAATTCGGTCCAATATCGCAATTAATTAAAAAGATATTAATTACAAACTTTAAAACGCATAATTGTTTTACCCCTGTGTGCTGTTTATTATGCTAATGCGCGGCAAGAGAAAAAACTAAGAAATAAGAGGGTAGAATTTTCCGATATTTTCGCCGTTTTTAAAATTGCAATCTAATTTTTCTATCAAAATCAGACAAAAAATAATCACAGAATCGGAAAGATTATTCATTTCGCCACGATACGGCATATATCTTTATACATATTATTCTTCTGTGGATGTGACTGAGCTCCTTCAAAACGGCTGGACCGATTTGGATGATATTTTTTGTGTGGGTTCAAATGGATTTTAGAATGATTTAGATTCACAATTCGGTCCGATATCGCAATTAGTTAAAAATGCGCCAAAATTATGTAAGGGCGCGATTGTTCATAAAAAAAAATCATGGGCAATATTCTTTAGGCCACTATTTTGAGCGGCAAACTTCAAGGTGAAGCTGTACTTCTACCACAAATTCAATGATTATTTTAGACACACCTACCCATTCAAATGTTTGCAATTTCCAATTCGCTTGTCATTTGCTATGACCCTTAATAAGTCACTAAGTCAAACAATGACAATTTGTGGCTTTGATTTAGAAAACCCTTGCTTTTCGCACGGCCATTTATATGTTGCATGTCCGAGGTTTGGCAAACCATCGCATTTGTTTGTTTATACCCTCAAGGATTAACCAAAAACATTGTACACTCAATGGCATTACGATAAATTTATTTTTTGTGCATTAAAAAAATATACCTATTATGAAAATAGCTCAAGATTTATCTTTTTAGCCCTTTAATCCAAACAAATTTAAGTTTCTATTCAGAAGAGTTTCTATCTTCAACTTAGTTCATAATAAATACATACTCACGCGCAATCGGTAGGTCGAATTGTGGTAACTGCACATGTGATGATGTCAGGTATTGTAATAACTTTCTTTATAAAAAATTTCATCAAAACGGTCCAGATTGTAACAATTTATTTAAAAAAGTTTGTAATTTTCGGATTTAAGATGTGTGTACAGTACAACGTTTGTCGAGACGGCTAGTAGAAATATAATTTTCTTTCTAACAAAATTTCACGAATTTGCTTACAATTTTTAAATATTGAGCATGGAAGAATTCGTTAATTTTGAATTAAAACTGCGTAGGATAACGGGAGTTTTGTAGCAAAATACACAAATAGTAGGCAGAAAAAGTCCGTGTTCACTATTTGAATATTCGTGGTTCTTGGAATTTGTATCAACCGGCAACGGAGTTTTTGCATTTAGTTATCAAGTAAAATAGCTTAAGAAAATTGTGACGCAATAATTGTTGCGTTTTTGTGAGATACGAAGCAATTCAAGGACATAGAAAATAAAAAAAAAGGAAATTAGTACCAGTGAGCGTAAAATCAATGTGAAAATGTGAAAAGATAGAAAAAGTCGTCGAGATATAGGCAGATCCGTTGGACGGCAGTATTCATCTCTATCCAGCATGTTATTTATAACTTTAAATCTACAAGAATGTACACATCCAAACATCTTTTAAGTCGTCTATCCAAACTCACAATCAGAGAAAAACGATGTATGACATCAATGGTGAAAAAAAATCCGTGTTTGTCTGCAACTTAAATAGCAACGAGCAGTTTAACAAAAATATTTGGGCGGATACTGCAAGAAAAATCTTGAAAAAGGCCGGATACCATAGTCGAGCGGTTCGCAGAAAAAGCCTTATATTTCATTGACTTAAGCGGAAAGCTTTTGAAAAAGATCATGTACATAAGCCTCTTGAGTTCTGGAGGACTGTGATATTCTCTGACGAGGGCAAATTTTGTACCTTCGGCATAAAGGTTGTTAATTAGTCTGGAGAAAACCTTGTGCACAGCGCTTCAAAAAGAGCGTTTGGTACCAACGGTAAAGCACGACGGCGGTGGGGTCATGGCGTCGGGGTGCATGGTGAGCAACGATGTTGGCACAAGTTGGAGTACATATAATCAATTATGAACACATAGGATTACTTTGATGTCCTAAAAACAATTTAAACAAAAGTGCCACCAAACACGGCTTAGGATAATCGTTTCGTTTTCAACACGACAACGATCCTAAGCACACCGCTGAGATTGTGAAACTTTGGCTCTTGTATAATGTCCCAAATAAACTGCCCCATAGTCATCTGATCTGAATCCTACAGAACACATATGAGATTTGTTGGAACGCAGGATTCGTCAACACAATGTATCTAGCAAGGATATGCTGAAGAATGTTCTTAAGGACCAATGGGAAAAGTTAAGTGCTGAAAAAACCCCAAGATTTCTCGGTTCAATGCCGAAACGACTTCAGGATGTTCACAAGTGATGAGATTAACCAACCAGCTACTAAATAGCTCATTCTCTTTTTAGATAATTTTTATAGTTACTACTAAAACAGTGAACGCAGACTTTTTCTACTTGATTTTTGTTATTATCGTTACAAACCTGTCTTTATTTTAAAATCTATGAAGGCAAACCAAATTTACTTTTGTTATTCTCAATATATATACTTAAAATGAACTAAATAAAATCTAATTAAAATTTGTTTTTTAAATTCCGGTTTTTAAACTTTTTTTTTCATTGTTCATGTAAGCAATAGTAAGTGAACGCAGACTTTTTCTAGCTAGCGTATATTTAGTTTTTTTTTTCACATCAACATTGCCAAATGAATAACCCATGAATGCAACTTTTGTGGGATTCTAGTCTAGTAAATTCTTAAAAACGTCTCTCATATTTGGTTTGGAGTTTTATTCACGGGTGCTTTCATTATCTTGGTAACCACCTGCGTTTCTTTTAGTATGCGCGTCTGAGATTTTATGTGAAAACGGTCACCCCAAAATGTCTTGGCGGTCCACCGGTCGATCGCGATCGACTTAATGCCCACCCTGGATCTACACTCTAGAACAAAAAAAAAGACACACCAAAAAGCAGTTGCCCGATTGTAATGAAATTTCGTATGCAAAGACATTTGTACCGAACATGCAAATGATTAAAATTTGGTGTCCAATGAAAATGAATAGCGGGAGCTACAGCGCATCGGAACTGCGCACTCAGCAGGTGTCTATAAGAAGCGATTCTCAGTCTGATGGTCAAAATTTCGGTTGCATTACAATTTAGGATACCTTTCAATGACTGGAAAAATGTCTCACCGAGGGATTCGAGCTCTTTACGAGCAACTGTCAGAGTTTGAAAGAGGTTGTATCATTTTGAACAGAAAGAGGCAGGTTGGGAAAATAGGAGAATCGCTTGTCATATGGGTCGAAGCGATGAGGCCATTCGGAATGGTCTGGCAAGAATGGGTGGAATGTCAGATCAGCTGTCACAGCATGTGATTCAACGTTATTAACCATCAGACGTACGACACACACACGAGTATCCACCCTGACCATTCACAGACGGCTGATAGAGCGAAATTTATGCCCGTACCGACCGCAACGCCACCTGCCATTCACGCCTGCACACTGTCGAGTTAGTTTTCAGTGGTTATTGGCTCGATCAGGTTGAAATCATGTTGATTGGGGCTGTATAGTGTTTAACGACGAATCCCGCTTCCAACTGCGTCCTGACGATCATCGAGGATGCGTCTGGAGAAGCCCAGGGCAGCGCGCCGATCCTGCTTTCACTATTGCACGCCGCACAGGCCCTCACCCAGGAGTAATTTCTGGGGCGCCATTTCTTTTGACAGCCGGTCCCCTTTGATCGTCATTAGAGTACACTTACAGCACAGCGGTTGGTCAACGACAATCTGAGAACTGTTTTGTTACCTTTCCTTTAGCGGCACCCTGGGCTCACTTTTCGGCAAGACAACGCCAAACCACACACGGTACGCGTTGCTATGAACTGTCATACAGTTTTTCAAACATTTTCTTTTCCATACAGATCGCCAGATCTCTCTCCAATCGAGCATGTCTAGGATATGATGGGAAGGCGACTGCATCTAACAGGGAATGTTCATGACCTATCCTGACAATTGGAGAAACTTTGTCAAGAAATACCGCAAGAGACCACCAGGGTGCTTTATCACTCTATTCCACGCCGTGTGACAGTTTGCATCCAGGCTAGAGGAGGGCCAATACCTTATTGAGCTCGTTACTTTGTAACTATGTATGTATATGTTCTATTCTGTGCATAATCATTCGACCCACCAATTTTTGTGTCTATCGGACGACTCGTTCTTGGTGCGTCGGTTTTTTTTTTGTTATAGAGTGTACTTGACTCCCATTGTGAAGGCATGGAGAGGGCTTAAGTACTAAAATATCATGCTTCCAAGTTAATCCTATGGGGTCCGAAAAAATTTCACCCTCCTAAGATATTGAGCTTGAGACTTGATTTTTGGAGGTCCACCATATTTTTGTGTATGCGCGAACTTTACGTGAAATTGGCCCCCTCCGGTGCTCCCTCCCCTACAGGGCTCCCCCATTAATAACTCGAATCCTATGCTACCTTGGTCGACCGCGCCGGCTGGATTCGATTTTTCTTTCTATGAGCTCTTCAAATATGTAATTTTATCCCAATAGTCCCATTACTCCCCCCATTTCATGTTTTTAAACTATTTTTAAATTTTTTAAATTCCCCATAGTTCCAAGGATTTTTTACCTGTATTGTTAGGAAGTACAAGGACTTCCCCACTACCACCACCACCTGGACAGCATTTTGCCAATGCAAATCCTGACTAGCTCATTTCATCATTTCACTGAAACAGTTCAGGGTTTGATAAAATCACTTACTTTCATCACAGGAATGACGTTGAAGAGACGTTATTTTAACATCTTGTGGGTGAAATAATCATCTGTTATGGAGATTCGATGGAAGTCCTAATTTCGTCATTCTCCAGCGACACACATATACATACATGTATATATATAATATATAGCTCTATGGAAAAATTCTAATTCATGTTAAAATTATCTGTTGATAATCCACGTTCATATGCGAGCGAAAATAATTCGGTCGTCAAAAGCTTCTAAGAAACATACTGGACTCTAAAATAAAAAGATAAAATTAGGAAAGTTTCAAGTGCCTGGGAATGCGGATGTAGCTATAACATTATTTTCGGTAGTAAATATATCAAAGAGCTTTTCATTCATCCAGGGGTCTTAATTTTTCATGTGTTACTTTCGAGTTATGTACGTGTCCTCACGCACGCGGCTCCTGTGACATACAGACCTCTCTCCCAAAGGAATGTTGTGTCTTGTCTCGGAATGCTTTATCTTTTTCAATGATTTGTTTTGGATCGTTGCCAAGAACCAGTTGGTGTTTATATAATCAAATCCAGGAAGAAATATACTCCGTCCTTTGCTTCACTGAAACTCTCTTCAAGACTCGGTTTGAAAAAGAACCCATTGAATTAAGTTCTTAACACTTAAAAAATAAGAATAGAGTTTTAAATGCGGTTAATAAATTGAAGGGCTTAGATAAGTAAAATAAAATTGCAATTGAACTATTAATGCGAATGGTGTTGTATTTAATTAAATGTGCGAGTTTTAAGGCATAAACATTCATTGCGACTGCTTTGTGCAGTGTCTCCCTGGCAAGAGAATGTACAAGTGGGGGTGACGATCGCAGCGCCAACATCCCGACCCGCGTTGAAATAACATTTCAAGAAACAAACAATGTTACATAAATCATACATAAAAATACAAATAATGAAAAATTAAAAAACATGATCATTATGAAAAAAATTGAACATTAAAATAAACAAAAAAATATGAATAAAAATATTAATGCGTAATGATTAATAGACATTTAAACACTTGGTAATAAACAGATTTTTGGAATTCCTCTTATAAAAATACCTTGAGGTGTCATAACTTTAACCTTTAACTACCTCTAAAATTCTTCCCATAGTCCATCTAGATGATGGAAGATTTTCATCTTTTAAAATAACCATTGAATTGGGAGTTACATTTTCCCTTTCAAATTGCCATTTATGTCTAGCCTGTAAATTATTAAGGTAATCTAACCTCCATTTGCGCCATATAAATTGAACAAATTTTGTTAACTTTTGCTATTGAGATAAACGATTGTCTAATTTATCTGTCATGTCTGGCTCAGGTAAACTTTGAAGAGACCTATGAGAAAGTGTCCTGGGGAGAGAACTGCAAAATCGTTAGGATCAGAGGACATGGGAGTAAGAGGACGACTATTCAAAATACTTTCTATTTGAGTAGTAATTGTTATGAATTGTTCTAATGTTAGACGTGCATCACCTACTGTTCTTTTAAAATGACGTTTAAAAGATTTGACACCTGCTTCCCAAAGTCCTCCAAAATTAGGTGATCTAGCGGGGATAAATTTCGAAGTAATTTCTTCATTTGTTAAATAATTGGCAAGAATATCTGGTGGATTTTTTATCAAATTATATAAACGTTGCGATTCTCTGTTTGCACCTATGAAATTTGTAACATTATCAGTACAAACTGAAGTACTTTTTCCTCTTCTACTGAAAAATTGCTTCAGAGTTGCAATCATAGCTTCTGTGGTTAGTTCTGTGACAACCTCTATATGAATAGCTTTTGTAATAAAGCAAATGAAAATTGTAGCATAACATTTATGATAAATACCTTTTCGTTGGCCTTTATCTTCAATATAAAATTGGCCAGTGAAATCTATTCCTACATGAGTAAAAGGAGAACTGGGAGTATAATTCTTTCTCTAGGTAAATTTCCCATAATTTGTTCTAAATTCTTAGGTTTGTTTTTGAAACAAACAATACAGTTTTGGACGATTTGTTTGGCAGTGTTTCTGCCACCTAATGGCCAGAACTCTTGTCTGACTAGATAAAGTAAGGTTTGAGCACCTATGTGCAAATTTTTCAAATGATAATAATTCATAATTAAAATAATTAACTTGTGGTTTTTGGAAGCAAAATGGGAAATTTCTGCCTATATATTAAATTTGGATTGCTTAATCTACCACCAAATCTAAGTATGTTTCCTTTGTCAAGAAAGGGATTCAAACAAGTTAACTGACCTTTCTTAATGATTCCCCTATTCCTAAGAATTTCAATTTCTTTGTTAAAAACTGTTACCTGGATCCTTTTAATCAAATAATGTTTGGCGTTCTGAAGTTCCTCGTTTGTGAGGGGACCAGAATGGCAAGATGTATTTTTGACATTATGCAGGAATCTGAAAATATAACTAAAAATGCGAATTAATTTCATATAATTATTTGTAATATTTAAAAGGTCATTCTCAAAGTTAGAGTCCAAGATTGATGTTAAGCTGATATCGGATTGTTTTTTAAGTTCCGACATTTTAAATTCATCAGAACTGCTAAGTGAAAGTTCACTAAATTGTTCATGAATGTCTAGATGTTGGGGACCATTCCACCATAGAGTCAATGATGAAAGTTCTTCAGGATTTACACCTCGAGAGATAATATCTGCGGGTTTTTGGGCTGAAGGTATGTGCTTCCATTCAAAGTTCTCCGTCAGAGTTTGTAACTTGGAAACTCGATTGCCGACGGATGTTTTCAGTTGATTAGCTGGAGTGTTGATCCAGGCAATTGCTATGGTTGAATCGGTGTGCAAGATGACTTTAGCTAAATGTACTTGTAGCGAACTGTACTAAGCAAATTTTTCCAGTAATTGGGCCAGCAGCAAACACGCTGAGAGTTCAAGGCGAGGAATGGATGTGACCTGTGACCTTGATTGGTGCGACACGAGATTTGCTGCCAATAAGCTTGGTTGTGGTGGTACTATTTTCTTTGACACAGTGCATGTACACTATGGCTCCGTAGGTTGATTCCGAAGCATCTGCGTATCCTAAAAGCATGAATTTTACGTAGGAATCTGTAAGAATGTATCGATCTATTTTGAGCTCCTCCAGGGCTTTTAGAGATGACACATAATTGCTCCACTCTGGTGCGATTGCATCTGGTAAGAATTCTTCCCAATTCAATTTTCCAAGTCATAATTTGTAGAAAGATTTTTGCTTTGCTGATGACAGGGCCTATTAGTCCAAGAGGGTCGTAAAGTCTTGCTATGACGCTTAAAACATCTCGTTTTCTATAAGATGCCATTGAAGAGATTGAGACTTTGAACATGAAATGGTCTCCTGTTGGTTTCCAGCTAACACCTAAGGTTTTTATGGCTAATTCTGCGTTGGTTGAAAAGGAGTGTTCTTGATCTGTAGATGAATTAAGAAGCTCCTTCGAGTTGGAATTCCATTTATGTAATTTCATTCCACATGTTTCCAGTATATTTTGCAACTGGCATTGTAATTGGCGAGCAGTGTCGAGATTTTGTGCACCCGACACTACATCATCACTGTTATTTTCAATGTAATTTTGAATTTTCGTAATTAATTTTGTTACGGCCGAGCGTATAGGCGCTCTTTTATTTCTAATTCTTTCAATTAGATTCATTTTGACTTTTGCGGTAATAATCAATGATATATAATTTTCCATTTAGACTGCTTTGAGCAGTATCTCCCTTGCAAGAGAATGTACAAGTGTGGGTAAGCAAGTGGGGGGACGATCGCAGCGCCAACATGAGCAATAAATCCGCAATCCAAAATTTATAAAAAAATTTTTAATTATATGGAAATTATTACAATCCAGAAGAGCTGCTACAAAAAAAGTAAAAAAAAAATCATTTTTTAAAGCTTTAGAACAATTTTTTTCTCAGTTATTTTTCATGGATGCAGTTTTAAAATAAAATCATGGGGAAACCCTTTCGCTCTTAACTTTACCAGATTCTGTTCGATGAGGTATGAACCATGATTTTGAAAAAGCGTGTAAATGGATAATTTTTTGATATTTAGTGTCAGTTGAACTGGAATACACATATCCAATAGTTTTAAGAAAATTATTACAAAAAAAGTTATTTAAATGCAATTTTTTGGCAAGAAAATGCCGAAAAAAATGTCATATTTTCAAAACATTCTCCTTTTGCGGGAAAATACTTCTAGAGTAATGTATTTTGCCGATGTATATATAACTAGGACTTTTATACAGAACATGAAGTAGGATTTTTGAAAAATTTACACTATTTTCAGAGTAAGATCAATCGAAATAATAAGCGGTGTTTTTGATAAAATTTCTCTGCTCTGATAAATTAAACTATAAATAAATCAACTTCTAAATTATATATTTCATAAATCTTCTGTTAGTTCAACCCTTGTATAGAATACCTAGCTACACACATAGGCAAAAAATTATAATTCTAGAAGCGTTTTTCATAAAAAGGAAAGGTTTTGATATCGCTACCTTTTTTTTTTTTTTTGGATTTTTTACCAAAAAAATATCCAATTACATTTAAATAATTTTTCTTGTAATAATACTCTTAAAATTCTGTGGTACGTATATCGCAATTCAACGCACAATAAATATCAAAAAAATTATCTATTTATGCGCTTTTACAAAATCACGTTTCCAAACGTTGACATGTTACTTTCATTCGAGTGAACGAGTGAATATTAAAGTTGCTCTATTCAGCTTTTGGCGAACCTGGACAATGGTCAAGTGGCGAGGACGACACCAGAGCTTCTACCACTCTCTCCTAACTTTCCCATCACACCAGCGGGAGGACGTTTGAGCCTGGACAGATTTAACATACATAGCCCCCCTACATGGTGGGTCTTCAGCGGTACTGGGCTCGAACTCATGACATGCTGACCACGAGTCCGTTACCTTGATCACTAGGCTACCGCAGACATCTGTGCGAGTGCAGTAATGTACCAATTAAATCTTTAACTATTCACCCTTTATTATAACTAAATAAATTTATGAATGAAAAGTAATTTGTTGCAAAAAGATTTGTGAATTTATTTCCATGGAATTTAATTTCGCTGGATGGCATCAACTCTCGCCTTGCTAATAATCATCTTTTAATAGCATGCGCATTTGTTCCAGGAATTCCCAGTCGAAGGCACTGTTAACATTTTTCACCTCCCTTACCTTTGCCTTGACCATCTGACCAGCCCTAAGGATCTTCGAAGACATCAAACCATTCTCGTTCTGCTTTTCCTTCAAGTGCTTCTCCAGAGATTTCTGGTAGTGATCTTGATCACTCAGTATCCTCTGCACGTTCACGATCTTATCCTCAGTCCAAGCTATCTTCTTACCAATATTTCGAATCTTGGACTGGATTACCTTGACATCCCCCTGCAGGCTCCCGTACTTCTTCTGAAGATGGGCCGCTTCTTCAAGTAAACATTGATAGATATCTTTAAGCTGGTCCTCGAGGACTTTAAGGTTGGCTTTGGTGGATTGTTGAGTCTCCATTTCGATGTTCAAAGTCTTGTGGATCTGCTTCAGATCTCTGCCTTGGTTCTGGAGGGCCAGCAAATTTTCCGAAGCGCCGTGACACTCCATTCTCAGCCGAATGTTTTCCTCCAGTTGGCATTTGGCGTACACGGGAAGACTCCGTTCGAAGACCTCTCTGGAATCGGAACAGTACGAGTCCACGATGCGTTCGAAATGTTCCCGCTTCTGCAAAAGTTGGTGCACGTGGGCTTTGTTGTCTTTGCGGTTCTCTGTACGGTCGGTGGAGATTTTTGTTTCCAGGTTCCCTTCGACTTGCTTCAGGCGGTTCAGTTGCGAGCTCCTTTTTTGGCGCAAGTCTTCGAGGCGGGAAAGTTTTTCTGTAAAATTCAACGGGGAATAATATCATCGTCACGTTTGGGATCAACAGAACAAATTCTGATTTATTTGGTGTTGTATCTGAACTTCGCCAAACGAAAAGATTTATGTTAATTAACAAGTAACATAAAAAGAAATTTTAAAGTCAATTCCTAAATAGGCTAACAAAGAAAACTTTTATTTTAGTTACTTTTTATTAAATAATTACAATTAATATAAATATGTATATACATAGGACAGAATCACAATATTAAGTAGCAAAACACCTTTTAAATTAACATTAAAAACTTTTTAACCACATTAGATTTGTAATTGCATTTTTTATTAAAGTAGAATATAATAGGTAAGAATTTATCTTTAAACCAGTGCAAAAGGAATGCTGTCGTCGAACTAGCATATGATTATCTAGGTTAAGTTAAATCTTCCCCACACACACACACAAATTTAACAAAAGCTGTTTTACCCAATGGTGCTGCCATCTAGAGGAATAATATTGACTGAAATATATCTCTTAAACTGTAATTAATTTAATTTAATTAATGAATTAATAATTGAAAAAAATATTAACATCAAATATCATCCACTACCAGCTTAAAAAATATATTTTAACTTGAGGGCATGAATAAAAAGTATTTTATTAACAATTGAAAATTTGAATATATATATATCTGGAGAGTGTGAACTAATAGTAGGAATTGAAAATTTTGTCAAATGTCCTCGTGATAATAACTTTGCTCGAACGTGCATGGGAACGGTTTCTACCATTGGCTATACATCAGAGCATTTGACGAGGTCTTTTCATTCGACGACATTGAATGCGTACTGTAAAATTCAGCGTTATAACGCGCACCTATACTTTCAAGCGGCAATTTTTAATTTTTAGGTACATTCGCCGTATCACGCGCACCCCTTTTTTTACGAAAAAACCTGAAATGTACGTGCTTAATGCTGTTATGTTGTACAGTTATTTATTCAAGGTAATATTCCAAGCTTTAGAAGAAAAAAAATAGCCTATTTTTAGAACGACACCTGTTTTAGTTCATAAGTATGTCACTTCTTTTAAATAAACAGTATTTACATTTATGTACAAGTCTTAATTTTTTCAATTTCATCCTTTGACGTGTTTTTTTTTAGTATTCATTTCAATACCCGGCGTCTAACGCACACCTTTAAATGGCGATGGTATTTTTTTGTGTTAAAAATGCGCGTTGGACGCCGCATTTTACGGTAAGTCATGTTTGATATAATTTATGAAGACACAAAAATGATAGCAAGATGGGAAAAAAGTGCACATGCAGGGATTAACTGTGTTCGGAATAGATGGAATATATTTGGCGGTATTTTTTGGCTTCGATCCAAAGTAGTCGCCAATATTCCGATTGTGTGACTTTTTTTTTACTTTGTTTTTGTATAGTCATTAAAAACATGGTTTTAAGGTTACCCTCAAACTTAAGAAATGTAATAAATAGAGTTCATAAATAAAAATAATTTATCCTTGAAAACCTAGCTATAATCTGTTGCGAACCACAATTTTATAAGAAACCGCAAAGATACGTAAAAACCACCATTTTCGTTTCCACCCTCTCTACATCCCCCTCTATTTTCATAATGTGGTGTAGCCATGGTAGCCTAGGGTCATGAGTTCGAGCCCTAGTGCCACAGAAGCCCCGTCATGTAGAGGGGCTGATGCACGTTAAATCTGACATGGCTCAAAACGTTACATTGGCATGGTGTGCAAGTTCCAAGATTGGAGTGGCAGCTCAGGTGTCATCCTCGTCATTGACCGTGGTTCCCTCGAGTTACTTAATCTTGCAACGTTGATAAACACTCGCTCATTCATTTTTTAGAATAATTGCGAAAAAGGTTGTTTTTTTTTTCAAAATATCTTATTAGAAATATTATTTTATCTAAATTTTGCTGTTTACATTGGGAGTCTTTAGAAGCTAACTGACAGTCGTGCTTCTATACAGCACCTTTCCCATTGGACAACTGTTGGGAATATGACAAGCCTAAATATTCTGGATGTTGTGGTTCGACTTTCTTCTAGTTCTCTGTATGCTTTCAATGGGTCCCTCCCATATTGGATTGAATGGTAACGAGATAGCTGATAGTTTTGCCAAGTCTGCAACTGCTGACACCTCGCGAGTCTAAATTTTGACGAACTCTCCTCTGTTAAAAGGATAGAATCAAATGCACTTCGGAGAATACTCCCTGGTCATCCTTATTATTTTGGGGAGAAAACCTCGTTGGTGTCATCAACTTAATATTCCAAGGGATCAGCAGACGGCTTTATCGTGCTTTTTTAGTGGCCACATCAAATCTCTTGCCTTCAACAGGACCGGAAAGTCTTTCCAGAGTGCAGTGGCGTAGCGTGGGGGATGCAGAGGGGACCATGTCCCCAGGCGGCATACAAAAAGGAGGCATAGTATATTTAAATTCAAAAATATTTCAAACTCCAAATCGCGCCTGCGCAACGAAACAAGTGAAATCTTTGTACACGCACAGATGCAAAAAGTTTATTAGTCGCTGCGCAATCGCATTCGTTTTAATGTTACTTAGGCTTCTGGCAACCGGTACTGTGTGAAGTCAGTGATGTTCAAAATTTTTTGAAAACGGAGAGTCTAAATATCCATCAATGTGCTAAAAAAAACACGTGCTTTACAGACCGTATTAGAAGCAAAACGAGAGGAATTTGTGGATGACGCTTTAATATATGCTAAAAGTTTATGTGAAGAACTTGAAATTTCTTCTGAACCTCCAAGACGAATCAGGAGGAAGCATACATTTGGCGACGGAAGTAAACATGTTCAGTTGTCGAACGAAAATGACTTGAGGCGAACAATGTTTTCTTCAATAGACTGCTGAAATTCGAGAAATATTCCAAGAGTTGCAGAATCTAGCGCAAAAATATGGTTTTTTAAGGCCTGAAGTCATATCGAGCATGGACTAACTTAACTTACATCAAGCTCCTCAAGACAATAATAAAGAAGAATTCCAACTTGAGCGCGTACGTCTACAAGCTTTTGCAGCTGCAACAGAAAAAAGAACTCATTAGGTCCGGCTCTCAGGGTTTATTAAAATAAATTATTGAACCCAAACTTGAAAATGGCTTACCAAACATTGCCATAATGTTGAGAATTTTTTTAACATCTGCCATCAATAGTACCAGTTGCGAGAGAAGCTTCTCTCTCTATATATAAGCTAAAATAAATCGAAAATTATCTCAGATCGACTATGTCTAACTTAAGGTTAACAAATTTAGCTATTCTGGCAATTGAACATGATATATATATTGATATTGATAGTTGTATAAAAGTTTTTGCTATGAAAAAAACATGAAAAGTGCATTTTTAATCAATAAAAAAAATTTAAAGCTGCTTTTTCTTACTTTTACGTATTTTCTTGACTAATAATTAAAATAGAGGCAACAAATTTCCGGTAGGCCCCAGGTGGCGAAAGCCCACGCTGCGCCACTGCCAGAGAGCCATAAGTGCGAGGCGGATCAGGCCTCCCCCAGTCATATTTTTAATTGCTTGAGTTTTACTATTGACAAGGGTTTAGGAAATCCTATTTTATTTTTGGTGATTTTTGGTTTTATGGAGATGGTGTAGCTAAGTTACACCACATCTGGGATAAAACAACAACAGAAATTAAATTTGAACTAACCTTCAATATGATCGGGAATTTACAATTAACATAAAATCTCCTTCCCCGCCCCTCCGATGTGTTTTCTCAACTTCATAAAAATTGATACAGGTAACATAGTAATTTCTTGCACTTTAATTAAGGCATATTCAAGCAGTAAAGTCTAAATTTAATGTGTACTAAATGCGCGTGGATTGCCCAGATTCTTAATGTTCTTAAGCATGATGCCGATTATCAGGAATCTTGAAATGCACTTAAAATTCTTGAAACACTTGATTTGCGCACACCAACTACCAAAGCTATATCTCTCGCAGTCATAGAAGTGTGTTCATTAAGAGCGATTATCTTAGAGCGCTTCCTCGGAGTAATATTCATCTCCGAACAAGCAAAAGTAACACGTATTAAGTGGAACGCAAAATTATAACCACCAGCTACCACACTCAAAGGCTCAAAACTGAACCACTAATGTACTAAAATCAATCTAACGTGTAAATTTTAGTCAAAGTCGATCCGTCACATTACTTCTAGCCAGATATAACCGGTTTGAGGGGGTTCGGGACATAACTGGTATTCCCATACCAACTCAGACAAGAAAAAAAAATATTTGTCCCAATTAATTTGAACAGTATAGTGCATAAGTAATCCCACGCACTTTAATTCTATCAGGCATGCATGCAATCTCATGCACCTACATGCTTGCCTACTTCAAGAAAAAGGACAAATAAAAAGAGAGTACAGCGCACACACATACCTTCCAATTCCGACTGCTGTTGCAAAAAGATACTCCTTTTCACCTCGCAGTTTCTTTCCAAGTTGCTCGTGAGATGCTCCCCCCTTTGGACCGCCAGTTCCGTGAGGTCCCACAGCCACTGTAACCTTTCTTGAGCCACAACCAGGTTTTCGTTCGTTCCCTGAAGCACCCTTTTCAGATATTCGGCACATGCTTCTTTGCTTGTCAGCTCCTCCTTGTGCTGTTGTTTCAATTCCTCGAGCACGCTTTCCTCTTCCCCCAGGTCTTTGGATACATTTTCTAGCTCCTCCTTCAGTTTGGCCACTTTCTCTTCGAAAACCTTCTTAGCCGATGGCTTCTTTGCCTTGATGGCCAGTCGGACTTTCTTCTTCTTCTTTGCCTTAGCCATTTCGATTTAAAAATGAAAATTTTTTTTCGAATTTAAATTTTCTTTGCTGTATGTCTGTGATCTGAAATTTTAAAACATTTGATAAGTTTTCTTGGTACTTACGTATTATCGCAACAATCTCCAACTCTATTAATAACTCGTCAAGTTGGTAACCTCGATTTCCTATGTGCCGTATGCGCTGCATTGGCAACCATCTGCTTTGTTTTATATAATGTCACCAACAGGTTGCGATAATACGTATATATATATATATATATATATATATATATATATATATATATATATAAATAAGTAACGGTTTATTTTTCCTTCACATTCACAGGCTACGCTTTGAAGAGTTACAACAAGTGTTATGAAACACTTTCCATTGATTAATAAGAGTTTTAACTACTTTAACCATTTGATTTATACTGGAAGCTCAGCTATTTTATGAAAGAGAGAAGCAAAATAGCCGAGGGTTATCTTAGAGCATAGTAAATGCTGCTTTTAGATGGTAGATGGGGCTCTTTAGATTTGTCAAAGATATTTGGTAGGGGTATAAGACGCTGTTTTGTTATCAAATAGTCAACGAAATGCATTAACACAGGAATATTATTACAAGTAGACTAAGTATGCAAATAAAAGCAGTATTTACGTTCTATACCGTTGACTAATTTAGACAAATCAAAAGATGTGATCAATTCAAAAAGAATCGCTAAATGCTATCATCTTTATTATCATTGTGTTCAAATATACGCGATAATGATTTCCACTGTTGACTGCATATAGCGGCATTTGGCGATGTTTTTTGATTTCATGAAATTGCTCGATGGTACAATATGTAAATATCAGAAACGCTACTGATTGTTAATAATTTATTTTACAGATTTAGCACTAAAAACAGCTTGGTGAGTGATGGAAAATGGAGGTATTTCATCTGGGGCAGTCAGTAACATTTAGAGCTTAATCGAACAGCCCCTTTTGCAATTCTCTATACGAGCGAAAAAAATGGCGACAATTGATAGCTAAAGTGTAGAATAAAGGTCCCTAAGATTTGGCTGAGTTTATCAAGATGCCAGAATGAATTTGGTTCTTCATTACTTCGGCGTAGCTTCATTACTCTCGAAACACCTATTGCAACATTTTGGTAGTTTGACGACTGATTCTGGTAGCCAAAAAATTAGCTTGACCCAGGTGCCCCCTGTTCTACACTTAAGCCGTACTTGTTTTATGACTTAGAATTTGTCAGATTACATTCAATCAGTTTATTCGCAAAAAAGTGCCATGAAAGCATGAAAATCGTAAAATCAAGATCCAGAATTTTATTTGGCACAATAGGTAGCCTATTTTGACGCGATTGTATTTATTTTTGACTGATGCTGTGTATGCGTGTGTTGTGTATGTGCTAATGAAATTGTATCAACATGTAATGTAAAATAACAGAGGAAATAAATGCCCCTGAATTAATATATATATCTTAAACTCTGTTCTTACCTTATATATTCTCTCTTTCACAATAAATACCTCAAATCTTTAGATAGGAATCTTCTATTGGAGTAATCTTCTAAAAGTGTATCTGCACCTTAATATCGCAGAAACACTAAATTAAAGGTTAATTGTAATTTTAATCAACTGATCGCATATCTAATCACATTATTTCGCCAAAGCGCCAAATTATTTTCATATGCTGCCATCCACACGAAAATATTTAAATAGCGATCCTTTTGTCATTTTTAAACATTAATTCTTTTGAACGAGCTGTGCAAGATCAAAATAAAAAATGAGGGCATGTTTTTCCTGCATAATTTCCTTTTGATTATTGCTATTTTTGATGCCGTGGTTAAATGTTTTGGCTATTTGTGTAATTGTGTGTGTGTGTGTGTGAGAGAGAGAGAGAGAGAGAGAGAGAGAGCAGGTACACCTCTTCATTTTAAACAATAGTTGAATGACGAAATGATGATGGAGTTAGTAATATTATCCCAAATTTCTACATCGCACCATATACTCTTTTTGATACTTTGCATGTATAATCATTTGCCATTCTTTTTTTTCATATTACAGGATTATGTTGATTTTAACGATAGAATTTACGAATTTTTGGTTAAAAAAATATTTTTTTGACAAAATCATTGGCAAAATTATCAAATATATGAAATGGGTATGCTTACGTATTATACCGTCAACCAATTTCGAAAAATAAAAGATGTCGCCAAATTCCGTGATATACAGCCAATAGCGGAAACAGTTCGAACACAGTATTGAAAAAGATGACAGCATTTGGCGACATTTTCTTTGGTTTTTAATTGCCGATGTCTTTTCTTTTGGCAGAATTGGTTGACAGTATAATACGTAAGTACTGAATGAAGCAGATATTTTGTCATTAAAGCCATGCCATATATTTTCTACGTCAAATTGGTGTATTTGGCGGATATTTACCGCGATGCCTTTGGCTTCTTTGTATTTTATTTTTCTCTCATTGTTTGATAAAATCATATTTTAGTACACTGCCTGCCGAAGAATTTTAAAGCAGCGCCAAAAAGGCGCCAAAAGCACGGTTTTGGTCGAAGCTGAGTAAACAAGAAACAAGATGGCATGTGTAAGAAGGACAAACAATTGAACAGTTTATAATGCAATGAACAACATAACGGGAGGGGAATCAAAATTCTAAAAAAAAAAAACATTAAAAAACACATAAAAAAACTAAAAATGAAAAGTAACACGTCATTATGAAAGGACATCTGAAAAAAATATATTTATTGGATCCCTCCAAACATTTAGTTACCGTAAACGACTCTCCTTACTTGATTTTGACGAACTTGCTCTCGTCAATCTCAACACACACATACACACACAGTACTCTTCATTCATAAATCCTACAAATATTGCTATAAATTGGTAAAAAAAATGTACAGGAATTTAATCTAATAGAATCACAAAATCAATATATTTGTTCAAATTCGTACAGATATGCCTTTTTATTACCGTACTATGAAACTCATTCAGTGATTTCGAAACAGAAAATTTTCTTCAATGAACTGTTCCTTTCGCACAAGTCTTACAAACGTGAATTGGTCGCAAAAGTAACTATAAATAATATAAAATCAAATTGAAAAGAATTTTTATACTGCTTTTCTCATACAATAAAAGTACTTAGAAAATACAAATTCGTAATAAACCTCCATTTGTCTTACAGAAAAGCCATAATGCTCTATTTATTCTAAATACAGGTGGCAACTATAAATGACAAAAAACAAAACAAAAATCCTTTATACTTGCATAAGCAAGAAAGAATTCCTTTTATTTTGACAAAAATACATTTGTTATGCAACAACATACAGTTGAATCATTTGGTAAATGACTTTTTTCTAGTTCGAGATTCTATAAAATAAATTCAATTTTTAATTATCTTTTACTATTCCTTGCTTAAATTCGTCAATATAAAGCTTCTGATATACATCATTATCTGAATTTTTGTGGGGAAAAATGTGTGTGATTAAATGACTTTCTAGAGCTATTTAGAAAGAATAATTTAATTATTTGGATTTTTTTATTGATATGAAATCGTTTTGCGAATTAGTATTTTTGTTTTGAAATATATCTTTTGATATAATATAATTATTGTTTCTGTAACTGTATTTTTATGGATAGAAAAAATTGTTAGATTATATTGATTGAATTATTGTTTATATAACGTATTGGAATTCTTGGAATTATGCTCGGTTCTGCGATACATTTGTTGTATAAATAAAAAGTAATGAATTTTAAAAAGTATAAATTCAATATATTGAATGTTACAAAAGAATTAATTTTACTAACTTACAAACACTTTGTTAGACAAAATAACATTTTCATTTTGCTTCTGATAGTTTGGAATAGTATATTTATCCTCCCACTTTTTACCTCTTCTCTCCCCTTTTTTTATTTTGTTTCTACAACGTTTGGAATGGTAAGTATAAAAAATTAAAAGAAAACCAGATATAAATGTTTAAATTATCAGAAATTCCATTTAAATGTCCTTTTAACTATCAGAAATAAATAAAAAACTGTATTTTCCTCAGAAAAGGCTATTAATACTTTTTCTATGAGTGAATAAAAAGTAAAAAAATTTCTTGAACATTTCTCGTGAGTAAAATTCGCCGTATGTGAAATATAACTCAAATATGTATCATTAGATAAATTTGAAAGTTTGCCAACTTATTATATTACAAAGCGTATGTACTAAAAGCATTTTAATAATGCAATTCTTTTGTAATTTATTGTGTAATGCTTTGGAAAATGTAAAAATGCTAAAAATCTTATATTAGGTCTTTGAACCCATGTACATTTCTTTATTATTGTAAAGAAACACATGATATGTAAATAATTTTGGTAGTAGAAATTTTCAAGGAAGTGTTAAATTATTTTCATAGCTAACAATTTTTGAAGCTTTAAAAAATTGTTTTAATAAATCTCATTGAATTTTCATTTATTTTGTAGTTATAGCAACTTATTAAACATTTTTATAAGTTAAAAGTTTATTTGGATTGAAATACATCTGCATTCCTTTGAAGAATTTTTCTAAGGTACAACACACCTTTTAAAAACAAAAAAACATATTAAAACACTCCTGGGATTAATTTTAATTTTTTTTAAATTTAGAAGAGCATATGTATGTAAAAAACCAATATCATTAATTGTTCACAGAACTTTACAAATAACTCAAGAACAATTCAAATATGAATAGTTTTAAAGGAAATCAGCCCAATTTGAAATTTTACCCACACAGATTTTGGATATAAGCATACAAAAAATATTCTGAATTTTTTAAAACCAAAACACATTACAATCAAAAAATACTTAAACATTTGTATTCCCAAAATACATTACATAATTTGTACAATTTCTCAATTTATAAAATCATCTGAAGACATTCAAGTAATATATGCCTACAATTTTATGCAATTATTTTAAATAAGTTTGTGGCATATCAATTTAAAATTGGTGAAAAAATGCACAAATTATTTTGTAGAGAAAAACATCATTTAAAGTTTTAAATTACTGAGAATTATAATGATATATTTTCTTCCCCGTGACCATTTAATACACATTAGCACAAGTTAGAAATAAAAGAACACACAATGAATTCCGATTGTCTAAACACTATGTTTTTGACGTTCTTTTTATTGTGAGACGCTGAGGATGGGTGCTGAATTCGAACAGGAATCGCGCGCTCACTAGTGCATTTGATAAGAGGGACGGAAGTTGAAAGAGAGAATGAAATAACAAGTTCACGTGCTTTTGGCATCAGCTGACTGTAGTTCCAAAATAAGTCGTCAATAACCATTCTAAATCACAGAGTCAAACTCTTACGCTTTTCGGTGGAGTAATATGCTGAGCCTTGAGTTTATTTACATGAAATAATATTTCTGCTCTGTAGAATATCATTTACTGTAATATAATAACTGTTTCTGTAACTATTTTTAAATAGGGAAAAAATTGTTGCTAGATTATATTGATTGATTGATTCAAAATGTTTCGAATTATGCTCGACTGTTCGATGCAATATAAGTAAAAAGCAGTGAATTTTAAAAAAGTATAAATTCATTACAGAGCGTTGCAAAATAATTGATTTTATTATTATTCCTTATATGCTGTCGGACTCAGATTTAAGGAATTAAATGGGATCGAACATTTTATTCGTTAATTCGAGGTCATTCGTAACATCGAGGTCCAAAAAACACAATGCTTTTGCACTTACCTTTTGAAAATTTTATAAGCTACTACACAAAAAATATATCTACGTATACAGAAATTGCACACTTTTTATTCAGCAGCTAAAAACTCTGTTACATAATTATTGCGTTCCAGTTAATGGGAAATTTTGGAATACTGACTAATAGAAATGTTTGACAATCTTTTCGAATCTTGACTCGAAAGAACTATTTTTCGACTTTATGCAGAGAAGACAGCACTGTGGCATTTACATCCTGCTGTATGGGGCATGTTTTCACAGTTTACAAACAAAGCAAAGCATTAGAAAATGCGACAATTTTGATAGGAATTTCAAAAGTTTGATAGAAGATCCTATTCCAAAACTCACTCGATAGGTTACACGAGAGATTACCAAACTTTTTTGCCTCATGGACCCCTTGACAGGTTTTTCGGTTTGGGGTAGACCTCTACTTACCTAATATTAAATTTTTACAAATTCATCAACTTAAATGTGTTTTTGACAGCAGGTACTTACATTAAAAGATTTAAATTTTTAACTGTAGTGAAATTTAAAACTTAAGAAAACTGTTTAACTGTTATAAAACTGTTAAAACTTAAGAAAACACATGTTAATTAATTAAATTAAAATTTAATTAATGCATAAAATAACTGAGTAATAAACAAATGCTTTTAGTGCGAAGGATGAATCTGGGAATGCAGTAACAATTTTTCAACATTTGGCATCAATTCTGTCAGGTTTAACCCTAAATATCTCCTGGGTTAATAATAAGACCAGTTTTTTTTTTGTTTTTTTTTTTTTTGGAGATTGGCAAGCGCACTGAAACTTTTTCTCAATCGGAAAAACAATTAGAAACTTTCTCAAGATATTTCGTAATATAGAATAAATAACAGGTATATCTTTTTAAAGTCAAAATTGTTGACATCAGTTTCTAAGCTTTGCTTTAAGATCTTCGTTATTGACTAGTTTTTGTAATCTGACTTTTTTTTTCAAAGTGACCATATGAATTCATTGCCTACTGTGATTTTACTATAGTCAAAACATTTTCAAACCTAGTTTCAAGATCTAAAAAAAGGGCATTAAAATCTTGGGAACGTCTTTTTCCTGGCAGATTGTCTGTGACAGTTGAGAATCTGGGAAAATTTGCGATGTCCAAAACTATATTTTTGTAGCTTAATTCTGGCACAATAAAGGGTGAAATGCATTAATAAAGTGTATGCTGTCACTTTATAACTGCAAATTAGTCTCATTAAATTTAGTAAATAAGTCTGTTAAATAGATAAAATCCTGTCCCCCCACACACAATTGATTAAATTTCCTTTTAAAATTTAAATCACGATCTGGTTTAGTGAGAGCCACAACGTAGATCCCTCATTTACACCTCATGGACCCCCAAATTATTTTTTCGCTGGAGTGGACCCCTTGCAGGTCGTCATAGACCCCTGGTGGTCTATATCACTGGGTTACACTCATGACTCATCTGCACGTGCAAAATCTTATAATAGGCTGCACCGTTCAAATTTTCTGCTTACTGCTTAAGAAATGTCTTTTTCTGTTCCGAACAAAAAGGATACGTCATTTGAAAAGAAATTCAATTCTTTCTAATCTAAACTGAGAAGAAAAATTTCTTTTTGGTGATAGAAATAATACGTTAAATCGCGGTTTATTATTGGTTAAATGGGAGGGTTTTTTTCGCTTTCACTTTTAACGGAGGAAAAGAAAAATTCGTTAAATAGGGGTTTGTTCAATCGGGGTCCGACTGTATAATCCTGAATTACATTAAATCTGACGTAAAACAGTAAGCAAGAAAATACAGGACAGAGTAATGTAGCTACAGTCAGGGCCGATCCTAGGGTATCGGCCGCCTTCGTAGAAACACCTAATGTGCGCGCCCTAGAGAACTGTTCATATTTTGACTAATAATTAGCGATGACGTTAAAAACCCATCTACTTATATAAGAATAAAAAATAAAACTCAGTATTAATAACTCAAATAAAATTTGAAGTGCAGAACTTCATTTTTTGCATAGGTAATAAGTCATAATAGCGACAAAATGCTTTAACAAAATAATAAACTAACAAAAATATAACCTTTAAAATAAAAATAATCATTTAATAGTTATAAATGCAAAGCAACAAAATTTAATCAAAAAATGTAATCTAATAAAAATAAATACTAAGGCACAAATCTCGTGAAACGAAAAGTATATAAATCAGTCCTTCTACTAAGACTAAGTAATAAACTATACCGTAAAATCCGGTGTATAACATGCACTTTTAACTCAAAAAATAAGATTTAACTTTACGTTTGTGCGTTATACGCCGGGTATAAAAAGGAGAACTTTAAAAATACAAAAAAGATGTGCATAGAAAAAGATCCGACTTTTACATATATCGAAATAATGTTTCTGTGAAAGAAATAACATTCCTTATGAACTTTTTTTTTTTCTTAAAGGGTTTTATAATTCTGGAATAATATTCGAAAAAAGGATTTCAAAACACATAAGAGCTTTGCGCTTATGCATTTCGGGTTTCTTCGTAAAAAAGGATGTGCGTGTTATACGGCGAATATATGTAGGGGCACACACACACGTTGTAACGTTTGAAAAAATAACGGTGATATTCTTGGTTAATTAAAATATGGAATTTATTTACGTCACAACTATTGAAACTTATTTACAAAATGATACATATTAAAGTTATTAAAATTAATTATAGATTGTTAGAGTCCACTATTTTGTGAGAGGAGGATTCGTTGGTCACAGCTCGTGTGCAAGTTCAAAGCATCTCTCCCCTCATCTTCCGGTCGGGTCGCTAGATTCCTCGGGGGGTCAAACAGGGGTTGCGCTGCATCTGAAGCTGCACGTGTGGGCGTCGAATCTACAAAGAAACCGACACCAGATGTTGTTGTTTTCGAGACGTGACGTTACAGCTCTCGCCCTCTCTTATGGAACTTTTCCGTTGAGAAAAGTTTAATGGGATGACGATGAGACAACTGACAGATTACCGACACATCCCTTCATCAAGCACCTCTATATTTCCGAGCTGCAATTTTAATTACTAAAGAAAACGCTGAACTAAATTTGGAATTACTTATTTCTAGTGAGTGAGTGTTCTTGCTAGGGAACTTACACAAATCCATATTACGAAATAGCAATGTAATCAATGTAAGAAACATACTATACATTAAATAAAAATACAAACACTCCTATCACAATGCCTAGTATCAATTATACTAACAACATGTTATATCAAATGCTAGTGTAAGACCTTGCACATAAAATATTCTTCGCCACAATACTTAAATAAAATTATACTAACGACATGTGTTGATATGATATGCGAAGTGTACAACCTTACACACAAAATATTTTTCACAATATGCCTCTTGCGTAAACTAAATACTCATGTATATTTTAAAACCCTATACACAAAATTAAGCATATTAATACATTTGCTTTTCATGGCTTTATCTTTTGACACGCATCTCCATTCGATATGATATACAGTACTAGTAAATAAATAAAATTTAATACAATTATTAACCTTTAACTAAAAAACATAAGCAACAATTATTATTCATGAGCAAGAGAACATTGTTAACAATCCCTAATTATCTATCACCGATCTGCTGAGACTATCTGCATTTTTGTGACTTTTACCCGACCGATGTACAATTCTAAAATTATATGGTTGCAAAGCCAAAGCCCATCGCATCAATCTAGGGTTAGAACTAACATTTCTATTCAACCACACCAACGGGTTGTGATCGGTCATAACTAAAAATGAATTTCCATCTAAGTAATAATGTAACCTTTTAATTGCGAAAACAATACTAGCACATTCCTTCTCCGTCGTACAATAACGCTTCTCTACCTCTGAAAATTTCTTACTCAGGTAAAGGATTGGATGCTCCTCACCTTGTTCAGTTAATTGGGTTAAAACTGCTCCCATACCTGCGTTCGAAGCGTCCGTTTGAACAATGAATTCTCGTTCAAAATTTGGCGCGTACAAGACGGGCTTATCAATTAGTTTCCCTTTAGTTTTCGAAATGCGTTTTCACACTCGGTCGTCCACTTAATTTCTCCCTTCTTTGCTCTTCCCTTCAACGCATCCGTCAACGGAGCAGCGATTACCGAGAACAGATTTATATATTTTTGGTAATAACCCGCTATACCTAAGAAAGCACGTATTTGGGTTTTCGTGCGAGGGGTAGGGAACTCTAGAACAGCCTGAACTTTGATCTCGGAAGGAGTGCGAAAACCCTGACCCACAATGTGACCCAAAAATTTGACATTTTGTTGCGCAAACTTACACTTTGAAGGTTTTATCGTTAACTTAGCTCTCTTTATTCTCTGCAGAACCGTTTCCATATGTTTAATATGCGACTCCCAAGTATCTGAGAAAATTGCGATATCGTCTAGATACGGGACAACGAAATCCTCTAGTCCGTTAAGTAATTCAGCCATGAGTTTACTAAAGAAATATGGAGCATTCTTTAATCCGAAACTCATCCTTAGGGGTCGGTATGTACCAAAGCTAGTACAGAAGGCTGCGTATCGCTGTGCTGTTTTACTCAAAGGTATTTGCCAATATCCCTTAGATAAATCAAAGACGGTAATAATTTTAGCCGCCGATACTTTTTCTACGCGTTCTTCGATATTCGGAAGAGGAAAATATTCCGTTCTAATGATCCCGTTTAATTTCCTGTAATCTATACATGGACGAGGTTCTTTCCCAGCTACCTCAACTAAAATCATAGGGGACATGTAATCCGATTCTCCTACCTCAATGATTCCTAATTTTAACATTCGGTTAATTTCGTTTTTAAGATTTCATTTTGTCGGTGCGACATTCGATAGGGCTTCGTCCTAACTGGTTGATCGCTAACTAACTGGATTTCGTGTTCAACCAGATTAGTTAAACCGGGATTGTTTGAAAAACATTTAGAGTATTTATTTAATAATTCGCTCAGTCGATCCATTTGTTTGTCGTGAAGGTGTTTGTTCAACTCGCTAGCCTGGATTACGTCCTCGAAATCATAAATGAGAGAATTGTTTTCTAAGTATGGGATTTCTAACTCCTGGTCTGCGAGAGAGTTTTTTGTTTCATCATTAATAATTACGTTAACGTGTTCTGGCCTTTTGTAATATGGTTTTAGCATATTTATATGATAGATTTGAGATGTTTCGCGTCTGCCGGGGATTTCGACTAAATAGTTCGTTTCCGAAATTTTATTTAAAATTGTCCCAGGACCTATCCACTGCACTGCTAATTTATTTGCTCTGGATGTAGCTAACACTAGGACTAAATCTCCATCCTTAAATTCACGTTTTACTGCGTTTTTGTCATACCAAGTTTTCCGCTTAACTTGCATTTCCTCCATTTTATTTATTGCTACTTCTTGACATCTTTTAATCTATTTATTAACTTAAACATATATTCAGTGACGAGATCACCCTCTTCTTCCGGTTCCATCCAATGTTCCATTACTAACGTCTCTGGGATTCGCAAATTTTTCCCATACACCAACTCTGACGGTGTATACCCTGTACTTTCGTGCGATACAGTTCGTAACGCTAAAAGAATTGACGGAAGATGTTTGTCCCATTCGGAGCCTGCATCTAAACATAAGACTCGTAAGAGTCGTTTCAACGTTCGATGAAATCGCTCAACAGGGTTACTCTGTGGATGATACACAGAACTATGCCTGACAAGTATTCCGAATCTTTCAAAAACTCGGTAGTCAGAGCACTAGTAAAAGAAGTACCCTGGTCACATTGTATTTCACGGGGAAACCCCATCCGACTAAAGATGTTTAACAGCGCATCTGTGACACTAACGGAACTAATATCAGACACCGGAATAGCTTCAGGGAATTTTGAAGACATGCAAATGGCCGTGATAAGATATCGATTCCCTTTAGATGTGATCGGGAGAGGCCCACATGCATCAATATTTAGCTTAGTAAAAACCTCCTGAATAACAGGGACCAATTTTAGTGGAGCTTTCTTTTTTATCATTGGGCTTCCCAGCCCTCTGACACTGATCGCAAGTTTTTACAAACTGTTCCATATCTCTATAGCAATTCGGCCAGTAGAAATATCGGTTTAATTTGTCTTTGGATTTCGTAATTCCCAGGTGTGCAGATGTTCCCTCATGACACAATGATTTAATAGGGTCGCGCAACCCTTCCGGCACTACTATTAACTTCACCACGTTACCTAACTTATCTTCACGATTTTTGACCAATAATTCCTTCTCTAGCGAATAAACCTGATTGGTAACCTGCACTTGACTGGCTGCCTGTTCGTATAAGGGTTTAATCTCCTCGCTATTTTTTTGAGCATTGATTAAATTTTCTCACGTAACCCTTAGCAGCGCTAATTCCGGAACATATTCCTGGAGTGCAGGTATTAAAATTTCGTCCTCTGCATCCGAAGAAACAATTATAACCTCATCTTCCCCTTTTTTAGCATCACCACTATCTATTCCCCTTTCTTCTCTAGCCGCTTTGACTTGAGACCTTGTTTGGACAGCATTCAATATTTCGACTGGCAGGAAATTATAGCCTAAATTTCCTTTTATTAGCTCGGCCGTTTTATTTCCAAGCAAATATCGACCGTGTTGATTTAAGTGATTTCCACAAACCGCTGCCTTAGTCTGCACCGTTCCAAAATTTCCGGAAATTTCCACGACCGCCAAAGGTAAACAAACTAATTCTGGGCTTAACGGTTGTTTTACCCAAACATTTTCACCAGAGAAAGAAGAAGGATTTATGTATTTTGCACATACTAAATCTATTGTCGCTCCCGTATCTCTAAGAATGTCTATCTCGTGACCATTCACAGAGCCCTTTGTTGTATATGAATTAAGAAAATCCGGGTATTCATTTCCTTCAATATTATTGAGAGTTTCCGTCGTTTTGTTTTTTATTAATTTAGGGCAACCGGCTTTTATATGTCCAGGCATATTGCAATGATAACATCTTTGTATCACGCGTTTTTCAAAAGTTCTCTCTCTAGTACTCTCCGGAACAGAAGCTCCTAATCTGGGGGAAGTTTTTCCAAATCTATTTTCTTTTTTCTTGATCCCTGAGTATGTCAAAATTTTATCATTTCTGCCCCACCTATCCATGGGTTTCGAATTTACCTTTCGGACGTCCTCATAATTATCAAAGAGTTCTGCTATTTGAGTAGCTGATTTAAGGTTTGCCCAATTATCTAAAAAAATGATCTTTCATACTAGCATTGGCGCGTTTTTTTAATTGATCTACCACCATTAGATCTTTAAGATCTTGAAAGGTATTTATTTCTAAGCCAATCAGCCACTCATCTAGATAATTCGTAATTTCAAAAGTGAAATCCTTCCAGGTGCTATCGGATTTTTTTGGTGTTGGACAAATTTTTGCCGAAAGACCTCCGGACTTAACTTGAATCTTTTAAGTAATAATTTCTTTACATAATCGTAATTTTCGGCTTGTTCCTCCGGTTCGCGAGCAATAAATTGCACGATCTCTAGGGGTAACAAACCCAATAATTGCCCCACCCACTCTTTCTTTTCTATTGACGCCCTTTTAGCCTGGCGTTCAAAGATCACTAGATATAAACTAATATCCGACTGCTTAGGATCGAAATCTGGGATCAATTTTTTTTTTTAAGTTTAAATTAGAGGTTACAGAACATGCATTTGTAGAATCGTTTGATTCATCGTTTACCCTAAATCCGGATTCTATTTTAAACCTTTCTAAATCAAATTTCAGCTGTAATTCTTTCTCTTTTAATGCCTGCTCCTTTACTAACTCCTCCAATCTCATTTTTTCAGCCCTTTCTAACTCCTCTAATCTCATTTTTTCAGCCCTTTCTAACTCTTCCAATCTCATTTTTTCAGCCCTTTCTAACTCTTCCAACCTTTTTCCGTTTGCAATGATAGTCTCATACAGATTTTTAACAAATTCCTCTTCATAACCTTCACTGTTAGTGATTGCAATTTTTATGCTAGGGACAGTCATATTTAAAGTGGCATTTATTCCTAATTCCTCAGCAAGTTGCAACATGTCTTGCTTTTTCCCTTTACCAAGGAAAGCCATTTTTTAAACAATATCAAATAAATGTCACGCTAAATTTTGCAATATTGTTACTATTCTCTATTAATACAATAACACTGGTCCCATGCATACACAGAAATACACAAAGAAAAACTTAACACTAAAAATAATCAAAATCATTCAAGAGACTTAAAACACAATAAATCTTAAGCTAAAATTGCACACAATGCTTGAAATACAATTACAATTCTCTAGAAACAAAATAACACTGTTCCCATGCAAGAAAAAAACACTAAGTATTTCAAAATTTCTAAAGAACACTTTAACCAAAATTCCTAATACAATATGCAGTTTGCAACTCAAAAATATAACAGTACTCACCCATTTGAAGTACTCAGCTTGCTGTCAGAAGCAAATTATGTGCACTAGTGGTACGGCTTCCGAAAATCGCTTTTCTTCGGACACTCTCGCCGTTAACACTATAGATCAATTTGATCTTTGAGCAGGACGCTTTTTTCTCCGAAGCTGAATTGAATCGCAGCACGGCTTCCGAAAATCGCTTTCCTTCGGACACTCTCGCCGTTAACACTATAGATCAGTTTGATCTTTGAGCAGGACGCTCTTTTTCTCCGAAGCTGAATTGAATCGCAGCACGGCTTCCGAAAATCGCTTTCCTTCGGACACTCTCGCCGTTAACACTATAGATCAGTTTGATCTTTGAGCAGGACGCTCTTTTTCTCCGAAGCTGAATTGAATCGCAGCACGGCTTCCGAAAATCGCTTTCCCTTCGGACACTAGCCGTTAACACTATAGATCAGTTTGATCTTCTATGAGCAGGACGCTCTCTTTCTCCGAAGCTGAATTGAATCGCAGCACGGCTCTTCCGAAGATCTCTTTTTCTCCCTGCGTTGCGGTCCGTCCGTAAAAATCCAAAATTTTCCTCCTCTCACGGGTCCTGAATGCTAACTTTTTATCCCAAAGCGCTGCCACCAAAACTCTAAGCTGTAACGTTTGAAAAAATAACGGTGATATTCTTGGTTAATTAAAATATGGAATTTATTTACGTCACAACTATTGAAACTTATTTACAAAATGATACATATTAAAGTTATTAAAATTAATTATAGATTGTTAGAGTCCACTATTTTGTGAGAGGAGGATTCGTTGGTCACAGCTCGCGTGCAAGTTCAAAGCATCTCTCCCCTCATCTTCCGGTCGGGTCGCTAGATTCCTCGGGTGGTCAAACAGGGGTTGCGCTGCATCTGAAGCTGCACGTGTGGGCGTCGAATCTACAAAGAAACCGACACCAGATGTTGTTGTTTTCGAGACGTGACGTTACAACGTTATACGCCAGATTTTACTGTAACTATAAAATAACTTTTCTGGCTTTCTGAGAAGCAAATTTGTTAATTGTTTCGGATAAATCAGTTTTTTCTGGGATTTCGGATTCAATTGAGACTGTGCCCAAATCTGAAAGCCTTTCTCTCTTGTGTCATATTATTTCTCAAGTAATTTTTAATGATTTTTAATTTTCATCGGAAGCTACAGAAACAGGGTAGGTTAAAAAAAATTCTTAATGTTAAAGCGAAATTGGGAAAACAGGGAACATAAGATCATTTTTCACTATAATTTCTAATATCTTAGTTGGCTGTTTTTACCAGGAAAAATATCTTTGAATGAAGATATTTCATTGAAGGGCTGTATACCGTCTGTATCTTATTTTGGAATTTCTTTTTTATTTTTTCTCTTATTGTTCTCCAGCAATAGGTTTTTTTTTCTCATAAGTTCATCTGAACGTGGATGTGTACCAGTTGTCTCCTTTAAAGTCACGTTCTTCCCAAATGTTTATGTGTCTATACATATAAAATATGTATTTCTAACCGTGTCTCCCTCTTCTGAATCTGGATCGATTTCAGTGGAGGAATCATACTTGCTTTTATACTCTTCATCATTTGATTCTTCCTCATCATAACCACGAACAGAATTTCTTCATCCGAAAATACTGATGTACTATATCTGTTTGCCGCGTTGCGTGGTTAGACATTCTTCACTACAACACGGTTGAATTAAACAACAATAAACATTTATTAACTTTAAAGATAAAAGATTAAATGAGCAATTAAGAGGTAAGCTTCCAAAAACTACAACACATGGTGAACCAGGCACGCTACAAGAATAACAGATCAATTCAGTTCAGTTTTGGAGTCGTTTTGTTGAGCTGTAAGGTCGCTGCATACTCCCCTTCCAGTGTCAACGATACCTAGATGGAAGATGAACTTTGCGACCAGAACGTGTAGATGGCTGGGTAGGCGTTGAAGCTGTTGGATCATGTTCCACTGTAGCAGGTGTTGGAGCTGTTGCATTAGGTTCCACAGTAGCAGGTGTTTCATTCTTGGTTTGAGGTAGTTGCAAGTCCTCAGTGATAAGAAAGAAGGCAGGTTTGCATCTATCAATAGATACAGATACCCGTTTACCATTGATGTCAAGGAAAAACACTTTATCCTTCCTTTGTAAGACTTTGAAAGGGCCATCATAGGGTTGTTGAAGTGGACGACGTAACATGTCTCGACGAAGAAAAACATGCGTTGCTTCCAACAGTCCTGGATGGATAAAAACTGGACGTTTACCATGGTGTTTTGGTGGTTTAGAGTGAACTGATTGCATGTGAGACTTGAGTTTCGAAACAAAATTCACAACATCATCATCTGGCTTGGAAGAGTCAAACATCTCCCCTGGCAGTCGAATAGTGGTCCCAAAAACTAATTCAGCTGGGGTACACAGAATATCTTTAAGAGAAGCTCGTAGACCAAGTAAGATGATAGGGAGTACTTCTGTCCAACGCTCAGTAGAATGGCACTTGATTGCACTTTTCAATGGGTGGTGCAATTCTTCGATCATGCCATTAGCTTAAGGGTGGTATCCAGTTGTACGACACTTCTGAACACCAAGTAGTTTGCTAAGAGCTTTGAAGAGCAAGGACTCAAACTGCCTGCCCCTGTCGGTTGTGAGAATTGCAGGAGTTCCAAAGCGAGACACCCAAGAGGAAAAGAAGGCCTCAGCCACAGTCTCAGCAGTTATGTCTTTGAGAGGTTGGGCGTCTGGCCATTTCGAAAAACGGTCAATCATTGTCAGGCAATAGGTGTAGCCATTTGATGGAGGTAGAGGTCCAATGAGATCCAGATGAACATGCTCAAAACGTTGGGAAGGTTCTTGAAATGATGAAAGAGGTGATCTAGTATGACGATGAATTTTGGATTTTTGGCAAGCTAGGCAGTGTCTTGCCCACTTAGCTACATCTGATGAGATTGATGGCCAAACAAAACGCTGCTTCATCAAATGTACTGATCGACGTATGCCAGGATGGGATAAATTATGCATAGCAGAGAAAACATCTTGGCGATGTTGTTTTGGGATGTAGGGTCAGGCTGTGCCCGTTGATAGATCACACATAATTTCAGTAGACGAATTGGGAAAAGTTACCTTTTTGAGTTCCAAGGAAGTTCCAGATGCTATTAGGGTGTGAAGCTCCTGATCAGTCTGTTGTGTCTCAGCAATACAGTCATAGTCAATTTGACTTGGGAAGGTGATTGCAGAAACACGAGAGAGAACATCAGCAGCAATATTGTCAGATCCTGGAATGTGTACAATATTTGTGGTGAACTGAGAGATGAAATCCAGCTGATGGATTTGCCGTGGAGAACACTTGTCCCTTTTTTGCCTAAAAGCATAAGTGAGGGGCTTGTAGTCAGTAAACACTGTGAAATCTCTAGCCTCCAGCATATACCGAAAGTGTCGGATAGCCGAGTAGATAGCAAGGAGTTCACGGTCGTAGGCACTGTAAGACTTTTCAGACGAAGTAAGTTTTCTGGAAAAGAAAGCCAATGGCTGTAGCTCAGAGTCCACAACTTGGTGAAGTGCACCTCCTATGACATAATCAGAGGTGTCCACATGAAGAGCAAGCGGGGCAGAAGGTGAAGGATGAGCAATAAGTGCAGCATCAGCAAGAGCTTGTTTACACCTCTGAAATGCTGTAATTGCCTCAAAAGACCAGTTTAAAGGCTTTGAGTCCTTCTTACCTTTAGAACCTTTTAAAAATTCACTTAAAAATACTGTTGTTCAGCTGCTTTGGGCAAGAAACGTCTATAAAAATTTAACAGTCCTAAAAATTTTCTCAGAGAGCCAACAGTCTCTGGTTGTTTGTAATCAAGAACTGCTTGAACTTTGTCAGGCAATGGCTTAATGCCATCAGGAGTGATAAGGTGGCCAAGGAAAATGAGTTCAATCACACCAAATACACATTTAGAGATATTTAGTTTTAAACCATATGAGCTCAGTCTTTGGAATATAGTTCTTAAGTGAGAACGATGCTCCTCAGCATTTTCTGAGTAACACAAAATATCATCCAAGTAGACAAAACAAAAAGGAAGTCCTCTTAGTACTTCATGCATGAATCGCATAAAGGTTTGTGGTGCATTCACAAGGCCAAAACACAAATGGGTTTATTCGTAAAGACCCTATGGAGTTGTTACAGCTGTCTTAGGAATATCACGTTTAGCTATAGGGATTTGGTGGAATGCCTTAATAATGCCTATTTTGGAAAATATCCTCTTGCCATGTAGTGCATGAGCAAAGTCATTCAAATAAGGCATGGGGTAGCTGTCGAACTCAGTAACAGAATTCAGCTGCCTGTAATCCCCAACAGGTCTAACTGTAGAGTCAGATTTGGGCACAACATGAAGAGGAGAACTCCAGGGACTTTTGGAAGGTCTAATAATGCCTTGAGCAAGAAGAAATTCAAATTCTACCTTCACTGCATCATATAGTTTAGGGTGTAGCCTTCTAGGCCTGGCAGTGACTGGTGGGCCAGTAGTAATAATATGGTGGACTGTGCCATGTGATGCTGATTTGGAAATTAAAGAAGGGTTGCTGAGGTCTGGATATTCCGATAAGATGTTTTTAAAACTAATGTTTGCATCTACAGTGAGGATTGTGAGGGCTGTACAATATTTGAAAAAACACAAGGAGTGAAAAGAGAAGTTTCCACATCCACCAACCTTTTTTTCTTAAGGTCAATTAAAAGGTTGAAGTGCTTTAGAAAATCAGCACCAATTATAGGAGATGATACATCAGCAATTATGAAAGTCCAGATAAAAGGTCGCCTCAGACCCAGATTCAGTTCTTTACGGACCATACCATAGGCTGGAATTTTGGTATTATTAGCAGCAAAAATAAGGAGAAGTTAGACTGAGGTGGTTTATTCATAGTTGGAGAAGGTGGGATGACACAGATTTCACTTCCAGAATCTATGAGGAATTTCTGGCCAGACTTGCGGTCTAATAAAAATAACCGGCTGGTATGTTGCGAGGGCTCTGCCATTCCAGCTATGACAGAGCTTACTCGTTTTTTGGCACAAATGCACAAGGTGAAACACACTTGCGGGCCTGCTCTTTATAACGGCGATGATAGTAGCAGATGCCACTTCCTCTATTGACACTTCTAGACCGTGAATGTGATCTCCGGCGGTCAGAACTATATCGTTGGTGGCGAGAGGAATTGCGCTCTCTTGTCAGTTCAGCAACTTGTAGAGACAGCTCTTGGATCTGCCTGGCGAGAGAGTCCATGGTTGGCTGAGCACTGCATGAAGATGACTGGGATGGTGGAGGAACAGTTGTGGCAGCACAGATAGTTGAGGACGCACCAACAACCTCAGAAACCTTATCAGCGATGATAGCCAGTTTTATCCAAAGGCTCTGAGGATGCAGACAAAACAGTCTGGATATGTGGTGGCATTCTTTGAAGCCACAAACTTTGCAGAAAGTCATCCTTGAGTTGGCCATTAGACAGCTCTTCAATTTTTCGCAACAAGTGGCTGGGCTTCTCACCTCCTAGCTGAAGGTCAGTAAGCAGTTTCTTAATTTTTTGAGTCTCCGAGTCGCTAAATTGGGTGATGAGCCGCTGCGAGAGAGTGTGATATTTGTCACTGTTCGGAGGGCTTAACACAATGTCCGACACGTAGGAGAGAGTTTCAGCATCCAGTTTCGCAACCAAAGCAGAATACTTAGTATCATCACTGGAGATACCACTGAATGTGAATGCATGGTCGCATTGCGCAATCCATAGACGAACGTTCGATTTCCAAAACGGCGGCAGCCGCAACGCAATACGAGCGACTTCAACGGTTTCACTAGTCATATTGTTGAATAAGCAGGAAGCGAAACGAATCTCCGAGCAGATGCTTCAAGTGGCCTTGAGGAGAAGGAGAGAAAAAAATCTTTCGCTACGTACTGATCATCCGTAGTAGAAGAATTTGTATTGCATTCGCCAGTAGAACAGAATAGCTTACGTGTTTTTAAGTCCAAAAGGGGTCACCACTGCCGCGTTGAGTGGTTAGACATTCTTCACTACAACACGGTTGAATTAAACAACAATAAACATTTATTAACTTTAAAGATAAAAGATTAAATGAGCAATTAAGAGGTAAGCTTCCAAAAACTACAACACATGGTGAACCAGACACGCTACAAGAATAACAGATCAATTCAGTTCAGTTTTGGAGTCGTTTTGTTGAGCTGTAAGATCACTGCATGTTAAATACTGTATCTATTAAATTACTTAAATATCACATCAGGGCCGGCTCCAGCAGTTTTGCCGCCCCGGCCAAAAATGGACAAATTATAATATATATAATCCAATATAAAAAATTCAATATATAAATATATATATACATATATATATATATATATATATATATATATATATATATATATATATATATATATATATACAAATATATAAACGAAAATATAAAAATAAACAGTTAGTTATAACCTAAGATAACTATAAATAGGTAGAAGGCACAGTAGTATAATGACAAACTCCTGGCCTTAGGAACCAGGATTGCAGGTTTAAACATGTTTTGGGGCCGACCAACCTTCACCTGAAATTTGTCATACTATGTACCAAGAGGAAAGGAAAGAATTACATAAGAAAAATTTAAATATTAAAAAATCATTAAACTAAATAACATATGAACAAAAAAACATAACCTTTTATTTGCAGTGTAGACGTAGATCAGGAGTGCATCAACTAGTAATGTGTTCCCGCGAAATACAAGGGAGTGAAAGCAGATCCGTATAAAATTAATTGAGATGGGATAATAAGAAATTTATATATATATATATATATATATATATATATATATATATATATGTATATATATACTTTTAAGAAATCATAAAATAATATTCATATAAAAATTAGTGTGAAATATAAATGAAACACAAAAAATATAATATTATTAAAATGTAATAAGTATGTGGCGCCATCTATTTAATAATTGTAGAATAAATTAAATATTGTAGAAATTTAAAAAATCATTACAAAACATAATGACAGTAAATAATTACAGTAATACAAATTGTATCATTAAAAACCATTATAAATATAATTACAAAGAAAGTTAGCAGGATATCCATGTTCAATACAGTGATTAAAAAATTTATTAAGATTTAAAAAAATATTATCTTTATCGCTAACTAATACATTATATTACGATAAATATAGTTAAAAATAATATTTCTATATATAGATATTGATAAATTTGAATTCCAGTAAGGCACTTTGATGATATTAAAATTAAAGGCATCTCTTTTATCATAAATATTACTATGTAATTTCAAATCCTTAATATACAGTGTTACATCTAGGTAATTAGTTTTGATTGGATTATTATTAATTTTAACTAAGATTAAGTAAGCCGGATAAAAATTAATAATGGGATTTAAATTATCATTTTTACCAAAAATAATTAAATCATCAATATATCTAAAAATATAGTAGTCATTATTAATAATATAATTATATTCATAAAAATGTAAATAAAGATAAGCCAAACTATTGCTAGCTGGGCCCCCTTGTGGGAGTCCTTTCTCTTGTTTATATAAAGAACCATTAAGATTAATGTAATTTTCTTTTAAGACAAAATATATATTGTCCTAAAAATAACAAATAACTCGAAATTAAGCACATAATTACGGTTATGATTCACTGGCGTAGCTCATCTTGAGTGGGCCATGTATCCAAATTCCTTCGGGACTTTTTTGGATAGGAGCTTTACATTCTATACATTCTAAGATGTTTTGCTTACACAACTTGGGGGCCCCGTACTCTTAATACGGTGATAGCTGCGCTCCTGTTATGATTTCAAGCGAGTAAAATGTAAGAGCAGAAATAGTCCTTTTCAGAAGGCCAATCTCTTCAAAAAAGAATCTATTGATGGTGGGGATCACAAGTGTTATTATTTTAACTTATAGTAACTACACTCAAGACGAAAATAAAACGTCTCCTATGACTCTATCTACTAAAAACTCTTATTTATCTTGTCCCCTTTTGAAAAGCTGGCATTGGTCATAGTATGGGTGAAGGGAATGTCTGTTGTGGCCCCACTCTTGTATGGGGAGAAAGTTATTAGTGTAAGAAGTGAAAACATATCAAATTTCATGATTTAACATGTATTCCTGTCTAGAACCCTTCAAGTTTCAATGTAAAAGAAAACTAACATTAAACGTATAGAGTACAAATTAAGAAATTAAGATCCATTAAATGAAACACCCAATTAACATCCAATAATAATTCAAAAATATATGAAATTTTTTGTAACATTAAAAAATATTTTCCAAATTTGATCCAAATGCCGCTCTTAAACTTTGCCCCGGGCACGGCTCCAGTTTGTCCGGCCCTAGAGCCACCCCTGATCACATTTCTTCATCTTAACTACAATAATACGCCATAGTGTAAGGAAGATTTAAAACGTGCTCTTGCATTCAGAACAGTAACGGCGATTCACGCGCAAAGTATGACATACCCGAAGCTGTATCTAAAAATATATATTTAGAATTCGCCTACAAGCTAAGGCCTTTCAAAGGATATGACCTTAAAGTCGGCTATACGAGAAACTATCAATTTTCCCAAAAAGGTTTAGAAGGAGCGTTGAAAAAAGGTAGACGGTGGGTATGATATACCCTGCGTGTGCCGAGTTAAAACTGAGAAAGATCTCTGACCTGATGCATTCTATATCGGTATAGTTAAAAATATTTTTAAAAGTATCTCTTTATTAGGAAAAGTCGAGACCATTTCTTTTGCAACTTCGATGCTTGCACAAAGCCTCGGGTCTTCCCGAGAGACGATTTCCGATTCCGAGTCATATAATTTATTTCTCTGTAGCAGTGTGGAAGGGATTTCTGTGAATGCTTGAAAATACAGTTATAAATTTTGGATTAATATAAATTAAATACTTTTTTAATCGAATCTAAATTTTCAAACTCTTTAAGGTATCCGCCTTCGTTCGGAACCATGATTTAACAAGCGTATAAATGGATAACATTTATGATATTTAGTGTCACTTAGATTAGAAAATGTATATAAAATTGTTTTAAGAATATTATTACAGTAAAAATTATTTAAGTACAATATTTTGACAAAAAATGAACATAGAATGACTAATTTTCAAAATATTCTCCTTTTGTGAAAAATGCTTCTATTAAAATAATAGTTTTCCTGTATATAGCTCAGACCTCTGTACAGAGGCTCAACTAGAATTTTTGAAATATATAACCTAGAAGTGGGTTTATCCATGTTTTACGATAACAGAGGGGAGAAATTTTAAGAAAAAAACACCGATAATTATTTCAAATGGTTGTAACTCTGAAAATAATGTGAATTTTTCCAAAATCATAGTTGAGTCTCTGTACAGAGTTCTGAGCTATACACAGGCAAAACATTATCATAATAGAAGCACTTTCCGCAAAAGGAGACCATTTTGACCATTTTATTCTAAGTTAATTTTTTGCCGAAATAGTGTATTTAAATAATTTTTTTTGCAAAAATGTCATCAAAACAATTTTATACATGCATTCTAACCCGTGACGCTAAATATCATGAAAATTATCCATTTATGCGCCTTTTTAAAATCAAGGCTCCGAACGTAGTTGGATACCTTAAAGTTTTATATTTATTATTGCAAAATGTAAATTTTTTCCATGAAATATTTAGAAAATTAAAATAATAATCTTAAACTTTTTAATTTTTTTTTCAAACTCTCAAAAAATTACATTTAATCTTTTTTTCAAATTTTTGACTGAATTATGAAACTTCTGATTTAATACAAACATATTTTATTTAATTAATTGTTCGTTTAAACATATTAGTTTCATTTCTAGAACAGAACGTAGCTTAGCTTCCCCAGATTACTTATTCAAAATTATTAAAATATCTCCATCAAAAGTAAGCTTTCAAAAATTCTAAGGGTTTTTTTTAAAAAAACTTGGAACACAATCACAATACTCTGAATTTGCAGTTTCCTTTTAAAGTTTCTAAATATAAGTTAATAAAACATTAATATTATTACTATACTTGTTTGTTTGTTTTTTCAAATATCTTAATACTTTGAGACTAAACAGAACAATAAAACGTTTCTAGAATAATTTGGAATTTCTAAGATAACTCAAAACTTTTTGACAAAGGCCACAATATCACAAAAGAAATCTAAAATTTTTTAACTAAATTTGTATCTTAATTGCATTAAAAATACTCAAGATTATACAACCTTACTACTTATTGAATAATTTTTCACATTTCTGTTTTGTTTGAAATCACTTATCTATTTTATAGATTGTGTTTATTATATTTTTGTTTCTGTAATGCATTTTGCTATCACTTTAATTCCCGTAAAATAGAAAGGAACTCTTAATATGACTATTAATAACAATTTACGACTTTTTGCTTGTACACGCCCGGGGCTCCTGTAACTAGGGAACCTGCATCATTGATACTGGCCCCCTGATAAGGCAGGCTACACCTTTGATGAGAAGGAATGTTCTTCAGAACTTGAAATCCATTCTCATTTTCCGCCGTGTAGGGCAGCGGTGCACGCTAAATCTGTCGAGAGCTGAAATGTCCTCCCGTTGGTGTGGTGTGGTAGTTAGGAGAGGGGGGTGCCAGCTCAGGTGTCGTCCACGTCACTTGACCATGGTTCAAAATTACGTGGTCCGTCGCCAAAAGCCCTCGTGCAGCTGAACAGTGCGACGTTAATCTTCACTCATTCACTCCATTCTTATTTTTCTCGAACTATATTATGATATCGGGAATTCGGGACTTATTTTGATTTTTTAATAACTATTTAAAATTCAGCATATTTATTCAACTTATTATAAATTTTATTTTGAGAAATTCACAAAAAAATTTGCTTTATCGAAAGAATTATAGGTGGCCTGCGGCTGACCCCTCGTTTCGGCCGCCCGAGTGCGCTGCACATTTGCTAGGATCGGCCCTGGCATATTAACAAATTGTTAGTCTCAGGGATATCGGAGTTAATACGCCCACCTACCTATTTACTGACCTGTATTTTTTCAGAGCTGAAATAAAATTTAGAAGAGAAAATGAAATTAGAAGTTATTTAAAAATTTAAAATAATGTGTAAGCAATCTAAATCCCTATAGTCCAACGGTACATGAAAAAGTAACTCACTTACATGGAAATAATGTTAGAAAAAACTGTCGGATCCCGATTTAACGAATTCATAGGGGTCAAAAATTTTCTTCGTTGTATCATGATCCAAACAAAATACAAATTCTGTACACTTACCTTTTGGAAATTCTATAATAAGCAACTACACAGAAAATATTCACAGTTAGAAATGACAGACTTTTCCTTCAGCAGCTAAAAATACTATTAGTGACGCCCCACTTAATTGAGCATTTTACAATACTGACTTATAGATGGTTGGCAATATTTCTGATTCCTGACTCGAAAGAGTTTTTTTTTCCGACCAAGTGCAGGGGAAAAAAATACTGCGTCCTTTACATACTGCTGCACGAGGTATGTTTTCATAGTTTCCAAACAATATAAATCATTAGAAAATGCAACAGTTTTTGAAAAGAGTTGCATTATCAATTTCTGTGTCAGAATCACTATTCATTGGCTCCGACAAACCAACAGTTTTCTGAACTTCAATTACACAGGTAGGCAGAACGTCATCAATTGCGACATTTTCGTTAAAATATCCCCTGTGTTATAGAGTGGGATTAGATAAGAAAAATGCTTCATGTCCTATTCAAAACTCACACATTAACTTCCACTTATGACTCATCTGCACATGTAAAATCTAATAACGCTCTGCTCACTTTCCCCGTAGAAATGTGCTACTTGCAAGAAAAATTATTTTTCGGTTCCAGATTGATTGATTGAATATTAACGTCGCACTGTTCAGCTACACGAGGGCTTTTGGCGACGGACCACGTCATTTTGAACCATGGTCAAGTGACGTGGACGACACCTGAGCTGGCACCCCCTCTCCTAACTACCACACCACACCAACGGGAGGACGTTTCAGCTCTCGACAGATTTAACGTGCATCGCTGCCCTACACGGCGGGTCTTTAGTGGTACAGGATTCGAACCCGTGACAAAGCAAGCCACGATCCGATACCTATATCACTCGGCTACCGCGGCCTTTTCGGTTCCAGACAAAAATGATGTTACTTGATGGAAAAAAAGAATCCAATTTTTTCTAATACTAACTAGTAAAAAAAAAAATTTCAGCTGTTGAAATAATTCGTTAATTCGGGGTTTATTATTTGTTAAATAGGGGTTTCTGCCTTCATTTTAATCGGGAGAAAAGAAAAAATTGTTAAATCACGAAATTCGTTAAATAGAAGTTTGTTAAATCAGGATTCGACTGTATAAAAAATATTATAGCTAATGTGTTAAAAATGGTGGTGTGGTAGTTGCGGGCGTAGTATTTGCGGACACATAACATTTCGTGGTTTGAGCGGACACATTTTCCCCCCATCTTAGAACATATAAAGGGTGTAGATAAATAAGAAAATATATACTTGTAAAAATCACAAATATAATTTAAAACAGTATTTTAAGCGGCAAATCTCTTTCACGTAAGATAACGTTTTTTTTTTTTTTTTTTTTTTTTTTTTTTACCGAAGTTTATTGAATTACAAGGAAAAATACATTTTTGCCAATCAAATTTAATTATTCATATTGAATTGTTAAGATATTATAGTGTGTAAATGCATTTTAAACACAGTGAAATGTAATAAAAATAAAAACTTTCAGAGAAATATTTAAAAATTAATAATAAGTAACAGTATAATGAAGGGTATGGACAAATTTCAGGGATTTGTATTTTAGAGTCAAACAAATATTAGAACAGGTGCAATTGCTATAAAATTAATTAGTTTCATTAACGTAAGTAAAGATAAATACTAGAAGTAAAGTAAATAAAACAGATCCAAGTAAATAAAAGAAAAGTAAATACAAGTAAATAAATACTAACTAACCTTTATTATAAAGGCATAAATGTCATTTAGCATTGGATTTAGTCTCACCTGGTTACATAACTTAAAGATTTAGACATTTTCCTAAATTGTTCGATGTTTCGAATTATATTTGTGATTTTTAAAAGTATTTATTTCCTTATTTATCGGCACCCTTTATCTGTTTTAAGATGGGGGGGTATCTGCTCAAACCACGAAATGTTATGTGTCCGCAACTACCACACAACCATTAAAAATATAAACCGCCATAAATCAATGTAGTATCAGAAAGTGAACTACTTACCACAACATGAAGAAAAAACACAAAGGAAAGTACATCGCACCATTTCCAGAATAAATATGTAATCAGTAATACATTACAGTCCGTTAAGAAATTATAAAACCACTTCAATTGTTTAAATTATGAAATAAATAAAAGTTTCTAATTACAATTTACACACATGAAATATATCGCTACATCAGTGGCGTACACAAGGGGGCTGGGGGTCCAGACCCCCCCAAAGCCCTTTTTTTCCCGATTGATTATAATTCTAAGTATATAGTTCGAAAAACTTAATTAAGTATTTGTTATTAATGATTAATTTTATTAATTAATGCTAATTATTTATTCAATAGTTAGTTTTTTACTGTATTTTGTTCCCGAAAATCGACAAAATCAAAAGGAGCATGATACAAGAATGGTGAACTTTCAACCCCAGACACCCCCTTGAAAAATTCCTGTGTGCGCTACTGCGCTACATATTTACTATCATTACGTTCCAAAAATTATCTAGCGTCGACCAATTTCGCCAAAAAAAATGTCGCCAAATTGTGCCATTACTGATTATCATGGCGTTCAAACATGCACATGAATGGTTTTCCCCAATGGGCAGCATATCGCGGCATTTGAGTGAAGTATTTTGTTTTGAAGAAATTGATCGACTATAATACATAAGTACCGAATGACGAAATAAATGATTAAATTTTCGAAAATATTGGAAATAAATGAAATTAAACTTGTCTGAAAACAAAAGAGCATGATAATTATTGATATTGGTTTTCTATTTTTCTGATAATCTCAAACACGCTTTTTTATTAAAATGAACCGAAGGTTAAGCTCAATTTTAGAAATTATGCGCTATTAATTTACAATAGTTACTTTGAGTTCATTGGCTAATGAAAACTATTTAATATTGGCATAAATTTTGCGTCATGACATACCCCAAGGGTTTTTACGGAGCCGATTTGTCTTGGCCATGTGGCAAAACATTGAAATTTTTATCTTTTTAATCCATTCCTGGGTGGATTTAGATTTGTCGTAAGAGAGAATATTGTCATGCTGAAATATTCAGTTAGCGCCATCTGTACAATGAACACTGTCCTTGCGCAGGGCTGTTTGAAGGCATGGGCCACCTGGGCCCTCAGCTTTAAGGAGGGGGGAGTTCGTCTCGTTCTCGATTCGAACTCAGAAAGATCATTTTTTGTTTTATTTCTAAAGGTCAGGATTACAAAAGGCCACTGCACCACAAGGGGGTAGGAACAAAAAACAGGCAAAACAAAGTAGGAAATAACAACGTGGCGAGAAAAGTCTATGAGCCCAATAAGTCCCTAGTTTGCCAATAAAAATTGCACAATAAGTGGTCCTTTAGTGCTGGGCAGCAGTGTGTTAGCATCCATGTCCTCCCAAATATCACAGAGCGTGCAGAAAGGGGCCTGTGCAACATGAATTCGATGAAGATGTTTGAGAAGACAGTCGTGTTCAGTAGCCAGACGGAACGCGGCAACTGCTTTACGTCTTGGTAACATGGGAAGATCTTTAAAATTATTCCGCCAGATATTATTGGAATTTCTCTCTGTGTATTCAATTGAAGTGAGATCATTCATCTTTTCCTTAATAATACACTTGGAACTGGTAAAAGGGACAGCTTTCCTTGTTGTCTATTGAATGGAAATTCCCTTCTTTGCTAGGTGGTTAGCTAACTCATTACCAGTTACACCGCAGTGTCGAGGATTCACTGCAAGATGATTTGTTTAGAGTACTTAGACAGACTCTGCAGCAGTTTTTAATCTCAAGAATGTTAGAGGAGGCATGAGTAGAATGTGAGTTCACAGCAAAAATCGCCGCTTTGGAATCACAAAAGACAACGGCCTTAGTAAAGCTATTCAGATGACAATTCTCTGGAAAACTGAAAATTTCGAACTATATGCCAACCGGCAACGCTGGAAAGACTGCATTATGCAATGTCCGTTATCCGTATCTAAGCCTACCCGCATACACCATTATTAGTTATTTAGTCAAAAAGCGCCAGTGCATCGAGTCGGTTTGTGTTCTAAGTTAGGGGCGGCTCTAGGGCTGGTCAAACCAGACCCCTGTTCGGGGCGGCAAATTGTAAGGGCGGTATTTGGATCGAATTTGAAAAAAATTATTGTTTTGTTACAAACAAAATTGATATATTTCTGAAATATTATTGGGTGCGAATTTGGTATTCCATTTAACCTATTTTATTTCCTTATTTTGTACTCTGTATGTTTAATGTCAGTTTACTGATATGTTGAAACATGAAGGGTTCGAGGCGGTAGTATATGTTATATCATGAAATTTGATATGCTTACACATCTTTCACGTATAACTTTCTCCCTATCCCGAAGTGGCGTCACAACAGACATTCCTTCGCCCATACGATGTTCAGTGTCAGCTATTTAAAAGGGTACAGGTGTAATAAGGTTTTGGTAGATAGAGAGCTACAGAAAATGTTTTGTTTTAGTCTTGAGTGTAGTTACTATAAGTTATATAAAATAAGCGCTTGAGATACCACCATCCCATTAGTAAACACTTTTTCGAAGAAATTGGCCTGCTGGAATGAGCAATTTCTTCTCTTACATTTTACTCGTTTGAAATAATAATATAATTGTGTCCTTATTTTGGAATTATTTTGTATTTTTTAAGACTTAAAATAATATATATATATATATATATATATATATATATATATATATATATATATTGTTAGGCTGTCTTTTTGTTTACAAGAGTATTCAAAGTTTTACAGGTGTGTATCTATGTGAAAAATTTATCTTTTTTAATTATAATTTTTTGCTTTAGAGAGAGGGCAAGCATTTTCTATTTTTGTCCGGGGCAGCAGAACTGCTACAGCCGGCCCTACCTAAGTTCGTGAGATTTTAAGTCACGCACAATTATTTGTTACGGATTACCGGTTGAACGAGTACTTGACAACGTATGATATATACTTCCTTCTTTAAAAAGTCGCTGGTGGGCCTATCATTGCATAGGGGCCAAGACCCCAGGAAGTCTTCAGATTTCATTATCTTTGCGTTCCGAAAATTGCAGTAAATCAATATATTCCCAAACAGTGTCAATTAAGCTCATTTCGGGCCCCTGGCGCAGACGATCTACAGACCCCCTTGGCACTGACGGATTGAAATTTATAACCAGAAATTCTAGTTTCCAGCTTACCTGGCCTCCTGGGCGCCCGCCCCGAAAGCAAAATGGATAAACCGGCACTGTTCCCAAACCATTGCTATCTTTCTCCCTCAAACAGTTTCTCCTGAAGTCATTCTAAAAATATTTGTAGCCATCGGAACCTTCAAATTAAAATTTCTTTTCATCCAAAAGTAGAATTTGCTTCCACCCGTCGTTCCAAAAGAGAACAAAACCTTGTTGGTCCATTTCAATCTCTCTTCTCAATAATATTTCGATAATTTGGGTCTTTTCTTCATTTTCATACATTTTGTAATGGTATTTGATTTAAGTCACTTTCACAAACTGTGACGCGCGAAGTATTTTTTGCTGAAAGGTTTCGAAATTTTACCTGTCGAAAAAATGAGCCGATCGCCCCATGCTGTCAAAAATCCTTTTCCTTCCACGTCGTTTTGTTTTGCTTGAATCATCATTTCTAATTATGAAGTGGTGAATGGCAGTTTCAGAACGCTTCCTTAACTTGGCCGGCTCGCTTTCGGATTCACAAACACTGTTACAAAATGAAAACTTTTCTCTCTTTATTATCAGATTCAGAAGCGTAAACAGATCTCTTTTTATTGGGGGGGGTCATTCTTAAAAGTGCGTAGACGAAATTTATCTCTGTGGTAAAAATTTAAAATCTCTTGGTTTATGGGGGTTGAGCCCCCTAATCCCACCCTTGTGTATTCCATTGGTACGAGAAACACGAAGAAATTCAGCTATATTTACATATTTACAAGGACGTAGCTACCGCCGTATCAATGATACGGGGCCCTCAAGCTACAGAGGCCCCAACATTTGCAACTACAGTTCCACTAACAGGACTCATATCTAAAAGTGGGTCCCGAAGGATATTTGATACTGGGCCCCCTCAGAACTAGCTACGACAGTGCATATTTATAAAATTGAATAGATATTATTTATACTTTTTCGTTATATCTTTTCCCATAAAGTCTAATTTGCCGTTTCTTTGGAATTATTTAAAACGTTACTTAAAAAATGGACATCTTTAAAACACTTTTTTTTTCTTTTTGTCCTTTCAACTCGATTGTGTATTCTTTAATTCGAGCGATGGATGAGTATACCAGGTAGTGTTATTTAAAAATAGATGGTTATATAATACATGTAGATATATATACTCAAACTCAGTGGTGTAACAGCCCATGAAGACCAGAGCCTACTGTGCCCATCCCAGCATATGTAACCGTTGGGCACTGAGGTGCATGAGCAGATGTCCCGATCAGGTGGACTTCTTATGAACAAATCCATCAGTTTCATGGTATTTTTTATGAAGTATTATTAATAGGCACTGAATGCTTCGTGTTTCCGGAAAATGCCAATTCTTCAATAAAAAATCATGGTAACAATTTGTTATTTAATTAAAAGGAATTATTTTTGTTTTAAAAAAAACAAATTTACTTTAATAACGGATCAGAAATTTACAAATAACTTAAACTCCCTTCGAACGAAGCACTTTCTCTCTCTCTCTCTCTCTCTCTCTCTCTCTCAGTCGCTGAATATCTAACCCTGTAATAACCTTTAAAATAGAACTTTGCAGCATTGTTAAACGCGAAATCACGTAACGTCATTATTGTTTTCAAAATATTACGTTTCTGTCTTTGCATTTCGCATCCATTACGCTATCAAAATTCCATCTTGTTAACAAAAATTTTACATGAGCAATAATAAATAGTTCGAAAAACAATTTATCTTTCAAAGAGAAGCGGGGAAAATTCGCAAAGGTGGCCGGAAGTACTGCTGACTCATTCTTTTTTATTGTGTGAAAAATAGGTGCGACTCACCGCATTTGAGCCTTAAGATTCCGAAAGCAGCCGGCTTCTTAGAAAAGGGGCCTAAGCCGAAGGGTAAAGACGAACAAAGGAAGAAAAATGGCATTTGGAGGGGTGGAAAACGGATTTCAAAGAAGGTACAGAGAGAAATAATGCGAAGCGAAAAAGGGGAGGAGTTAGTTTTTTTCCCCCTCTTTCCAAACCTACCGTTCTTTTGAAACTTTGAAAACATGCGACAAAAGTAATTTTAAGATTTTGAAGAACATGCATTTTTAAGAGCATAAAAAGGAAGATTTCTTTTGATTCATTTCATTTTTCCGATGACTGAAAGTATTTTTATGGTTGTTTTTTTGTGTTGCATAAGAGTTTTCAGATCTTTAACAAGTATTTAAAAATACTTGCAAAGAAAAAATGCAAGTAACTATCCTTTTTTCTTTCACCCTTTCGAATGTATTTTAGTTTATGTGATTAAAAATAATCTACATTTGAAATAAAAGTAAAGAACTCCATAGGCAATTTGGCACCACGCGAATCTTGCCGTGATATCAAAACAAAGATTCTAACGTGTTTTATGTGAAAAAACCCCATTTGGTCAGATTTTGGTGTAAAATGGCGTAATTCGCGTAGTGCCAATTCGGCTGTGGTGACGCTAATCTAGATTTGAAATAAAAGTAAAGAGCTTTTTAGAATTTTAACGTTATTTTTGGCAAGTCTTGAGATGAAGTGTCAAACGGAATCCTTAAAAGTACTTATTATTATGATGGTGATGAATACAGAATTGATAAAGATGAACAACAAGGGGTCTTGAAAAATAACATTTCCAGTAGTTACATTACGATTGGATTCACAAAAAGTATTCACCTATATAAAAAGTTGAATGTTTTCATAAATTTATAATAATAGTGTTTGCACTAAGTTATTTTTTTTCTTTTGCATTGCAATAAATTTTTAAACATTTGTAAAAACTTTTGATCACAAAAAAGAAAGAAAAAAAAGTAGTCGAAGAAAAGCGAGTAGTAGTTAAAAAACACAAATATAATAAGCTTTAAAAAACATATAAAGAGTGCTTTTTTTCCAAGTATAGAAGTTTAAGTTGGCATTAATTTCCAAGATGGCGACCGATTTAACAGCTGTCAAGTGATTTATTCTCAGTTTGGTTTGGCAATTCATCAAAACGATCATCTAGCAAGGCGGAGATTCGTCGAATGGGCCCAAAACGAGATTGCCGTTGTTTCCGATTTTCATAAGCGAATTTTGTTTAGCGATGAAGCGCACTTCTGGTTGAATGGCTACGTCAACAAACAAAACTGCCGCATTTGGAGTGAAGCTAATCTACAAGTGTATGTCGAAACACCGTTACATCCAGAAAAACTGACTGTTTGGTGCGCTTTATGGGCTGGTGGAATCATTGGTCCGTACTTCTTCAAAAACGATGAAGGCCACAGCATTACAGTCAATGGTGATCGGTATAGAGCCATGATTACTAACTTTTTCATTCCTGAATCGAACAATCATGATGTCCAGGAGCTGTGGTTCCAACAAGACGGCGCAACTTGTCACACTGCTCGTGCCACAATCGATTTATTGAAAGACACGTTTCGTGACCACCTAATTTCACGTTTTGGACCTGTGAATTGGCCTCCAAGATCTTGTGATTTAACACCGCTAGACTATTTTCTGTGGGGCTATGTAAAGTCATTGGTCTATGCGGATAAGCCACAAACGCTTGACCATTTGGAAGACAGCATTCGCCGTGTTATTGCCGATATATGGCCACAAATGTTGGAATAAGTCATCGAAAATTGGACGTCCAGATTGGACTACATTCGAGCCAGCCGTGGCAGTCCTATGCCAGAAATCATATTTAAAATGTAATGCCACAAGATTATCTTTCGAATAAAAAAAATTCATGTCAATCGAATAATACATCGTTGTTTTATTGCAATTTAAAGTTCTATACCTCTAAAAAAACACCCTTTATCATCGAAATGCAACTAATACGATATAAAATTTTCTCAATACTGTAATACTTTTCTATGAACTGGAAACTTTATTTATACATAAAAAAGTTTTTTTAATCGGGATAAACGCTGAAATACGCAAAATGGGGGTAAATAGAAAAATATATAATATTTTTAAAGAGTTAAAAAAGTTTTGTTTTTTTAAAATAATTGATTTTATGACACACTTAAAAGATTTTAAATTTCTGCGTAGAATATTTTCCCCATCTTCTTCACAGAATATTTTTTCTTCAAATAAAAATTTAAAGCACACAATACAAAACCTTTATTTTTAATTTAATTTTAAAAATCAACTGCTTCTTTTAAATTTCGATATAGTGTGTGCTGATTTAAATTAGGCCTTGTTTTAAAAGCCTTTCGTCAAAAATATTTCCATTTAATTTTATTCTATTTCTCTCTATATCTATATGTCTTGATTTAATTCAGTATAATAATTTAAGCATGCATATAAAAGAAAGCTTCATCGACCTATCGTCCGACGAAACTCTAAATTTCATTTATCCTTATCAAGATCTCAGTTTTGGCTTTTCATAAAAAGTGTTATTTTAAAACCCTTTTCTTAGTGAACAGGCGATGAAAATTCTGATTCAATTCTCCACAACTTATTTATGTGAAATGGCCATTTCATCTATCACAGCCATCAAAACACGGTACCGAACTCAGCTTGAAATCAATGCAGTTCTCCGTCTTGTAGTAACAACATTGGATCCAAATATCCATAATCTTATATCAATGAAGCATGAACATCCACCACACTAGGAATGTATAGTGATAAAAGTTTGATATACTGAAACCATTTTTTGTTTTGTTTTTACAGTTTTGGTTTATAAGGTTTATTAATAAAGCTTTCATAATTTGGTTACAATTAATAGTTTCTTTGTATTAACTAGGTACATTTTATGTGTTCTTAGATCACAATTTTTTTTATAAATGTATTTAACACTTAAAAGTTTTATTGTGGTCCGTGGGATTTAAATTATGAATTTACTGGTCCGTGAGGTCAAAAAGTTTGGCGACCGCTGATGCAGAGAACATTCCATTGTGTGCGCTGGTTTTCAAGGGGGAGTGTACTTACTAGATTTTGGTATTTGAAGGAGTGTGTTTTAAAATATCTGGAAGTGGTGAGTGTTTGTTACTCAAGAGAATGAAGATTGGTTAGGGGATTTAGCTTTTCCCACCGATATTATGGGACATCTAAATAATTTAAGATTACATACAGGGAAAAGATTGATTTTTACCCTAGTTGGACATATATCTTTTTGTGTGAATAAACTTTTGCTTTTTTTTGTCTCTGTTTTGGAGAAAAAAGATTAACACATTTCATATTAATGCAGGAACTATTTACGAAGGTTGTTAATGCTACGAGCTAAGATATATTTAAAAATTTAGTATCCATTTTGCAGGATTCATTCAATACTAGGTTTGATGCTTTTGAAGATGATTTAAAAAAAAATGATTCTCATCTTTTCACTAATCCTTTTTTAGTTTCTCTTCAAGATTTAATTTTTATCCACTTGAAATCCACTTCTAAATTATTGACCTACAGCACCAAACTACGCTGAAAAGAAAATGTGAAGAGCTTATTTCAGATGCATTCGAATTGAATTGAATTTCGGAAGTTTGTACTAACAAGCAATTTTTTCCAGATATATACGATTTGACTGCTAGATATTATTGTAGGTTTGGATTAACATTTTCTTGTGAACAAAAGTTTTTTTTATTATGAACTATACTGAATTATACTGAATAATGGAAATTTGTACCAACAAGCAATTTTCCAAATTTACGCGATTTGGTTGTAAGATACTGTTACAAGATTGGATCAACATATGTTTGTGTGTGTGTGAACAAATGTTTTCTATTATGAAAATAAAATAAAAATATTGCTCAAAATTAACTGATATGTTCCTAAAACAATCTAATTTGTAAGCATCTTCAAGAGTGAATCATAATATAGTAAAGAAAGAAAAGAATTCAAAAGCCGCATTAAGAATGTACTGACTGTTTAGTAATTATTTAGAACTAAATATGCTTCAAGAGTTATTCATTTCTATTTTATTCCTAACCTAACTTACTTAAGTTTATTAACAAGAGTTAAAAAGTTTATTAGCAATAAAACCTAAGAGTTTGTGCTTTTATCTTATTTATTATAATATTTTTTTAATTTCTACTAATTAGACTTGTACAAAAAAAAATTTCTATTTGCGTAAAAATTCTATAAGCCTAAAGGAAATTTTTTCCCCACCTTTTCCATAACTTTTTTTATTGGAAAAGCTTGAAGTGAAACGCATGATTATTTTTTTATCAGATAGTGGCACTCTTCCCAAAAAGGTTGGCTACCCCTGATCCAGGACTACGACGCATAAATCATGTGATAATGTAGATAAAATTGAAATGCGCACACACACACACAAGTTATGATAATATTAATGGAAAGTCCCTTCAACATTTTTTTATTTAATTTAGAAGCTTCGATCCATAGTACAGAATGTTTTTCTTTGATTTCAAATTTCATTTAGATTTATGTTCATGTTTAAATTTTTAAAATTATTAGCAGAAACTAGCCCCTAAGTATTGAATGACTTCTATAAAAATTCATTAAAAAAATTGAGGATTGTATAAAGGGTAATTTAAAAGTTTACTCATATGGTAATACTTTTTTTTTCACTCTCCAATAAAAAAAAATTATGTCGGTAAGTCGCGATAAAAAATGTAAATATACCTCTGAAATCAATAATCAAATAAAATAAATTATTCCATAATAGGAAATTTTTAGTTTATCTTTCAGTGACATTATGAATTTTATATCAAACACATACACACACACACAAAATCATTTGACTCACTAAATGAAATTGGACTGTTACTTATTCAACAAGTTCGAATTAAATTTTAAAAATTTCACCATCTGACATATTTTTAACATTTTATTTAGATTTCATATGATTATTGTTTGGATGAAATTGTATTTTTTTCTTTAATTGTTTATTTGTATGTTCATTTATATGTTGTACTTAATTTCTATTCAATTCTTATTATTTACAATTTTTGAATGCATTACATGCGTTTTGTGTAAAATAATAATTTTTTGCCATACCGTGTATCAACGTTATCAACTGTATCTACGTTTTGTGCGATGGCAACATGTTGTTCGTTTTGAAAGTTGTGTAATAAGAAATTGTGGAATGTGTCAGTTGCTGTTTTGTCACTCCCTATAGAAGGTTTGCTGCATAAAGATGCTGGGTTTTTTTTGTTTAACCGCTTTCTTTATAAATTTAAAATTATTGTGTTTTAAATTCAAGTTTTTAATAGTCATGTGTGTCGGCTAATTATACTGTTAGAAATCAAATTTCAAAATTTGAAATGAGTTTTCAAAGCTATTAGAATACTTTTTGCATGGTTTAACAAGTTAACTATGATTGACGAGAATACAGAAGAGCCTGTTTTTGTGTGGTTTTTTTCTATGCGATTTAATTTTTGTGCGATTTGTTTTGTACGATTTTATTTTTGTGGTTTTTCTTTTTTTTTTATGGGTGTATGAATTTCAACGGTTTTGGCGCCATTGTAATTTTTTCTATCAGTGTACATATATACACTTCAAGACACTCTGTTAATTAGTTATAAGCGTTTTCTCGACAATGCTCGTGCCATTGCTTTCTCGCAAAGCAATAGCAGCACGCACTTGATTGAAGACGAAACTTTCAATGACAGTGACATTATCAATAATTTGATAGATTATGAAGACGGACATGAAGGACCGGATTCTTTGAGAGCGGATACAATATATGCTGGGATTCAGCTTTCCAACAAATCTGAAAAGCATTTTCTTAAAACAGATACCAATTCTGAAGGGAGTATGAAATTTCAAAAACAGTTTCGATCATGCATATCTGGTTACCGTGACGTTCACAAGCAACTGACCAACCGACCGTCGTCACAAAAACTTACCAATTGAAAAAAATAAACCAATTGAAATTGTATTTTTAAGTAATGAAAGCGATTTTGAACTAAATCATCACAGGAAGATGCACGCTGAAAGCCTTTTGAAAATTTCTCCATGTATACTGTGATAAACAAGCTGTCGCGTTTATCGGTGTTTGGGGGTTAGAATAAAGATCAGCCATAGCCAATACAATTCTAATTTATTGTTCTTTCACTTAACTTATCAACCCAGGGTAGGAATGAACACTTCTCAGTATAGGAGCAATTATAAGGCATAAAGGATACTTAATATTTAGTTATAATTCAATTAACTTACTCTTGGAACGCTTTAATTATCTACAGTCTAAATTACCGTAATTCCGTTCTCAGTTCTTCGACCTCCGGTTATTATTATTCAATTCTAACTTTTGCTTAATCGTCAATTAACAATCTTGGATTATTCAGCAATTAATCATCGAGTAACTCTCGGCTACTTTCCACTAACTTCGCGTACCTAAAAGTTAATGCTTAAATATAACTCTTCAATTACTTAAACCGTGTCTCTATCTTCGGGAGAAAGTTTTCTGAATAGAACAACAGTTAAAAGAAAGCAATTTACCCCAAGAGGATTAGTGAAGGCTTCCAGACTGACCCGTTGCAATACGTTGAGAAATTAAATGGTTTTAAAATGTTTCCATGTGAAATTTAATTATTTATTTTGTTTGGAAGTACTTTCTCATAAATTTTTTAAATATTTGACACATTTCTTAAGTGTGACTTTTTTTATACGATCCCTTTCTACAGCATAAAAAAGTTTTTGTAATATGTCGACAAAACTGTTTGTTATACATTCTATAACAACAAAAAAAACGACGCACCATGAAAAAGTTGCCCGATTGTAATGAAATTTCGTATGCAAAGACATTTGTACCGAACATAAAAATGATTAAAATTTGGTGTCCAACGAATGAATAGCGGGAGCTACAGCGCATCGGAACTGGTCACTTAGCATGTGCCTATAAGAGGCGATTCACAATTTGATGGTCAAACTTTCTGTCCCATTGGGATATAGGATACCTTTCAACGACTGAAAAATGTCTTGCCGCAGGATTTGAGCTCATTACGAGCAACTGTTAGAGTTTGAAAGAGGTCGTATCATTGGATTGAAAGAGGCAGGTTGGAGAAATTGGAGAATCGCTCGTCATATGGGTCGAAGCGATGCGTCCATTAGAAGGTACTGGCAAGAATGGGTGAATAATGGCAGATTTCAGTGCCTTGATGGTAGCGGTCGACCTAGGGCTACAGCAGATCGGGAGGACAGATTGATTGTCAGATCAGCTGTCATAGCCCCTGATTCATCATTATCAACCCTCAGGCGTGCGACCCGCGCACGAGTGTCTACCATGACCATTCACAAACAGCTGATAAAGCGAAATTTACCCTCGTACCGTCCACTACGCCACCTTCCCCTCACCCCTGCACACTGTCGAGCCAGATTACAGTGGTGCTTGGCTCGACCAGGTTGGAATCAAGCTGACTGGGGACGTATAGTGTTTAGCGATAAATCCCGCTTCCAACTGTGTCCTGATGATCATTGAAGACGTCTCTGGAGGCGTCCGGGGCAGCGTGCTGATCCTGCCTTCACTATTGTACGCCACACAGACCCTTAATCAGGAGTTATGGTCTGGGGCGCCATTTCATTTGACAGCCGGACCCCTTTGGTCGTCATTAGAAGCACACTCACAGAACAGCGGTATGTTGACGACATTCTGAGGACTGTTTTGCTACTGTTCCTTTTGCAGTACCATGGCCTTATTTTTCAGCATGATATTGCCAGATCACGTACGGCACGTACTGCTATGAACTGTCTTACCGCTTCTCAAACACTTCCTTGGCCAACCAGATCGCCAAATCTCTCTTCAATCGAGCATGTCTGGGGTATGATGGGAAGGCGATTGCATCTACCTGGGAATGTTAATGACCTGGACTGACAATTGAAGTAAATTTGACAAGAAATACCACAGGAGACCGTCAGGGAGCTTTATCACTGTATGCCACGCCGTGAGGCAGCTTACATTCAGCCTAGAAGAGGGTCAACACCTTATTGAGTCCGTTACTTTGTAACCATGTAACTCTAAAATGAATCATTCAATTTTTCTGAAATTTTAATAATTTTCTATGCAAAACATAATCTTCCTACCTACCAATTTTTGTCTCAATCGGACAACTCGTTCTTGGTGCGTCGTTTTTTTTTTTTTTTTTGTTGTTGTTGTTATAGAGTGTATGTAAGTATTTATGAAATTTTCGAATATTTCTTTTGTGCGATTTCTTTTATGCGGTCCCTATCTACCATACAAAAACAGGTTTAGCTGTACTCGTCATGGAAAAGTTACAGGACTTCGTGTCATGACGAGTATATTCATCCTACGTAAAAAGTAGTGACCCTTGGCCATTTAAATTGTAATTTTTGAGAAAAACAAAACATATTCTCAAGTTTCAAGATTTTTAGTCCAGTCAGGAGTAAAACAAATAAATAGAAAATATGAAAAGTTTAAGATAAACTCATGCGTTCCTGTATGCACCGAATAAAACAGGGTATAAGTTCGCATAAAGAATTTATTTATATTAGATGGTACTGTTTTTTAGATGTTAGCCTAAAAGAGGCAAAGGTAAAAGTCGGAAAGTTGATTTATAATAGGGTTCCTTCAGATATGGTCAGTCATTAGACAAATGCGTGACGCCGACCAGGACCTGAGCCCATTTTTAGCTGCTGGTTCGAAGTTACCTTTCTATAGAGTAGTATAAATGCTAATTGTTTGATGTTATAGCCATGTGCTGACATTAGATTAATGGCCCAATGCCGACTTGCCTAAAGAATAATTATGTTATTGGGATGGGAAAGACAAGAATCCTTTCTGGTTAGAGGACTGTGATCAACCTTACAGCACCTACTCCAGAACTTCCTTAATGCCAAGACAGATAAAAAATTATATTATTAATGATTTTTTTTTAAAAAAATTAGCTATGAAAAATTTTTCAAGTGAAGTTCTTTCAAAGAAAGCGCTCTGAAGCTGAAAGTGAATCAAAGACAGTAGTACAAAAAAAATGACATTAAAAATTAAAACAATATTAAGTTATTTTAAAACTTCTGTTTTATTATTTTCATTTAACCGCGAAATTATAGCTACTGAAAGCATTCCCACAGAAAGTGATTCATCAAGCGAAAATCTAAACAATTTTCTTGTAAAAATTCAACAGAAAATTATTTTAAAAAAACTTCCGTGTTTTCTGTATTAAATATATTTTTAGTAAAATGGGTAAAAACACTTAAAACATCTGTAAGTGATTATAAAAGAATAACATTAACAATTCCGTAGATCCCTCTAAAAAATTAAATTTGAAGAATTTTCTCTGAAAATATTTTTTTTGTTTTACATTACCTAAAATAAGAAAGGTAACGAGTTTTGTTATATTCAAGTTCTTTAATGATTTTTTTTTCAAATTAAAAATAAGAAAAATATATCCTATTTTCTAAGCAAACTTGAAAAATAAAATACGTTTTATTTCCTAAAATTCCTTAAGCATATCCACCTGTAGTGTTTGCTTTCTATTTTGTTCCATTATAATATAACATGAACAATAAAAAAATAAATTGCTTAAATTTAATAACTGTTATATAACAAAAAGAACAAGCTTTCTTTTATTTAGCACTGATAATTCTAAAAATATAAATATTTGTTTGTAGAATTTAAAACATACAAAAAATGAAATTTCTAGATAATTTTGGTAATAGTGAACGCCAGTGGCGGACACAAGGGGTGATTCAGGAGTTCAAATCTCTTCTATAGAGCAGTCAGTGGCGTAACGTACACCCCCACATTGCGAGGAGGGGGGTAGGACTCTAGGGAACGCAAAGCCTATGTTTTGTCATGGTTTTGGAATCTGTAAGACCCGGCATGGGGCCCAAAACCTGACTTTGCAGGGTGGCCCTAACATTCTCCGTTAAGCCACTGAGAGCAGTGGTCTTCAAACTGTGTTCCCCAGAAGCCTGAGGCTCTACGAGGCATATTTAAGAATTTCATGATTCATAATAAAACAAATTATAAATGTGTGCTCAAAATGGATTACGTTCTCTGTGAAGTTTGTTTAATCACAAGTATCTAAAGCTCATCCAAGTCAATAAAACTGAAAATTTTACTTGCACATAACTTTATTTTGTAATAGACTTTTTAATATGCTTTATCTTTTTATATATGTACTGCCTACTGGATCGTTAATATTCTATTGTTTGCATTCCCGAGTTTCATGAAATAATTTTATAGTCGTCGATACAATACTTTGCACAACTAAATAACTTTCTAATGGAAAATACATTTTTATCTGTTTGTGGAAAGAACACCTATAATAAGAGCGATGGAACAAATTATCGATATATCAACAGATTTGACGTTAAAATCTAAATTTAAGCAAGAACAGCTCGTAAATTTCAGGTTTCAAATTCATGCAAAATACGCAGGATTTCTCACACAGCAATAAACATTTTAATACCATTCAAATCTATATATTTAAGGGAAAAATATTTCTCTTAATGCGAGTGGCTACAAAACAAACCACAATAACGAATTAAAGAATATGAAATACAACTTCAGATAGTAGGCCTAGATTTTGACAATTAACGTAAAAAATGCCAGAACATAACCCAGTTATTAAATATAATTCATGGGTAGGTGACACTTATCACACAGATTAAAATTATATTAAGTAAATAATATTTTAAAAAATATGTTAAGGTGACTGCCTACCTTCGGATCAAATTTTTTCATAAAAGCAGATTTTTGAAACAAATTGAGTGTTTTTAGGAAGAAAAATAAAAAAAATATGTAAATACATTAAAAATTTTAAATAAATATTGTACTTTTAGAAAAATTGATGGTTTTCAAGGAAATTTTACCAAATTTTTGCCAAAACGGGCAGCACTGTATAAAAATTTCTAATACAATTATCACAATTTTCTTTATACACAACATACATATTATGGTGCTCTTCAAAATGAGCTAAAACCTAAGAGAAATACTAAAATATAAAAAAAATTACAGACAATTATACATAACAATATGAAAATTTTGATATTTTTTAAGTTTTCTATTTATAAAAATTATCCTAAATGAAAAAAAATATTTAACCTACAACAAAACTTTTGGTTCACTTTATGAAAAAAACAGTATAATAAACATTCCCACAAAATTTCAAAAGGTGGTTTGGTTCTTAAGATATCATGTAAATGGTAAAGAGTTTCTTTCGAAAGCAAAATTTTGAGAAAAACTCATTTAAAGTTTTATCTTACCGTGAAAAGGCACATGTACATCACAAAATTGTCTAAAGTTCCCCAGGATGGTATGTCACACCTTCCTTTTCTTCCTGGTGCAACCCTTTTTTTCTTTCTGAGAGCTCGTGTTTTTTTTTCTTTTTAATTTTATAAAGGGTAATTAATGAATGTCTTTCTGCGTCGTTAATTCGTCGATAATCATACAATTTTAATAAACGTATCATACAGCTACCAGCATTAAACCCCAGCTAATTTATCACTTTTAACAAGCCACTAGCACCTTCATTAAATTGTAGAACTGCTATATATGCCCCTAATTTCAAAGATTGGAGTTCAACAAAGTTTTGTTTTGGAACTATATATGTTCCACAGAACACCATTGAAACTCTCGTTGGCATTCTGAGTCAATCCGTGTAAGCAATTTTCTAAAAGTTTTTGATCGCATAGTTTAAAGTAGTGTGGTTTAACAATATTTAAAATATTTTGTGGGAGTCTAGGGGCTTTGGAGGTGAATATTTCACCAAGTGCCTTTGCTTTTTGAAATTTGCATCAACTATCTGTTCCTGTTGGGCATTGACCATGCATAGGCTTTTCAGTACTGGAACAGCAGTGATTAAACGCAGCAATAACTGCGCTTTGCATGTTTGCTAAATTTTTTGTGTTACTGCGGATTGCTATTCCATAATAATTTTGTAATTTGTCAATAAAATTGTCCGTCAATTTTCTCTTTCCTCCTAATTCTTTCACTGATTTTTTTAACTTTCTCAGATGACTCCCAACCCTTTTCTGCACGTGACCAATACATTCTAATTCATTAACTGTATTAGGAGCGTACATGTTTTTTATGGATTCATACGCTTTGGAATCCCCATCACCATAGTAATCAGTGTACTGTAATTTACGATGATTCTCTGATCAATATATTCCCGCCTATTCCTAATCTCAACTTATACACAGTCCTAATAGATAACAGAATTATATCCTACCTTAATCTCTTGTTTAACCGCAATCCTCTCGGATCCTAAGTATATTTTGTTTATCTTGCGTGGAATAGTATCCACCTTGACTTGATCGCTGTGCCATGGATAGTTTCACACTCAATGACGGCTTTCTTCTCTTCCTTCAGTTCACGCGCTTAAACGCAGACTAGCGTAATCACTTCCCAATAGGTCATACGTTTACGTTAAACTTCTGCTATTTAAAAGATTTCTAATTTGCATATTCACGCTTCGCTTCTGGATTTGGTTGGAAAGAATTTGCCTTTTTCGGCCCCAAAGAACCCAAGAGGAGTTTTTAGTAGAGAACGCGATGAGCCCGTCACAGCTTGCCATGTTTTTCGGTTTGGGGTAAACCTCTGCTTACCTAATATTTGAACTTTTTTAAATTTACCAACTTAAATGTCTTTTTGACAGTTGGTATAGATCTACTTACTTTAAGAGATTTAAATTTCTAACCGAAGTGAAGAATAGTGTTTAAAACTTAAGAAAAACATGTTAATTAAACATGTTAAACAAACAAATGACTTTAATGGGAAGAATAAATATGGTGCATCACACAATAACAATTTTTTCAACATTCGGAATCAATCTTGTCAGGCTTAACCATAAATATCCTCGGTTAGTAGTGTCCAGTCCTTATTCCCCCCCCTTCTTTTTCAATTCCTACGATTAGCTCACTCTCTCTCTCTCTCTCTATAGACCGTGGCTTGTTTGTCACGGGTTCGAGACCAGTACCACTAAAGACCCGCCGTGTAGGGCAGCGATACACGTTAAATCTGTCGAGAGCTGAAACGTCCTCCCGTTGGTGTGGTGTGGTAGTTAGGAGAGGGGGTGCCAGCTCAGGCGTCGTCCACGTCACTTGACCATGGTTCAAAATTTCGTGGTCCGTCGCCAAAAGCCCTCGTGTAGCTGAACAGTGCGACGTTAATATTCAATCAATCACTCTCTCTCTCTCTCTCTCTATATATATATATATATATCTTGGTGGAATTTTCAATCATTAATAAAATACATTTTAAAGCGCTCCATTGAGCTGGAATTTTATATACATGATTATTTCGGATGACAACACAGTAGTGTCAAAACGTGAAAAGATTTTTTTTTCTCACGTATTAAAGCATTCAGTTGAACTGAAATTTTATATACACGATTGTTTTGGATGACAATACGATACTTAAATGATAATTAATACATATTTATATTAATTGTAACTATTTAATAAAAAGTAGCTAAAATAAAATATTTTTCTTTGTTGATCTAAGTAGGAATTAACTTAAAATTTTTTTTATATTATACTCTCTCTTGTGTTCGTTTTGAAGATCGGCAAGCACGCTGAAACTCCTTGTCACTAGGAAAAGTAATTCAAAACTTTCTCACGATATTCCACAGCTCGTGATAAGTAACAGGTATATTTTTTAAGCCATAATTGCTGACATGGTCCTTGTTTTAATAAAATTTATTCTGTCACCTTGAACTGCAAATTAACCCCATTAAAACAAGTGAATAAATCTATTAAATAGAGAAAATCTGGTTTCCACTTGATTAAATTTTCTTTTAAAATTAAAATCCTGATTTGGTTTAATGAGAGCTACTATCATAGACCCCTTATTTACACCTCATGGAGCCACAAATTATTTTTTTTCTGACGTGGACCCCTTGCAGGTCGTCATAGACCCCTGGGGGTCGATATAGACCACTTTGGGAATCATTGTTCTAAGGCTTCCGTGGGTTGAAAAAGTTTGAAGACCATGCTACAGAGCAACAGAACTTTAATTTTTAGCCAATGGATTACGTCTGGGTGCATTTTCGCTTTTTTTTTAATATAACCCCTCCAATGACAATAGTCTGTATGCCACTGGTGTGAGGGAAAATTGAATCCTCAAACGCAAATATATTTTTTTAAAATTGAACCCTATTTTAGCGGCATTATGTCAAGATGTACTACATTCACACACCATTTACTCACCAGCACCAAACAAAACGGCGGGAGGGTATTGCTTGAGGCGGAGTTTTACAACAATCACGAAAATATTATTTAATAAATCAATGCTTTTTTAAAAAAATACCTCGTCATTTTTTTCTAAATTGTGGGATAAGAATTTATATTTTACTTATTTTTCACCGTACCTGATTTGAAATTTCATCTTAAGATTTATCTGCTCTCCCCCCTCCTCCCGTTGTTATGGTTCAACAAATTTAAAAATGAGTAAGGTGGGATGTTTACACACGTGCTAAATTGAATTCTTCAAACAGTGCCCCCCTCCTGCAATGCCAGGTTTTGGGCCTTCTACGTTGTAGTGGGTGTACGTTACGCCCCTGTCTTTAAGATTAAGAAGTTTCAAAACCCGTGCACTCGAAAAAAACATCCTTCTTCAAACCAATGTAACTTAGCAATAAAACAAAACAATAATTTGAAATTTTTACCACATGATAATCATATCTATTTACATTATTTCTCAAATGTTCAGATAATTTGAGAAAACATATAAAAAGTTATAAAGAAATATAAATTGGACAATTTTTCAAAAAAATGACAATCTGTGTTTTACACCGCGCATGATTCTGAAGTACAAAATTGATCAAAATTTACAAAATTAATTTTACTTGGTATAAAAATGTTCACTTTTGAAGTTATACTAACTTTTAAGAAATTTTGAGAAATTTTTTTTTAAATACAATTATGATAAATATTTCAAAATTTTAAGAAAAAAATAATAAAATTCAAATAAAAAAATTCTACTGAAATTTTTTTAAAAAATTGATGTACAAGTTCTGAAGAGTCTTATTTTGAACTACGTATATGAAATTTCAAATTGATATTATAATTAGTTTCTGAAGAATTATGCGCAAGCTAAAAATTTTTGTTTTGAGAAAAATGAAGTTAAAGATAATGAAGAGATAGGGGTTTTGATTAAATTTTTTTCACTACTTATTTTTCAATAGCTTTGGAAGTTTTTACAGTATCAACACAATTTTGGTATCAAAATGCTCAGAAATGTTGATGCTTTAACATATATTTTTTTCAAAAAAATTGAAAAAGTTGCAATTTATATCAATCCTGAAAAATTGCAATCCTGAGATCCCTTTTATGTCGCTTTCTTCAATCTTTAGAGTAGACAAGTAGTCATGGTCACGAACTCTTGGTTAACAGTTGTTCAGTGGTGGGTTCGTATTCTGGTTCCTTTGAAGACCACCATGTAGAGGGGCTGATGTACGCTAAATCTGGCGTGGTTCAAAGTTCTCATGTTGACGAGGTGTGGAAATTTGGAGAGCACAATGCCAACTCAGGTTCTGGCGGGGCTTCACGGAGTTTTCTATTAATCTTCTTGGGGAATCTTTGGGGCCATCAGTTGAGTTATTTCACAGCCATCCCTCTCAAGAAGAAACCTTGATATGCAGATTAACTAGTATATATATAGTGGATGTTTAGTAATAAACGAAGGAGAAGAAGCTGAGTTGCTGAACGCAGTGCTGTTACGGTAAGAATCGAAATTTATACGCGTGATCATAGGACGGACATTAACTATTCAAGTAAATTAAGGAAGTTAGGATTCTTATTATAACTTTGACGAAAGTTAAACTATTAGGATTTCATGCGCTTATTCACATAGGAATTTAAGCTTTAGTTATATCACTTTTTATTTTCATTCTGTACTAAGCTTGTCTTTGATTATTATATTTGATAATAATAAATTGGATTTCTCATGGCTAGCCTTGGGTCATCAATCTTTACCCCCCGTACAGATTTAGGTCGAGTAGATGAAGGGCTATCACAATAATGTGTCATCTTATTAGAAGAAGTCATTTGTGGGTGTTTTGACAATTTTTTTTATGTTTTTCTTGACCGATTCAGTGACAGAAAAAAAATTGAAGAATAGTTTTTCTGCTTAAGAAAAATGTTATTTGGAAGATATCAAAACGTTTTGCAAGTTTTTTCTCACAATTGTCTTCAGGAGACCGCGGTAGCCTAGTGGTCAAGGTAATCGACTCGTGGCTGGCGTGTCATGAGTTCGAGCCCAGTACCACTAAAGATCCGCCGTGTAGGGGAGCGATGCACATTAAATCTGTCGAGAACTCAAACGTCCGTTGGTGTGGTAGTTTGGAGAGGAGGGTGCCACATCATGTGTCGTCCTCGGCACTTGACCATGGTTCAAAATGACGAGGTCCATCGCGAAAAGCCCTCGTGTAGCTGAACAGTACGACGTAAATATTCACTCACACACAATTGTTTTCATCGCCAAAACTGTGTACTTTTTATGAAAATTAAAATTTCTTTCACTTTTTATCGTTTGTTAAATTACACAATCAAGTCTCCATTCATCCTGATTAAACATCCTTCAAATTAAACCTTTTTTCTCAGAAAAAAGAAAGGAAACGTAACTTTGCAATTTTGACGCAGAATCTAGAAAATCAAATCTTTATACTTAAAGCATGTTGAACAAATCTTTATGCAAATATTACTTGTACTTCCTTTAATGCAGATAAAAAAAAAGAGTTATAACTTTTGGAAAGGAACTTAAAGTGACGGGTTTTCCTTATCATTTCAGAAATGGAAAGGAAAAAAAACAGAAAGAAAACATTCTCTCTTAAAAATTGAACACAATGATTAAGTATATATATTTTTTTTTTCCTCGGTAAATAATTTTGAAACTCAAATTGCAGAAAAATAAAATAAAATAAAAATAACACTCCGTATACCACTGGCGAATATTTTCATCCAATTGGATGTCATTTTTCGATACATTACTTTTTATATTAAATTAAACTTAATCAATTTTTTAATTTACTCTACATGTATAATGAAGTAAAATACATAATGAAATAAATATTTTCCTTAGATTATTTTCAAAAAAGCAAGTGTTTCCTAAGTGGAGCATAAAATAATTAATCCTCTTTCTTCATTTAATTTTAATGTTTATTTTCGTTTCAAATTGTTATTAAAATGCAACTTAATTGGCTAAGTTCATGTCGATCACGATAAATGCTATCACGTGTTGAATTCAAAATTGACATTACTCTCTCTCTTGTACTTGTTCTACTTGTAAACTTTAGATAAAATTTCGAAATGGATTATTGGATACATATTTAAATAAAAAATATTAAGCTTCTTCAAAGGGTTAGTCAAATTTTTTAGAAAAATTCTTTTTTTTACAAGAACTTTAGAATCAGTGTTCCTATGTGATTTATTGTAATTGAATTATTATTTTTAAAAGAAGTTTCTGCTGCAAAGCAAGAGTGGGCAGCAGCAAATCGTAGTAACTGATTTGTTGGAAACACATGACAGAAGTTATGAAACTATGACGTCACTTAAAACGAGTTCAAATTTAACGTGAAAATTGCCCAATTAGCATTTGCCAAGTGGACCAAAAAATTCTTTCTTTCCTTTGAGTTATTTAATTGGCTAACAAGAACGTTGCTTAAGATTTGTAGTTTTGTATTTTTTCGATGACATTCTAAAATAAAGATATATTCAACTAAACGAATTTAAAATTTTAGAACGTCGGCGTTTTTAGAAGAATTTTAGATTTCAAATCTTCAACTAGAATATAATCTCAATTCGATAATCATTTCACAAAATATATTGCATTAATAATTAAACAAATAGGAGCAATTTAAAAATGAATTCGTAATTTTATTCAAAACGTTCTTTTCGGCTCGATATTGCTATATAACATGTTGAACATTTTTGGAGACAAAAAAATCTAGCTGTACGTTTCTCTCAAAAACAAAATCGATATTCCTGGCCTAAGAAAAAGGCGGGAAAAATGCTTATTACTGTTAAAAAACAAGAATTCGCTCTTGGGGTTTTTTTATTATTTTTTTTCCGTTTTTATCAATGTTTTCATCTCAATTTTTAATCATTGAAACATTATCAAATGTTTATTTTTCGTGTTGTTGAAATCTGTCGACAAAATTAAAGAATAAACTCGATTAATTTTCCCGCCATACGAAAAAGGCGGGAAAACGTTTATCATCATTGGAACAAAATGGAACCTCTTTTAACGCTTGCATTCTTTCCTGGATTGATAACCTTTTCAGACATCAGCAGATCTCTTCCTTCTTCAAAAAATAAATAAAAAATCAACTAGCTCGCGTGTCTAATTGCCAGTGATCGCAAAAAACTTGTTAATCGGGTTCGTGTGGGCGTACTCGCACTTCGGACGCCCACTGATCGTGTTCTGAAGCGAGTAGTCAAATGAGCTCCATTTTCCCCAGCCGTGTTCTGTTCTTTCTTTTCTTTAAAGAAAAAAATATCAGATCCGTTTTGATCTTATCCGTATTCGTTAAGATTATGTCAGCCATAGAAGGATGATGAAATAGATCCTTTCGACAATGTAGTAGCAGCTAGTTTTATAGTAAATTCATTTAGAAGAGGAATTCTTCCCGGCGGGATTTTCTTTTATCGAGTCTGATTAAAGACATAAAAAAAATATGGTTTTTATGATTTTTTTTAATGCTGATGTGCTGATATATTTAATACATATTTAGAATTCTTTGGAAAGTTCGCTTTTTGATTTGGCAAAAAATTTTAACAAGTTTTTTTCGGGAGTCTTCAGTGCCGAATTTGCTAGCCGACGCATGCGCTGTGCTAGTTGGGATCAGAGAAACATCTAAGTGTGGAATTCTTCAAGGTTTTCCTCTACCTAGATTACAAATTCCTCTCACCATTCTAAAAAATTGCGTGTGGGAGGTCGTTGCGTAAGTTCGTCTTTTTGCTGTTGCAAATGGTGTAAGCAAAATAATCAAGTGGATAATTTTTTGTGGGGGGTGGAGAGTGAGAGGAAAATTAACATCGCCCAATAAGAGGCCTTAGACAGAAATCGAAACTCGAAAATGATGAAAGCGTCCTCTTCTGGGAGGGGGATTGGGCGTGTCCAAAGTAAAGGCGAAGTACTCATGTCGTACTCGTCGTAATGATCGAAGGTAAATAGTTCCTTCATTAAAAATGAATTACATGCCCCCCTTTTTTTAATTTCCGTTATTTTCTCGATTTTGAAATAAACATTTTTTTTTTCATGCAACTATTCTTCTAAATGTTCGCTTACTTTATTCAACTTTCTGATGATTATGTTCTGACAGCTGTCATGATGAAAGAAAATGACATCACATTTAGAATCTTCCCCTTTTTCACGTTTAGGGATGATGGCTTATGTTCGTTCCCAACCGTTTGAAACACTAAAACCCTCCCCCTTCTACTTTTGTTCAAAACTAAAGATAAGGAGGGCTTCTGCATTTACAACATTTGTAAAAAGAGGCCCAGAAGAATTCTTCTGGACTCATACAATCCACCCTAACATTAATTCCCGGTCATTCCCGTGTGGCGAATGACCACTCTTTTTGCTAAATTTTTCCTTTTTTATTTTTGTTCTTTTTATTTATTTAAATTCAATTTAAATTCAATTCACTGCGACCCACACAGGCAATCCACTTCTTTTCCCATCTGTAAAACTTAAGTTATCTACTTGACACCAGGACAGCGAATAGAGTGCTTGCACACTGATCCCTAACGACCAATAGCAGACGAGCTTCTCGTCTGCTAGCGCGAATTTGGACTTAGATTTTTTGAGACCGCTGAAACCACCAGCTTTCCCACTCCCACTTTCTCCTTCTGTGTCCATCAATCAGGATGCACGATTTCTACCCAGGCAACACAACGAAAACGAAACGAAAATTAGATTTAACGGGTGCCAGCGAAATGAATCGCTTATACCCAAATTCGCGGAGAGAAAGTAGCAATGAAAATCAATATCTGAATACACTCCCCCGCAGGGGGGAGGATGGAGGAAGAAGCGGCCAGACGAAAACGAGACAAAAGTACGTTACGCGGGCAGGAATGGAGGAGCGCAAGGAAGGGGGCTTAACAGCCCCAAAAACGCGTTCGAGGAGCACCAAAACGCAATCGGAATGGAGAAGCTGGGGGATTTTTTTTTTTTTTTTTTTTTTTTTTTTTTTTTTTTGCAGCTGGTATGAAAAAGAGAATGGAGACTGCAAGACAGAACTTGCAGCCGGAACGATGTGGAACTTGAAGCAGGAGCCAGCTTTAATCACTGATCCCAATTCTGATGTAGGCAAATGCATTTAAATGTTGTTTAAGTGTGGCAATTAAGTATTTTTGTTGTAATTACGGCGGTTTTAAGGGCAGATTCCATTTTGTCGTTTTGTAAGCAAAATTTAATTTAGAGTGAGGATACGTGAATAGTGTTTGTGCTTTAATTACTGGGTTGTCGTGATTTTGAATAGAAGTAAAAACATTTCTAGAAGTTCTAGTGATGTAATTATCTATCGGCTCCATGTGTAAGTCGTGATGAATGACACTATTTCTAACGTACCAAGGTGCGTTAGCAATAATTCTAAGAATTTTGTTTTGAATAATTTGAATGCGTTTTGTGTGGGTCGGGGCCGCGGCCCCCCAAATGGGGGACCCATACGTAATTGTTGGACGCAAAATTTGCTTGTACAGTATAACTTTATTTTCAAGGGAGAGAGGAGAGCTTCTCCCAATAAGGGAGATAGCTAACGCAATTCTACCCCAGAATTTGTCTGAAAGATAGTCAATATGTTTCTTGTAAGTTAGTCGACTATCGAGATATAAGCCCAAGTAACGAACGACCGGGACCCACAGAATGTTGTCATCGAAAAGAGTGAGTTCAGTTTGAGGGTCAATGACGCCCCATTTTCTGAAAACAATGGCTTGTGTTTTTTCTACATTTATAGCTATTCTCCAGTCTGTCAACCATTTCTCTAGTTTGACGAGGAAGTGTTGCATAGTTTTAATTGTGAACTTGAGATTGACACCCTGAGCGCCGCCGAGTCATCTGCGAAAAGACATGTACTGATCGTGTGGTGCTCCGGAAAGTCATATGTGAATATGTTGTAAAGATACGGGGATAGTACCGAACCCTGCGGGGTACCACTTTGACAAAAACCCGTTTTAGAGAATGTGTTATTTACACGAACCCGGAAGGTTCTGTTGTGTAAATAATTGTAAATAATTTTAATTAAGTAAGCAGGGAATTTGAGTTTGATCATTTTGTAAGTGAGGCCATCATGCCACATTTTGTCGAATGCCCTTTTAACATCCAAAAAGACACCTACAGTGTATAATTTGCTAGCGAAGCCTTCATTTATAATATTAGTGACACGTATCAATTGATGGCAACACAACGTCAAGCGCCCAATCCATTAAGTATGGGACGGAGGAACGCGAACGACTTCTGCATTCTTCTCGATTGGTGGAGTTCCAGTTTGACTTCTACAGTCTGTGAGACCGTTTATATGACCCCTCTTTTATTGCTCTCTTCCCCCATCGTTCAAGTTTGTGAAGGTCTAAAGACTCAAGATTCCAAGTTCAAAAAAGGTCATGAATACAAAGCTTTACTTTCAAGTGTCATTCGAGTTGTCCGATCTTGACTTAGAACAGGGATGGCCAACCCAAATGACATTGCAGGCCACTTCAGAAAACATTACAATCTTGCGGGCAGCATATAAAGATTATATATCTTTATATTAGATTTAGACCTATTACAAACATTTATTGGAGCTAAAATTTAAAAAAAAAAATGGAATGAATTATTATCGAAAAAAAATTTCATTATTTTTCATCTATACAAGCATAGATAATTTAATAATAATAATGCAATGAATCAATGATCTTTTTTTTCACACAAACTGTCGAACTCTAGGTCTATTGAAATTAAATGCAATCACATTATGTGTTCTGAGTTTCATTTGTTTTTGTATCCACTCACATTGAAAAATATATTTCACTTAAATATAATTTTCTGAATGGCATTAAAATGCTTATAGCTGTGTATTTTGCGTGAGAGAGTTTGTAATATAAAATTTAAGAGCTGTTCTTGTTTAAATTTAGATTTTAGCATCGAATTTGTAGATACGCCGATAAGTTTTTCCTTCTTCATTTTACGTGTTTCTTTTCCACACAGTATAGACCTTGGGTGGAGAACCTTTGTGGATTAAAGTGCCATTTTTTCTAAAGAAATGTTTAATGAGGTATAGACGTGCCGTCAAATAATTTTGACTCGTGATTATTGGGAAAATAATAAAACTAAATACTAAAATCTCTTTATTAACTGCGAAAAAATACATTTTGCACTGTATAGTAGTAAATGTTTCAGTTATACGTGTAATTCAAATTATAAGGTAACATTAGTGTTGACTTTTGATGTCGCAGAGTATATGGAAAATAACTTATAATAGGAATGTAAGGTGTTACTTTTAGTAGAGAGCATGCTGAATCGTAAAACGGTTTCTAAGCGAGGCTTTAATGTTATTCATATCTGAAAATAATGATTTTCAGGCATAGGTAATTAAAAATGGGGTTATAATAGCATGAGTCAGATTCTTCAAATAGTTAAATGTGTCTGGAATCGAATTCCATGTTTCCAAACTTTCATTGCTGGCATTTTTACTGTATAGCAATTCCAACTTTTTCCTTGTTTCAATAAATTTTTGAATCCACATTGAACTAGACTGGAGATCAACCAGTTGCATTTCAAATTCTTCAATTTCCAACCAGTTAAATGGGACAAGTTTAGCTTATCAAATAAAATCACATCAGGGTACATAAAATAAACTTGAGCGTTTCCGATAATTATTTGAACGAAGTACATCTCGCTGGAAATTCCATGGTTTAAGAGTCAATTACGGAAATAAAGTCTTCTATTCCTATAACTTTTTCTTCGTCAGGTTTTTTGTATATCAAATCTTTGGTATTTTTTTCAAGTTTAAAAAGTACTTGTTGTTTCTTGTAATAATATAGTTTATGAAAACATGTAGTTTAGCGTCAAAAGCGCGAATGAGATCCCTCATGAGGATTACTTCATAATGAGCTTCGTTATTTTGGACTAAAATAAAAACTATTTTCATAGTTGGAGTGCCCAAAATAATGTGTCACGTGCCATTGATGGCACGCGTGCCACTGGTTCGCCATCCCTGGTATAGACGGTGAAAAAATTTTTACAAAAAAGCATCAAGGCATAGATTTTTTATAAAAAATTATAATACATTTACATTTAATTCAGTAAAATGGAAAAATTATTTAATAAAATAAATATTTATATTTCTTACGTTAGTTACGGTGATTATGAAATTGATGAGCAATTTCAGGCCAAATACTAAAAAATAAAATTGTATCAATACATAAAGTCTATTACTATATTAATTGAAATGGAACTATTATGCAATTACAATCTATCTTTCTGAAATCTTGTTTATATTTGTAAAATTATAAAAATAAAAGAAATCTTATAAAACGTATTCCCCCTAATTTTCTGACAATATTTTTAGTTAAATTATTCTTGTAAAATTTTTAAAAGCTCAATTTTTTTCAGCGTGTTTGTTATATTGTATGCAATATATTACTGAAAAAAATATAAGGGGAGTGAAAGGAAAATCATTTTTTCGAAAGGGATCACTACTGTTAAAAGTTTGGTTTCTCAATAATACAAACAAATTGCATGGCAATAATACCAAAAAAAAGACCCATGATATAGAGGGTTTGATAGATGTTTAATTTGTAGAGGCTCAGTCTTGTTGGCAGGGTGGGGAAAGAAAGGGGAAAACTCAGGTGGCGTCCTCATCATTAGTCCGTAAGAATAAAATGAAGAATAAAATGTATGTGCATACAAAACGAATGCATTACGTTTCCCTTTTCTCTTACTCTCTTGATGTCAGAACTTCCTGGTGATTTCTATATTTATGTCATTAAAATTTTCTTTTTGTCTTTCGCTTCTTTCCTTCCTCAAAAGAGAAACACAAATTTGCTTTGTAAGTACAAAAGCAAATAAAAACATCACGATTATTATTATTATTATTTTGAAATAGAATGCGTCAAAGAGAAAAGTGTCGTGGAAGACAAAAGCAATGGTACAAGAGAATTCACATTCATATTTAGAATAACCAATACCAAAAATCTTTAAGTATATCGCAGTTAACGAATAATTTTAACTAAAATTAACGAGTCAAAAAGAGAGGAAGAAAATCAAAATATTTCTCTCCTGTATATATATATATATAGTTCACATTTTACCTTATAATTAAATTTTAAAAAATTACCAATTATCGTAAAATCCGGCATATAGCGCGCACTTTTAGCACACACACAAAAAAAGAAGACAATTTAAGGGGGCGCGTTATACGCCGGGTATAAAAAATGATAGCTTTAAAAATAAAAAAGAAATGAGCACAAAAAATTAGATTTCTACTTAGATTGGAGTACTGTTGATTAAAATGAATGACATATTTAATGAACTTAAAGAGTTGTAGAGTTCTAGAAGTACACTACCTCTAAGATAAAAAAAACCTAAGTTTTCAAAAACCTAATATAATACCTCGAATAATCCATTTCAAAACATAAAGCATTGTATACGTACAATTTAAGTTCCTTCGTAAAAAAGGAGGTGCGGGTTATACGGCGAATAGACCTCAAAATTAAAAAATGCAGTTCGAAAGTGTAGATGAGCGTGAGACACCGGTATTAAAAAACCTCTAATCCAAATAATACTCACTTTCGGGATTAATAAAGCTTGTTTAGAGTAATTTTATAAATATTTTTCAGTTAAAATAGTATAAAAAAAAGGTATAGTTCCCCCCTCACATTGTATATGTTGTACTTTTTTTAAAAACTGCAAATAACTCCTGATATTTATGTAAGAAACTAGTCCCAACTTTCCTAGGAATGAAGGGTCTTAAAGTACACGTTTCTTTTTTTTTTCTTTTCACATATCCTCTGTTTGGCCTTGTTTTTTAACCCCCTACAATTTATAAGAAAACTACATTTCTAGTTCACAACCCACCAAACGAGTCATAAATCACCATTCGTCAATGGAACATACTGAGAAATTTCATGTATCCTTCCGTAATGATTTTTATGATCGCACTAGATATGAATTTTCAGATTTTTAAATAATATTTAAGAATACTTAGAAATTTTTTTTTAAAAAAATGAAATAATGGAAGAATTTAATATTTTTTCGTTTTTTTAGATGCATTTTATTCCTTGCAATTGAAAGCAATATCCTAGATGTAAATATACGAGAAAGAAACTCCATAGGATGAACATTACGCTCGAGATTTCGTGGTGGCGTGTCAAAGAGAGGGAGCTTTAAGCAACACGAGGATTTTTAGCGATGGACCTCGTATTATTGAACCTGGGTCAAGTGATGAAGACGACACCTGAGCTGGTGTCTGCCTCTCCTAACTACCGCACCACGCAAACTAGGAAACATCGGCCCCATGCGCATGGCGGTTCTTCAGTTTCAAGTTTCACCAGAACTCGAACCCGAGCCACACCGATCGCGAGTTCGGGACCACAACGGCATGTTTCCACGGTCACATAAATTTTGGGGGTTTTAAAAATAAGTTCAAATTTCAAAACATACCCATTATCCACCCCTACCCCTAGCGCTCAAAACATGCCCACCGGCCTCTACCGCCTCAAACAAACTTCACTGCCCTTCAGACTCTGGAGGAAGAGAGGGGGGGGAGTCCACCCCTTTTGAGAACCATCGAGAAAGAAAAAGAAAGTCATCTGAATTAAGAAAGAGGAAAGGACTTGTCTTTAAGTAAAGGCTTAGTTTCAAAGGAGCCATAGACAAAATGCTGCGAAAAGCCAATACATTTCGCAACCACAGAAGAAACAGTGGATTCTCTGCGTCGTCGAAAGGTGAACTTCTACTATCTTAAACCCGACACAATCGACCTTATTTACTGTGGGTTAAGCGGTTAACCAGTTTCCGTGCAAGAAATGTGTTGAGAAATCTTATTCAACACCACAACCAAGGCTGATAGCATTCGATTTTAGAGTCAATGATAAACTTTTTTCGCTTCTAATTTCGCTCTCCGCATGATTCACGGTGTGTTGCCTACATTCGAGATAGCTTTATCGGTTGAAACCGCTGATAAAATCTAAAAATTTGCTACTTACACAATGTCCCGTGATAAAGCGGTTGTTCAAAGCGGAAAAAGGTTGTTTTTATCATTCCATTTATTAGGTGCTTCCGCGCGTATATAGGCTACTTTCTTCTCGTTTCTTTTTCTCCTCATCCCCCCTTCCCTTTATATGACGATACTATGTAGCCGAATAGTAAAATTATGTACGCTATCGAGTAGATTTAAAATCATTTTAATATTTCTTACCGGGGAAAAAGACCTGGGCGCGAAAAAAGAAAAGGGCGATGAATTTTTTGATACTGATAATCGGGCCAGATTATGAGTATGGTGTGTTTTATTACATGCTACCATATTTGGCTACTTGTGATCTGTATAACCAATATTTACTTAAAATGGAAGAGCAAATAAATGATAAAAAGCTCTTCACTGAAACGATTTATGATGAAATGCATCTTGAAACGATTTTTTTCTCTTTGGATTTCCTTAAGGCGACTTAGTACGTTGACGTTTCGGTTCGTTTTTTCACATCCCGATGGCAAATCAAAACTTCAAACTGACTTTTATCTCAGAAAGATAAAATAACTAGTTTGACTTCATTTAAATTCTAAGGCGTTTTTCCATTGTGCCTAATAGTTGGAAACTTGTTTCACTTGTTGGTAATAGTACATGGAGTAAAAGTTGGTACGCATTTTTCAATCAAAGCAATACTTATTTTTTTAAAAATAATTTAATTTAGAATTTGCACATTTTTTTAAAAAAAAAATCAATAAACATTCATAAAAAGAAGTATTGTACGAATGACAATCATGTTATCGGAAAATCCATACCAATTTTTACTATACATATTTTGACGTACTTGCAAATCAAATTTCACACATGTACTTCAATTTTTGTAGGAGAGAGAGAGAGTGGCCTTATAAAATCACTTCATAAATTTCAAGTTTTTCGCTTAAAAAATTAAATGGCTAGTTTTTTATGAAATTTTGAGCACAAAATCTGTTTTACATTATACACATAGGAGACAACCCCCAAAATTTTGAAAATCATTAAATTAAAATTTTTTGTTTAAATCTTACCATGTCCCCTTAAAATTCAGTGTTGATATGATTCTTCGTCGTATGGCATCACGGTTTAACTTTACTTCTTACAATAAGTTCTTTATTTAGTATTTTTGCAGATAATCAGTGGCGTTACTTAATCCCCGCATCGTGTGTGGGGGGTTAGGGGGCCCAAAGCCGGACTGACGGCGCAGCTAAGTATCCTTTATATGATCAGGCTTGGGGCCAAAACCTGACTTTGCAGGGGGCCCTGATATTCTCCGTTACCCCACTGCAGATCATATTTATATTTTATATGTATCTTCCTATCCATATATGATATATATATTTCAATTTTTGCCGTTAATTTCCCGCTTCGCTGATTATTTCATGATGTAGGAATATATAATGTTTCTAAATTATATTGTTATCTAAGTCCTAGCATTAAGCGTCCGATTGTATTGAACAACATTGTTATAACCCTCATCTCTTAATTTTAAAAGGGCTTGAATTATATCTTTTACGCTCCCGTAAACCCCTCCTCCAAAGTGGATTTCCGCAGAAGTGATTTTTAATGGATCTTTAATCAACAAAATAAATACGCTTGCCAAATTTCACGTTTAAATCTAATAGTTGAAAAAGGAACTTTTTTTTTTATAAATATGTCCCATAACCACCCTTAAGAGTCGATTTTCACAATACTCTTTTGTAGCGGGTTTCTACACCATGAAAGAAAGATGCCTCCTAAATTTCGAATCTGAGAGTCTACTAGTAAAAAAAACGGGAATATATTTATCTATAATGCCCCTTAACCCTTCGCAAACCCTTTGGCAAAGCCTCTTTTTTGGCGCAGTTCTACTCCAAAAATGGAACATTCATGTCAAATTTCAAAGGAACATTCCTGTAGGTCCAATAGTTCCGCAGATATTGCGATAAGCGAGAGAAACGCTTTTCTCCTTTATGTACGTAGATCAGTGCTTCTCAAACTTTCAATACTTCGACCCAATTTTCAATCATAATTTTCATTGCTCCTCCCTTCGTACAATAACAATAGATAGAATTTAATAATAATGTACTCTGACGTATATAAGGCTACAATACGACTCTCATTATAAACCTTACAACTTAACAATAAATTTTGTATATGAAAAGCCTATGGAAGGCACTAGTAACTATTAAACACGCGCTCTTAACTTAGCATCGATAAATTAATTATGAAATACATTGTGCAATGGTAATACATTTATAAATATATTATGTCAATGTAAATGAGTCCCAATGTATTTTGTTTTGCTTCTTTTCAATAAATTGATAATTTTTTAAAATAATCTTTTATTTTCGACATGCTCGTGCCCCTCACGTAGAATTGTCACGCCCCCCCCCCTGGGGGAGCACCCCACAGTTTGAGAAACGTTGATGTAAATTATCACAAAAGTTATTTATCATTGTATTTACTTACTTGTTTGTTCTTTGAACAGAATTACAAAAAATTTCAATTGAAATATTGCAAAAAGTAATTAATTTTTTGTAGTTTGTTTTCTTCTTTTTTTTTCAGTACTGTTGTGTTGATTATACTTTATATAAATGTAGATCTATTTTATCTGTTTTAGATAGTTATTTTTAAAATTTTAGTTCATACTAATTTAATTTTTAAGTAGCATTTTGTGAAATGCTTTATCACATAATTAAGTTAATTTTTTCTTCCGGTTTATCTATTTTATGTTATTTGTCCCAGTAGCGATTTAATCTCATTTCGGGCCCTGGTGCAAAAGATCTACAGGCCCCTTGGCACTGGCGCATTGAAATTTAAAACCAGATAACCAACTTATCCGGGCCGCTGGTCTGCCAATGGCACTGATTTGTACCATATCATAAATTTACTTCTGCTATTACTTTTCTTTACTAATTTTTATTTATATTTTCATTCATTCATTTCTATTTATCTTTATAGCGCATGTTAATTTTCTCTCTTAGATTCAAATATATTTTTTTGTTAAATTATTCTATACTTTGAGGCCAAATTGCAGTTCGTTTAAAATTATTTATATAAAAAATTTAACAATTATTAAAAAGTTATTTTTAGTTTTTGGATACACTGTCTTGCACTGGTTTTACCCTCTTTAAAAAATATAATGCTTGCAATAATAGTTGAATTTTATTACTTTTCAAAATTTAACCCATGAGAAAAACAAGTACTTGAGCTAGTAAATTATCAAATAAGATTAAATTAAAAACTTCAGTTATTTTAGTTATTAATATCGTTTTTAAAAGATATTCCAATATTACTGATGATCAAAATCATAATTTGAACTATTCTTGCTCAAGTGCGCGCTTTATCATTCCTGTGGTTTATCATTCTTCATCTTTTATCAATGAGAGAGTATTCTTCAGTGAGAGATGAATTATGGGCTTGAGTCTTGATAAGTTTTACACGCCCTTGCTGTGTGACAGCGCGTCTTCAGTGATATCAGATGAAACCATCAAAGGAATCCGCTTACCACTACGAAATTCTAATTTGTTCACTTACGATGCTTGCTTTTAAATTCCACAGCAATTTTTGTTTATTTATAGCATTTTTTTTGCTACCTTCACATTAAGAAAGTTTCTCGTGAAAGATACACATTCAGGCAGTGTGGCGTAACGGAGAATATTAAAGCAAATTCAGTCAGTCACAGTTTTTGTTGCGTTTGATATTTTATAAATTGATTAAATACGTACTTGGCGTCAGTCAGGCTTTGAGCCCCTTCGATGCGGGGGCTGAAGGGTGCATCATGTTACGCTACTGTTTTCAGGGACGTTTAAAGGCGTGGAACCGAGCCCAGAACTCGGGGGGTAGGCGTGATTACTAGTGTCGCCCTATAAAGCAACATGAGGGGCTATTGGTGACGGACCTTGTAATATTGAGCCACGCTCAAGTGATGAGGACGATACTCGAACTGGCACCTCCCTCTCCTAACTTTCACACCACGCTAACGGAAGGACTTGGCCTCCGGCTGATATAACGTGCATCGGCCCCTCTTCACGTCAGGTGTTCAGTGAGACTCGGAACTCATGACACGAGTTCGTGAACACTAAGCTACCACTGCCACTAAAAAATCGTAGAGTAAGAAACTTTTAAGCAAATGATCGGAGATTCGAAAATCGTCTTTCCAGGATCGTCGCATAGTGAAGAGGATTCATCTCAAATTTACAGGGATTCGAAATCTTCCCATTTGTGTGCCCTTTCAGATATCGGGATCATGAATTCAAAATTACGAGGCTACCTTTAGCGACCTTTGAGATAGAGAAGCAGACAGTTGGAAATTTTCAACAAACTATTAAGAGTCTCCTCTGCCATATCAGTTTCTTTCCAATGGACGGAGGATACGGAATGGGTCCTTTCTAGCTGAAGGTACGTCCAAAATCAGCAGTAAGGCTGATTCTGGGTTCCTCTTTCGAACTCGAATCGACAGAAACAACACATTCCACGAGTTCACTACCATAATCACTCGAATACCGCGGCAAAAATCGACAGGAGAAAGATATTTAATAATCAAACAAGCGAATCAAATATTAAAACCGTTTCAATTTCCATTCCCTGACTGCTTTCACGATTAACTAGATGATTTATCATGTACATTTTTTAGAATCTTTTGTTTGTTGTGGGTCTGTGCCTGAATTAAAAATCCAAAACTTACAAAAAGTTCTAAGCTTTGATAGTTTGAAGATGAGTAAACACGCAAATAACCGTGGTAAATATGTGAAGGTCTCCTAGAACCTCACTTTGAGAACGAGAATAAATAGGAGTCATGTAAGAACCAGTAGCCATTTTTATAAACAACTTTCTTTATTTGGTTATCTTATCCAAATAGAATCAAAGACTTATTGACAAATTTATCTAACTAGTATTATGGGGTTTTAAAGGTAATATCCTTTAAATTAACTTAATTAATTAATGATCCAATTAATTAATTTATTAAATAACGATCACGCAGAGATTACCACAATAAGAGATCCCAGAATTATATTTAATAATGTTCTCATTGAACATTTAACTTTAATCTCACTCCTAAAACTTTAATGAGACTTTAATTATAAATCTATAATTACCAACGGAATCTCAACTCTTCTTGAGATTAAATTATCTCCAACAAGAAATCTTCAATTCAAATTCACTATAACTTTATGCTTCAATATCTATCTCCTACTGCTCTAACTTTACTATTTCGTTTGACTTAAATACTTTATCTAATCTGCATAACAAGGAATCCTGTCCGCTTTTTGGAGTTGATTGGAAATAGGTAGGGAATTAAATTTCCCTAAAAAGGTCGACTCAGAAGGTTAGTGATAAAGTTCCGTATAGATTTGTCACAAATATTATTTCAAAGTATTTACTTTACTCAAATCGCTGCACGCTTATTTGCACACTTTCGGTTATATCTCTGCTCGGGACAAATGTCCGATAAACTCAACCAGTACGTCTCGTATTTCTGCCCCACGGTCAGTTGACAAGGTCACCAGCACTCCCCATTCACGTTGCACAGTGGGCAGTTTTCCCAATCGGAAATTATTTTATGGCTGCAAAGTCTTCATAATGATCTAAAATCATAGTAATTAATGTAAATTGGGTATTCTTTTCTGTTTTTTACAAACAAATAAAATTAATAGGGTCTTAACTAATTTATGTCCAGTTTGAATTTAATCAAGAATAAATGATTGCTAAGTCGAACTAGTTTTTGAACAAGGATCTAAGGATATTGACAGAAGCAGTAATTTACACGTGGGAGAATATATACAAGAAATAGTGTGACAAGTTACAAAAATTAAATTTAATAATTGTTCAAGATTAAACAAAAGCAATCAAACATAACATTGTACAAAAACAATAAAGAATAATAGGTAGTGATTAAAAGGACTCGGCACCCTTTGAGCATTTTTTTTATTTATGTATTTAAAAATTACATTTTTTAGCATTTCATGTAATGTTTATTCAAGAAAATGATACGAGATAAAAATTTTCACATATTATTCACACAATTTTACAAATTTAATTTCTTTTAAGAAATTTCGAAATTTTTAAAATTCTACTCTTTTTGAGTTAATTAATTTTTTGACATGAAATTTTTGTAATATTTCCGAGGATGTTTTAAACACCTTTAGGGATCGATTTTACAGTACCTTAATTAGTTTTGAAGAGAAATAAATAATAAAATGTTGATATATATATATAATATATATATATCAAATATATATAGTCCTTGTGTTAGCATATATATATGCTAAAATTCAACCAAAAGCCTAATATTTCCCACATTTATTTTTTTTAAAAAAAGAAGTATTCATTTACAATAAAATGGATCCCTAATTTTGTTACATGCATTACATATAAGACACAGGGAATAAATGGAAATAATTGGTAAATAATTGTGGACGAATGCGAAAAAAAACAAACTGAGAAAAACCATTTTAAAGTTTATAATTCTGAAAAAATAATTGTTATAAGCTTAAATAAATATAAAATACCACACTAAAACATTAGCTATATATTTTCCTTAAAAATAATAAAATATAACATAAATCTTACTCCCCCGACAACCACGCATCATTCGACTTGGAGAATAACTTTTCATTTCTATGGCAACTCATCCATTTTTCCCCTACAAACGAGCAGAAATTTTTAACAATTTTTCTAATTTTTAATTGCTGCTGGTCCTCATATTTATCAAAGTCCGTTGTTGTCTTAAATAAACTAAAAAAAACAACAAAAGTTTTGTGCTAGTATCTTGCTCTTCCTTCCATACATTGGATAACGCACGCCGAGTAATACCTTCGGCCAGCGCTGAAAAAAAATCATAACTTTGGGAGTAGATGGTAGTATCAGTTATATAAATTTAGTATTAAATTAAAGGTCTATATCTCTCTCTACTCTGCGTGACTTAAGTGTTTCTGTGATTAATCCATGTCAATCCCAAAAGTTCTACTGCAATAAACACAAAAAACCGACATATGTTAGTAGGAGTTACATGCTGAGCTAAATGTTATGTTTTTACAATTTTTAATCAAACGTGAACCTAATTTAAGTAAAATCAAGAAATTAATTACCCATGGCATGTATTTAAAAAAAAAACCTGCTTAAATCTGTAAAATGTTTTTCAGGCGAAACGATTGAACTTCTTACTAGAAAATGACGCTCGCAAGTGTTTCTTGCAGCAAAAAGAAACCCGATCTAAACCGCTGATTGTAGAATCTTTCCATTTACGTACTGACGAAAACCACATGTCTAGGGAACCTATGAGGACCATAAATAGTGAGCTGTTTTTTTATTTCGCTCAATTTCCTTTTTGGACTTTCCGAGCGCTAGATTGGGAAAACTGGCCACTGCGCGACGTTAACATTCACTCACTCTTCCCCTAGGAAACAATTTTCTTCTATCATCCCCTTTGATGGGTAACTGAGTCGTCATGGTAACGAAAGTGGCGGGGGGCTAGTGCTCTAGACGGGCAGTGGCGTGACGTGCTGTACTGGCTACTGACGACGGACTTCGTAGTTTTTGAACCTCGGTCAAGTGATGAGGACGACACCTGAGCTGGTATCCCCTCTCCAAACTATCACACCACGGCAACAGAAAGACTTTAATGTCTTCATATTTAACTTGAATCAGCCCACTCTACCAGGCGGTTCAAGTAGGGATTGCAATACCGGTATTCACAAGCTTAAATACCGGTTTTCGGTATTGACTAGAAATTTTTAAAAATGTCTCCACTCTATGATCAGGGATCGCCAACCCAGCAAAATAATATACGTTTCTGTTTTTATGCCTCCTAACGGGTGAAATTAATTAAGCTGTGAATAGAAAAGGTTGCATCGTACAATCAAGATTAGTGATAAAATATGTGAATTATCCAAGGAGGCGGGCCAAAACTATTCCTTGACAGCTCAGAGCGATACTGCACATGCGCAGGATTCGTAATCTGTATCAGTGAAAACAAGGTTGTAGTTGAGAAGAAAGTGCGTGGTGCTTGAATATTTTTTTTAATTGGGGAGTTTGTTATTTACATTGTATTTGCATATCACATACTTGCATTTACATATACTTATGATTTTATACAGAAAATGAAAAAGAATAAAAGAGACTAACCAATTCAAATTTGATCAAGTTTATAGTAAATTTTTTTAAATTGTTTTACACCCAAATCTTATCCACATTCAGAAGAATTCGGTACAGTTACATCGAAGATGATTATGACACTAATGTCGATAGTGAAAAGGAATTGTCTCTTGAACAAAAATTAGATTTAGAGATAACTAAAAAACTTTCAACAAACCAAAAAAAAACAAACACAGAAATCAGCTATATCCGAAACCATCCGACGAGAAATCGATTTATTTGAAAAGGAGAGATTTAGAAGTAAATACTTGGAAAAAGTACATCGCGCGCACACACACATTGCTAACAATACCACCAACTAGCGTAGATGCCGAAGCGTTTTGAAAGCTGGTAACTTTTACACATAATTAAGTTACAGGCTTGATGACAGTACAATTAATTCATTGTTTTTTTAAGAGCACATTTCAAAAATTTGTAATGGTACCACAGACTGAATAGTAATAATTACACTGTTTTTGTGATTTAAATAAATAAGATGGTTCCTTTATTTTTTTCTGATTCTTTAAATACTCTTATAATTTAAGAATTACAAATTAATTTTTTGTGATATTTACATTCTTTAATAAAACTGGCAAATAAAACAAAGAAACAAATGTATTTTCTTTCTTTTTATAAAACCTTCTAATACCGGTATTAAAACCGGTATCCTGGTATTGAGATCTAAAAAATACCGAATACCGGTATTGAACTTTTGGTTCGATATTACAACCCCTAAGTACAAGTGGGACCCCAGCCCCTCGACCCCAATTCCTTTTAAGTTCAGTCAGTATGATTAATTTAATTTTAGAAGCAATTACATCGATTAAATATAATTTAACAGAGGAAATGTAGCACGATTTTGCTTGTTTGCTTTAATATACACTCAAAAAGTTTTCTTTCTTTTCCTTATTACAATGCGACACGTTTTCGAAATCGTTTTATGAATAATCTCCGCATGATATTATCTATCTCTCTCATTCGTCATAAAAAAATCGCGTACACAATATAATTTACAATTCACATCTCATTTTGCTCTTAAACGGGAAATCCTTTCCCACTCACCGCAGAATATACACGTAGGCATTTAGCCAGAGTGCCTGCATCTCTCTCAGTAAAAAAAAAAAACTCATTTCCTACAAAAACAATACCAGAAAAACTAAAAAAATAGTTGTATTCTTTCTTCGTTGTTTTTGTACCAAACCAGATAATTGAATATTCATATATTCACGCAAAAAATATGAATTTTATTTGTTATAAAATAGTTTCGACAGATTCAATCACGAATTGTACTTTCTGGAATAAAAAATTAATTTTTTTCAATATATTCACTCCCGGACACATAACAAAACACATTGACAGAAAATCGAAAAAAAGAAATATGGAAAATGAGCTAGATAATAGTTCTTCATATTATTCATTCTCTTAAACACAACTGCGTATAGCGCAAAATTCGAATTTTTAATTTTTACCAAAACTTTTTTTCATCCAAATGATTCAAATAGAAATTCCATTTTTTAAAAAATGTATAGCATTGGGAAAATAATAAAGGCTAATTAGTGATCAACAACTGACAACATAGTTGAAGGATAATTTTATTAAGATACTCTATCTCAGTAGTGAGAAGATTAACAAAATAATAAACAGAAATTAAAACAAAATTCACTGAAATAAAGTAGCGTAGAATAGTTTGAATTGTGTACTTAAATTGGCTCCATGGCTCCCGCTTGAAAAGCAATTGGCCTCTTATTTATTCTTTCTTTTTTTCAGTTTGCTACTTTAAATTACGCTCAAGTAATTACACACAAATCCAATAAATAAATCTTTATTTTTTTTCAGCTAAAATTTCAATGCACGAATTTCATGACGGTTAGAGGAGAAGATATCAGACTTGTACTTATTATTCTACCTGTAAAATTTAAATGAAATTTCATATTTGACAATTACGTAAAGATATTCAAGTATTAAGATTCTTCAAAATGTTTTTCAAAATTAAAAGAAATACGTACGTTCCATGTATATTCTTAAATCAAGTATATTTTGCTCATCAATGTGCGATACTAGTGTTCACAGCTATATATTTTTTTAAAAGAAACTTTCTGTAAAATGCAAAAGTTGGCAACAACGAAGCTCATGAACTGATTGGCTGGAAACTCGTGGTTGCATTTATCACATGATTATGACGTTACATGAATTTAGCTCATTTTGTTTAATGCATTGAATAAAAGTGTGAATGAAATTTAAAAAAAATTTCTTTAAATTACAAGATTCATTAACGCGCGTGTTTCTAATCGGGATGAATGGTAAAATTTATTTAAGGCTGTTTTCGGTTAATGCTAAAGAATAGGACCCAAATTCGGAATATTTCTTCAGACATAAAAGTACTCAAACATTAATAGTATATATATATTCTGGCTTCACTGTCCTGTAGAGCAGGAGTGACCAGCCCAACTGACCTTGCGGGACGCTTCGGAAAAATATTATAGTCTCACGGGCCGCACATAAAAATATGTACCTTTATATCAAATTTGGAAACAAAGAAAACATTTATGGGAGTGAAAATTTAAAACAGAATGAATTATTATTGTTTTCCTTATTTTTCATGAATGCAGACATAGATAATATAATAATGTTTATATAATACAATAATGCAATGATCAAATAATGTTTAAAATATTACAGTGTTGCCATTTTCATGAAAATTACGGTGTTCCTTTTGAATTGATATTTCGTTACTCATTGTTGAAATTTGATTGTGCTGTCATTCGCAAACGATTAAGTATACATTGCCCTTTATCTTAACCATCCTGATTATTTTTTTAAACTTTATAAAACATCTCTGACTTTTTGGGCACTCCAAACAGAAAAGAAGGAGAAATGAAAGTCACACACACACAGAATCATGTTCCATCCATAGTGAAGGACATGCATAAGGCAATTCGGAATTTATTAAAAAAGTAATTTACTATAGTAAAATCAAATGTAACTGTTTGATAAAATATAAATCTATTTTAACCTAAAGGACATTTCTACTATCAAAAAGGATTTTTTTCAAAACAAGAACAGGTAACAGGCAAATACATTGTAGATTTAAATGTATATATATATAAATTTCTTCTGAAATAAATTTCAAAATGAAAAAACTTTAAAAACCTGATATTTAAAATTTTTTAAAAAAGAGTCGGCGAGGGGCGCATCTTACGTTACCACATGCCGCCCGCGTGTTGGACACCCTTGCTGTAGAGAATCCCTTATTTTGTCATTTGACTCCTTTTTATCCCAGTTGACGCATTTTCTCTTTTATAAAATGTGTTTCGCATTTTTTCTTCTACACCGTAATGCTAAATGAACTTTCCCTTTACATGTTAAAAAGAAAAACTAAATTATTTGAGAAATATTTTGAAATTTTAAAAACACTACATTATAAAAACAAATGCATAAGTTATAATGTCACAATTTTTTTTACAAAAATTGAAACCTTTTTTTCTGTCTGAAAATGTGCTTCGCGTTAAGTTAAAGCTCTCGTACATGTAACGAAAAAACAGCCTTAAACTAATCAATAATTAAATTCGAAAAAGTGATTAAAAATTTAATTTTTAAAAAAAAAACAAATATAGATGCCAATGATTTTATGAGCTATGATGCTTTGATTGATATCATTGCCACACATTTTTGGGCGGAACAAAAATCTATTCAAATTCGCCAAGGGTCGCCATTGATATAAGGATACATATACATGATACATAAATATTTAATTAAATTTTTTCTCTCAGATTTTACTGGATGCAAATTACTAAAAAAAAATACGTAAATTTTTTAGAAACAAATTTGTTTTTACCGTTGTTATTTGTTTTTGTTGTCGATTTTGATTTTAATTTTGATTTTTAAACATGCAGCAAATTGGTGAAAGAAAATTATTGGCACATTTTGTTTTTGATGCAGATATTTGAGTTAGTATTAATTTTCATGTTCGTTTCGTATTCTATACATATTTCACCCATTAATATAAGATTCTTACACAAATATACGTTTCTTATGTGAGAACATCAAAAAATATATTCATTTTTTTAATTAAATATTCCTCCTAAAAATTCTCAGCTTTTCATTTTAATCTAAGAATTTTATTGCATCATAAATTAATCTTTCATCCTTATCTCTAAATAGTACAAGCGTATAAGTCCTGAAAACAAAAACAAAGTTTGGCTTGAAGTGTTTAGAAACAATTGATTACATTTTGCTACCTACCAATGAAATTTTTGCTTATTTTTCCTAAAATAAACAATTGCTCGAGAATGCATTGAAATACAACTTCTGCTTTTAGATAGCATCTATTTGTTTTTCTACCCTGGCTTGTAATCGTTACAGCAAAATTTTAAGTATAATCTTTGTTTTAAGAAAATTGAGCTTATAAAAAAACATTTGAGTTTCTTTAATTTATTAATCCTTCTTTTAATAAATTTTTGATTACCATTTAACACTTTACATATTTTATTAACTTCTAAAATTGTAAATTACATAAACTGATTGAAATTTTACTCAGTTTCTAAAATTTATTAATTTTGAATTTTTCAGTTCCAAAATATAATTGGATACTAAGAATTTAGTTTCTTTATAATATTAATGTTGGTTTTTGTAATAAAATCAAATAAGTTGAAATTTAAACATCTGCGTGATGTGCAAGGTAGGAAAGGAGAGTACCAGCTGAGGTGTTTTTGTAGCTTGACCGTGTTACAAAATTACAAGGTCCGTCGCCAATATCCCTCATGTTGCGACGTAAATGAAAAATTAAATCCAATGAAATTACTAAAGACTCGTCATGTAGAGGGGCTGATGCATGCTAAATTTGTCGAAGATTAAAGTTCTCACGTTGGTGTGGCGTGGATGTTTGGAGAGTTGAGTGCCATCCTTATCCCTTGTCCATTATCTAAAATTGCGAGGTCCGTCGCCAATAGCCGTCGTATTACTTGAAAATTCGACGTTAATATATCAACCGAAATTCTTTTCTCGTCGTATTCTTGGGGCATGTTCAATATCTTAGAAATAAATTTTCAATCGTTAATTTTTTTCTCTTTTTTTATATATAGTTGAAAACATTTGAATATGGTATCGCAATTTTTTTTGTGGTACTTTTATTTTCTAAATCGTCTTACAATTGAAAGTCTACTTTCATTTATAAGCAGAAAGATTGGTACTACAGTCATTATCGTCAAAGTTTTCCTTTTTTGAAGAAACAAAATTTATTTTTGAATTATTATGGCTATCTAGTATTTTCACACACACAAATATTCAAGAACCATCCATTGGATAATTTTGGAATTTGGAACAAACGACAGAGGAATACGGTTTAGTAAGTTATATCCTTTAAAGTACAGGGTTAAACAAGTAGTGTAGTACGAGAACAATTCCATCTGGCTGTTCAGTTTGTGCACGGAAGTGTCTTCTGAACAGGAAATTCCTTCCGTTATCGATGATCCATTTAGTGATGTGGGTGGGGAGGGACTAACTATTAAATGAGGATCTGTATAAATGTTTCATTAGTTACGCCACAACTGAAAATGCTATTTCATCGAGACGGAGGCATTTCTTATGGACTTTTAGGAATTTAGCTGATTCTGTTGTCTGAATAGTAACAAAAGAGATCGCTCATTTGATCGAGGTTTCATCTTTTTCAAAGTAAGTGCGTTTTAATATTGTTTTTGGTGATAAGTATGGCTGTAATCTGCTGATTCAACTAAAACACATATACCATAATGATGAAACATTCCATTTTTTTGTTGTTGTATTCGTTGCAAATGTGCTTTAAAAAAGTTATTTATGAATCGCTTGAATTGAGTAACGTCGCATTCCATCAATGCGAGGGCTATTGGTGACGAACCTCATAATTTTGAACCACGGTTAAATGACGAGAACGACACCAGAGCGGATATCCCATCCTCCTCACCACGCTAAAATATCGCTTGAGAAGACACATTTTATAAATAAATTCATTTTAATACGTATATAAAAAATCAAGCCGAGTTTTAATTCTCTTTTTATAATATGAACTACTAGAGCTTATAGTGGTGTATGCATAAAACATAGTCAGGGTTTAGAAGAATTTTTTAAAAAAATAGAGCATTCTTATTCCTGTTATTTAGTTTGTTTAAATAAAATTAATCAATTGATGGGGACACTTAGAAATCAGAGTATTATTAAATTTCATGTTTTTAGCCTAATAGCTCAAAACCTGACATCTTTACCTTTGCGCCCCCTTAATAATCCTTGGAAGTTGAATAACGCAGCACTCGTTCTTAGCGGATCTCTACTCAACAAAAGAAACATACCTCCAAATTTCAAGTCTGTAGGTCTTACAGTTCTAGAGATCTCATGATGAATGAGCCAATAAATCGCTTTTTTAGATACTTATATATGCATGTATTTAATAAAAATCAACGAAGCAAAAACATTCACAAGAACTTGATGAAATTCAATAAAAAAATTTCAAGTTTTTTTGAAGAACAAAACATTTATTGAGTTTTTGGAAAACAATCTGGTATATATATATATATATATATATATATATATATATATATATATATATATGCATTGTATTTTTTAACATGAAATTGTTCGATACCACCATTTTGTGATTCACTTCACCATCGGGATGTACGTCTAAATAACTGCGCATAATTTTCATGGTATTCTTCATTTCGGATGATGTGGGATTCATTTTACTTTCGCCGTCTGCATCAATGATATTTGTCAAGCTTTGAACAAATTCCAAAATATTTTTGTTCGTCATAATTTGGGCTGGACACACATTACCATCCTCTACTGCAACGAATTCTTCCCATGATGCAGTAGGAGAATCCAATCATTCAGAGAAATGTGAAACCACCTCCCTTTTATTTCACACCTCAATTAAATCTCACGTATTCTGTATTTTGTTCATTCCCAGAAGGGAAATATTTTTGCGTAAAGTGATTTTCGTTTCGTGTGAAGAGAAAAAAATGCATGGAAATAAATAGAAGTTTGTCGTGACTGTTGTATTGTTTCGTGTTAACCGATATTTCATCTTACGGATATTCGCGTTAAACGTATTTCACTGAAAATACCGTAAAATGCGGTGTATAACGCGCACTCTGAACACAAAAAAATACGATTGAAATATACAGGTGCGCATTATACGCCGGGTATAAAAATGATAGCTTCAAAAATTAAAAATAGAGGTGAGTATAAGAAAAATTAGACTTCCGTACAGATCGGAATTCTGTTTGTTTAAAAGAAATGAACTTGAAGGGCTGCAGTTCTGAAGTATACAATTTCTGGGATACTACTTTGAATAAATGACTTGAAAACATGAGATTATTTCACACGTAAATCTCAGATTCCTTCGTAAAAAAAGGGATGAGTGTTATACGGCGAATTTTACGGTAGATCAGGGGTGGCCAACCAAATGACCTTACGGGCCACTTCGGAAAAACATTATAGTCTCACGGGCCGCACATAAAAATATGTACCTTTATATCAGATTTGGAAACAAAGCAAACATTTATTGGAGTGAAAATTTAAAACAGAATGAATTATTTTATTGTTTTCCTTATTTTTCATGAATGCAGACATAGATAATATAATAATGTTTATATAATACAATAATGCAATGATCAAATAATGTTTAAAATATTAGTGTTGCCATTTTCATGAAAATTACGGTGTTCCTTTTGAATTGATCTTTCGTTACTGATTGTTGAAATTGGATTGTGCTGTCATTCGCAAACGATTAAGTATACATTGCCCTTTACCTTAACATCCTGAATACTTTTTTAAACTTTAAAAAACATCTCCGAGACTGCCTCTCGCTTTTTGGGCACTCCAAACTGAAAAGGAGAAGGAGAAATGAAAGTCGCACAGACAAAAAATCATATACCATCCATAGTAAAGGATATGCATAAAATGCAATTCGGGGGGAATTTATTATAAAAGTAATTTATTATAGTAAAATCACAAACGTAGCTCTATTTAATAAAATATATTTTAATCTAAAGGACATTTCTATTATCAAAAACGATTTATTTTAAAACAAGAACAGGTAGCATGCAAATACATTGTAGATTTATATATATGTATAAATTTCCCCTCAAATAAATTTCAAAATGAAAAACTTAAAAAACATGTTTAAAATTTTTTTAAAAAGAGTCGATGGGCCGCATTTTACGTACTGGTGGGCCGCATTTTACGTACTGGTGGACCACATGCGGCCCGCGGGCCTCGTGTTGGACACCCCTGCGGTAGATAATGGACCTATACAAGATTACAGTTCAAAATATGGCGAAATATTTTTAAGAAGTTGTCAAAAATATTTCGTTTCTTACATTCTCATCGGGACTTATTTCAAGATAATATGGGGGAGCAATAAACATAATGAATGAATGGTTTCACCAACAGAAATTTATCAGGAGTATTGTTATCATTAGCAATGGAATGCAGCAATGCTTATTTATTACTATTGGTTCATCAAGACAGATGGTACTGAACAACAGTGTAAACAGAAAAACTAGAACTGTGTGCATAAAGTTAGGGCACTTAAGGGGTTTTCTGCTGTGCAAAACGCGCGCAAGTATATTGCAAGCAAATATTTTATTGCACTCTCTCTCTTAAACTCGTATTGTAATAATCGATAAATTCATATCCTTCATTAAAATGTACATTTATATAACCAATTGTAAATTTCTATTACATCATTTTTATGTAATCGAGAGTTTATTCACAAGTGAAATATTACCTTTTATATTGATTTTTTTTAAAAGAATCATTTTGTTTTGTTGATTTTTGTTCCAATACCAGTACCCAATTAGTTTTCTCGAAACAAAATTTCATTCCTGGTTACTTTTCAAATACCTGCTTTTACCAATAATGAATTTTTAATTTTCATAAATATGTTTATGCGGAGAATAATTTCTCTCATAATTTGTATCGTTTGAATGTAAAACTTATATATTGTATCAATTCACTAAAGAATTATGATAGTTTACAGTACACCAGGAGAGTTTTCTAGAAACAATTGAAACAGAATCAAATAATTGCAAATTTTATAGTAGTCGTACCACTGCCTTGCTTATCACGAAAGCTGTTCCTTTGTTATTTGACTGTATTCTTGGTATATTTTTTTTTGCTGTTCTGATCTTCATATCGCTAAATACCTGTCGTGTAACGGGGCTGATACATGTTGAATCGGTCGAGACGCAAAGTCTTCAAGTTGACGTGGTGTGGAAGTTTGTAGAGAGAGTGAGAGTTTATTTACATCACATTATAGAGCAACATGACGGCTATCGACCGCGGATCTCGTTATCTTAAACTTCGGTCAAGTGTTAAGAACAACAACCGAGCTGCTACACCCTCTCCAAACTTCCACACCAAGCCAACGAAACAGTGAGCCTCCACAGATTTAACGTGTATCAACCTCTCTACATGGCGGGTTTTCAGTGGCAACAGAAGTCTAACTCATGATACGACAGCCACGAGTTCCTGACCATTAGGCTATCATGGTCTGGAAATTTGTAGAATGGTGTGCCAGTTCAGGTGTCATCCTCGTCTCTTAATCGTGGTTCAAAATTATGAGGTCCGTCACCAATAGCTACGAACCTCATAATTTTGAACCATGATCAAGAGACGAGAATGACACCTGAACTGGCACACCATTCACCGTCGCCAGTAGTTCTCGTACATCCTCGTAGTGGGACGATAATAAACGATTAATCACTCTTAACATATTTTAGGGTTAAAGAACGTTTCCATTTAAAGTTTGTGCATAAGACAGTGACTTGGCGAAATCATTTGCTGAGGTAGCCACTGTAGTAATCTTACGACGAAAGCCCAAGCATAGTGATGATTTATCTTATTAATTAATGCTAATTGTTTATTCAATGATTTACTTTTGAAGAGATAACTTCTTTAGGCGTGTTTTGCTAGAGAGTGAACTTGAAGGAGGCGTTTTAAAAAACCAAGCATTGTTACTCTTGGAATTATAACGCCCGTAGCAATGGTAACAATACTACTGAATCATTTGGGTTTAATGAGTCATGTATCGGAGAAATTTGTGCAGCGAAATGTAGAGCAGAAAATTGGCAAGTAATTCTAATGCTTACTATTTACATTTCACCAAATCAAGGTATAGAGAAAGTTATTGAATTCATTCACAAAAATTTAGTTGCCTACACTGAAGCCGGATCAACTATTCTGAACAAATTGCCTATTTTTTTTAAGTGGGGATTTTAATGTAGGTTTTTCAAAAGACAAATCAAAGCTTTTAGTAGATTTTTTTAAATCAAAATTCGATTTAATTATATCAAATGATCCAAATGAAAGTACAACAAAGTGCGTAACAACGCTTGATGGAGTTTTTTTTAGATATTTAAATAATTTTGAATCTAAAGTATTTATAACCTATTTCAGCCACCATAAACCTATTGTTTCCTTCTTAGAATATCATTAATTCACAAATATGATTGTATATTTCGCAAAAGTATTACTTTATGAGTACAGACATATGAATAAACAATGTTGTATGACAATACTAATATCCCCTTGTTTTATATATTCACCTAACTAATCCCTGAAATAACATTACAAAATTTGAAGTTATCACTTCTATCGTGTCGTCTTAAGCACACACACTCTTTTTTTACTGTTTTTTGTTCTCAATAATCGATAAAATCAAAAGAATATGTTTGGTGGCGTATTGGGGTATATATAGTGAAGTACACAGATCTGGAAGGGGGAGTTACATTCTAAAAAACACGTAAATCGAAGCACCGAGAGGTAATCTCTATGCAGTGGCGTAACGTACACCCCCCCGCATCGCGGGGTGGGGGGTGGGGACTTGGATTCTAAAGGGCCCAAAGCCTGACTGATACAAGTACGTAGCCTTTATAAAATCCGGGTTGGGTCCCAAAACCTGTGAGTTTGCAAAGAGGCCCTGCAAACATGCCTCTGTCTTTATCGCAAAAATTAAACATTTTTTTGCTCAATGGGAGAAAGGGATGTTGAATCCCTATTCCCCCTTGTGTACGCAACTGTTGATTAAATACATACAATCCAATAATAACAAGTTTTATTTGAATGGGATCAGTGGCGCTCACAAGGGGAGTGTCCATGAGTTTGGACCCCACCCCCCACCCCATTGCACTTTTCCTTCGATTGATTATAATTTTATGTGTATATAGTACGTACAATTTACTGAGGTATTTGCTATTAAGAGGCCCAGTAGCCGAGTGGTAGCATATCGCGCTTCCGCACCTTCGGGGTTCTATCCTCGAACTGGGCAAGGTTGACTCAGCCTTTCATCCCTTCAGTGGGTCGATAAATGAGTACCAAGCTTACTTGGGGACTAAACACTGGGGGTTTCGCTTCAGACTGACCACCTGTTTGGGACATCTACTCTTGCACTTCAGCACCCAAGGTCACGTATAAGAGGGACACAGTAGGCCTTGGCTCTCATGGATTGTTGCGCCATTGGGTTTATTTTATTAATTAATGCTAACTATTTATTCAATAATTTATTTTTTACTCTTTTTTTTTTGTTCTCAATAATCGATGAAATCAAAAGAATATGTTTGGCGGCGTATTGGGGTATGATACAAGAATGGTCAACTTTCTACCCTGGATCCCCTCCTTGAAAAATTCTTATGTGCGCCACTGATTGGGATCAACATGAAAGTATCCTTCTTTGTATGCGTCGCAGATACTTAGAATTCATCTTTCTTTTAAGTGCCTCGCCCCAAACTCTAGAGCCATACAAAATGAAAGGCTTGATTCCTTGCTTATAAATGAGAGAATGTACATTGAAATTTATTCCGAACGTGTTGCGAGCAATCCGATTTAATCCACGCTGTAATTTGTCACATTTCTCGGATATGTAACTTAAGTGTTGCTTCCAAGAAAATTTGGTATCAAGAAGAACCCCAAGATACTTCATTTGCTTTACCATAGTCAAGGGAGTTCCATCGAGATATAGCTGGAATGCGTCATAGCAAACATTTCGTTTTTCAATAGCCATGAATCTGGTTTTATCAGGGTTAAAATCCAATTTAAAACTTTTTGACCAGTCAGAAGCGAGGTTCAAAGCTTCATGTGCGTGTAGGAAAGTCGCAGAAAGATCCCTACTTTGGGAACCAACTAAAATGTCACCAGAAAAAGCTATGATTTCACAGCAGGCAAGATTATTAAGTTTAGATAGGAGATCATTGATAATGATATTCCAAAAAATAGGTCCAGACACTGATCCTTGAGGGCAACCCCTTTCAAGGCAGCGGATAGCAGAAGTCGAACCCAGTTGCATTTTGGCCACTCTGTCATTTAAAAAGTCAGCAACAAGTGAAAAAATATTTATCGGAATGTCAGCTTTCTGAAGGAGATTCAGAATGCAAGGCCACCATGCATTGTCAAAAGCCTCTTTTACATCAAGATGGAGTGTAAATGCTTCTTTTTGCCTCTCTTAACCATCTCAAAAGAGCATCTTCGGTACTCTTATGAGGAGTAAAACCGTATGGATCACTAGAGAGAAAGTCTCCACGGCGCAGATACCAGCAAATCCTGTTAACAAAAAGTTTCTCTAAGCATTTACCAAGAGCCGGAAGTAAGCTTATGCACCTAAGGTTATCCAAATGGGGAACTCTAAACTCATTAACTTTGGGGATGAGAATCACCTGCGCAAGCTTCCAAATCCGAGGAAAGATACCTAAATCTAGGCAAACATTAAAAAGCTTATGGAGAAAAGAGGGGAATGCCAAGTGAAACTGTTTAATAATCTCATTTGAAATAGAATCCGGACCAGGTGATTTATTTAGCTTTAGCATAGAAACCATTGTATTAACTTCATCATAGGAAAAAGAAGGATCAAAAAAGGAAGGGTAAGCAGTACGCGCGGCATGACGATAGTCTTTCTGAAAGATATTGTCCTTTTCCTCTGAATCAAATAGGAATGATTTCTGAAGCACGGCATTCATTGTCTCATCTAAAGAAATGGTTGTTTCTCCTGTGGGTAGCTTAATACCAGTTATTTCAATTTTTTTCATGAATTCTTTTTTAACGCCATACGTATAAACCTTCTTCCACACATTTTGCGCATCAATGGTCAAAAGAAATTTCTTCCAAGACTCAGATTTTGCATTAATAAGCATTTGATTATAATCCTTTCTATATTCAAGATAATTATTTTTATATAATTCTCTAACAGTTGGATTTTTACAACGCTGAAATCTACGTCTAGAGGCATTAAGCCTCTTCCTCGCACAACCAATCTCGATAGACCACCAAGGCACATTATGCTTGCTAGTTTTCTTAATAGGCATTGAGTACAAGCATGCCTGATAAATAACAAAAATAAGTTCCTCAATGACTGTATTTAGGCAAGAACTATTAGTACAACTGTTAAGAGCATCAAATATATGAGTCATACGAGAGAGACAAAATTTCCGAAAGCGACACCAGTTTGCTTTCTTTGTATTAAATATTACAAAAGGAGTACTTGATGTATCTCGCAGGACAGTGGAAAGACAAAACTCAAATTCTATCATCACGTGATCAGAAAGGGATTCATTCTCAGAAAGACACCAACTCGAGTTGTCCTCCAGTAGATCCGAACCAACAACTGTAATATCAATATAGCTTGTTCCCTGAGTTGCACGAAAAGTAGGACCACAATCCTCGTTGATAATAAATAAATTGTTGGCAGAAATAAACTCACTTAACTTATCTCCTCGTGCATCTGAGTAGGGACTAAACCATAATTCTGATTTGCTATTGGAGTCCATGCTCCAAACCAATCGATTGAGATTTTTGCTACTAAAAACTTGGCTGATTTTATGAAGATCCGAGTCAATGTTTTTTGAAGGCTCGAAATAGTAAGAGAAAAGAGTAAACGCAGTTGAGCCTGCGATAACTTCTAAAGTGACCATATTATAATCAGAATTTTTATAATCAATAAAAGTCGAAAGATGACGAGAACGAACAATAATAGCTGCCTTAATAATGTCAGAATTGGGATCATAAAAAACTTCGATAAGTACTAGGATAACCCGGAAGAGTACTCCTGTAGCTATGAGGTTCTTGAACCAGCGCACAATCAACGTTATCTGCTTCCATGTTTAAAATGAGTTGCTGTGTCGCAGATTTAGACTTGTGGAGGTTTAACTGCACACACTTTAGAACTTGATTATCTGACTTAATCATAGTTAGTTCTAGAATGGGTATTCTTCTTCATAAAAATATGGCAAGGACAGCACTCGGAAAAGGGTTTATGATTAACATTCACTTTTTTATGAATATTTTTTGTTTTGTGATTGAAACGGATACAGTTTGTACAAGCCGCTGCATCCCTATTTGGACAATCTTGCCCTTTGTGTTCTCCAGAACAGTGAAAACCGGCTAGTGTATTGTTGCATTCGTCAGCGCGATGATTGTATCCAAGGCAGTTAAAACATCTATTTATAATAAGAAAATCATGTACGTCACATGCACTCCAAATGATTTTTAATCTTGTTTGTCAAAGGATGGATTTACGAACCGTGGGGTGAGTTTCGATAACAACATGCCTTGTATGTTGTAGTGTTTAGGGACCCCCAAAATGAGCCTCCTAGGAATTTTGATACAAGGCCCACTCAAGGTTATCTACGCCACTAGCAGTGCCGGATTACTCATTAGACGGAGTAGGCAATTGCCTATGGACCCCCGCCAGTAGCGCACACGGGAATTTTTTTAGGGGGGGGGTCCAGGGTCGAAAGTCCACCATTCTCGTATCATGCTCCAATATGTCACCTAACATATTCTTTTGATTTTGTCGATTTTCGGGAACAAAAAACAGTAAAAAATTAATTATTGAATAAATAAGTAGCATTAATACAAAAATTAATTATTAATAACAAATAATTAATTTAATTTTAAGTACTATATGTCGCAGGAAAATGATGACATTGGGACTTTCATCGAATCCCTAAGGGAGATGATCAATTCACGCAAAATAACGTCTCTTTGAGGTCTTATGCAAGTAAGTGATTTGATCAAATCCCCGAACTGTTTTAGTGAAATGATGAAATAAGCAAGTCAGACATTTTTTCAAAGATATGGGTTTGATAGGGGATCGATAGTATTACCTGTATGGTTAGAAAGTACCAGGACTCGACCCCCAAGTATCCCCCTCCCCTCCTGAACAGCATTTTGCCAATGCAAATCCTGACTAGTTCATTTCTCATTTCACTGAAACAGTTGTGGAGACCCCCCTGGGTCTCACCTTGAACACCAAGGTTAAATTGAGGCAAAGAACCACTAAGAGCCATTTTGAATAATAATAATATTTATTTATTATAATTTTCTCAAAAAAATCTCTGATAACATATAATACTTTTATGTTACGTCCAATAAAGGGATTTACCTTTATACTAAATTAAATTACGAATGATACAACTAATTAATAATTACGCTCAAGATCAAGTAAGATCTACCGAAATAGGAGATCCGAGAAATACACGTACTCGAATTCTTAACTCTCATTAACTTTAACTAATTTGACTAAACTAACGCTTCTTTTAAGCGTAAGTAAATTATATTTACCGTTGGCTTATATCAGCTTTCTGGTACTTCCTTAGAATCACAGCACTTCTTCTACACTATTCCAATATCTTGGAATCCTCTAAGATTGAGGTTAAATTTGCTGGCTCAATAGCCTTCCATCATCTACATTGCTATCTCACAACGCTCGACTTAAATACCTTATCTAATTTGAATATCCGGTTCATCTTTTTGGAGTTGATTGGAAATAAACGCGAATTTATATTCCCCAAAAAGACGCCTAAGAAGATTAGTAGAAAGGTTCCGTACAGATTCGTCACACAGTTCAGGGTTTGATAAAAAAAATCACTTTCATCATAGAAATGATCTTGAAGAGACGTTATTTTAACATCTGATGTGAGATCCCTAAAGGGGGGGTGTAAGGGGGTCAAGTCCTTGTACTTCCTAACCATACAGGTAATACTATCGATCCCCTAAATATCAACCCCATATCTTTAAAAAAGTGGCATATTTTTTTCATTTCATCATTTCACTAAAACAGTTCGGGGATTTGATCAAATCACTTACTTACATAAGGGTAATGACCTCAAAGAGACGTTATTTTAACATCTTGCGTGAATTATCTCCCTTAGGGATTCGATGAAAGTCCCAATGTCATCATTTTCCTGCGACATATATATATACATAGAATTATAATCAATCGAAAACAAAAAATCAAAGGCTTGGGGGGGTTCCGGACCCCTCTTGTGTTCCCCATTGGATCCCACGCTTTTTAAGGACCCAGAAAATTGAGAAAACCAAAAATTTAGCTACTTTTTATTGCACGAGTTACTTTTTTTAACAGATTCTAACAAATAATTATTGTTAAGTTACATTTTTTTAAATTTGCTTATAATTTGTTATTTTATTTGTGCAATGAAATATATTCCTCAAATGTTGTGTAACAAAATTATTAGGCTACAGTTATAAAAAATATATATACAAAATTATTAGTCGAGAATTCGACTGTTTAGGAGTCTCCATGTCGTTTAATCCAGTGATCCGCAACCCCCGGTCTGCGGACCAGTACCGGTCCGTGGATTAAATGGTGCCGGGCCGCCTAAAGAACATTAAACTATTGCCATTTTATTTAAAGTGGTGCATTTCTCTCGAATTTGCGCAACTTTCCACGGAAATCATTTTATATTCCGCGTTAAATCACTTTTATTCATTTTTGGAGTAACTCTATTTTATTCTGAAGGCATATTTAAATGTAACTAAATTAAAATTGTTAAATCAAAGCAATCTAAAATATAAACAATCAACGTGTCCCACCCTCAGCGGGCCACGGTAAAATTGTCAAACGTTGACCGGTCCGCAGCGATAAAAAGGTTGCGGAGCACTGGTCACTGGCCACTGCTCATATCCTTGGATATGAGCAAAGGGGTAAATGTTGACCATCTCAATTCGGGGGGGGCATCATATATATCCCCCTTTCGTATTCCGTCGACCCTAATATAGCGCCAGTCCAGTAGTTTACTATTTCCCAACTCGAAAGTGGGGGGGAGACACACCAGACAGGTGCAACGCCAGGGGTATCCCCTCTTCATTAAATGGAACAATGTCCATCCATTCCGTCGGCTCCGCGGAGTCTGGGCCCGAAAACAGATGGGTCCTCTCTGCCTCTTGGCGACAGAATGTCGGACTTGCGCCGAGAAATCGATAGCTATGGCAACGTTTCTACCTTTGGGCGCCAATCGTCCGATCCTCTTCCCCCCCCTCTCCTTCCCATTGAAAACTTTTGGAACAAAAGTTTGCGTGCTGAGGGTTTTTCCGCGAAAGGGACAGACTGACTGAGAAGGGACGCGTGGGCGTTTTCCTTCCCCTGCCAAATGATTTTTCGGAAATAATCACCCTTTTTTCCCTTTCGTGTCGCGTCCCCAAGTCTACCCCCATAGTGTATTTACTCGAAATTACGAGAATGGAAGAAAGTTCTCCATTCCTGCCCCCCCTTTTAATTGTTTAGTGTGTTTTGTGGAAACTACTCGCTCCATTTTTGGCGCCGTCGAGTTTGTTTATTAAGAGTACAACTCGATGGAGAATGGGATAGACTAAGAACACGTGTTCTCGCCGTACGAAAAGTTTTTAATAGTTGTGGTCGATAATGATCATTTCTATGTAATCAGCAGTTTCTGTCAATAGTCGGACTAAAAATACACTTATACCAAATAAAGAACTGGACTGTTGCAGGTACATTATTTTGAATTCAAAAGAATTCAGAAAAAACCATTCGCCAAAAAGTTCCAAGAAATGTCGGATGAAAAAAACATCAAAAAGTAACGCAACATTTATTGATCAGGTCTGCTGAAAGCAGGTTAGGTATTTTCTAGGAAAGAGATGATAAAAAAAATGACAAATGAATTTCGATCCTACATTTTCCCGAAAATCTAACTTATCCGGAAGATTATTTGTAAGCCCTTTCGTAACAAATAGCACACATCTGAACTGCTAAATAAAAACTTTACTATATAATTCAATATAAATAAACTATGGATAGATTTCAAATGAATGACACAGTAGAAAAATAATTAAACACAGTGTTATCGATTTATTCACGGGCAATAGATTTCAAGAAAACAATGCGTAAATAGAGAGAGAGAATCACGAAAATTTAATTAAAATAAGGATTTGCTCTACATCCTCAAAAATACATTTAACTCTTAGGAGGGTAAAAAAGCATCGAATAGAGACATCTCACTGGCAACAATAAACAAACTTTCTGTTATAAACAAAGACGTCTTAAGGAATGGGGGCAACTGGGCCCGGGAAAGGGGCTTCGTCTCGTTCTGGACTCTGGTTCAAAAAGATCATACTAAACTTAACTCAGCGGAGCAACAATCCATGAGGGCCAAGTCCCATCTCAGTTTTCGTGACCTTGGGCATTGAGATGCATGAGCAGATGTTCTGGTCAGGTGGTCAGTCTGACGAGAAACCCTTAGAGCAAGTTTGGTGCTTATTTATCGACCCACTGAGGCTGAGTCTACCTTGTCCAGCCAGGGGCTTGAACCTCGGAATTGTGGAGTGGTAACGCGATACGCTACCACTCAGCCACTGGGCATTCCAATAAGATCATGATCCGAATGATTTCAAACGTAAAATATTATTCTAGCACATATACTTCGAAAAACTGGGAATTTCGAACTATAAGCCAACTGGCATCATTGGCAAGACCCAGTGGCGCACACAAGGGGGAGGGGTCCCTGGGTGCGGACACCCCCCCATAGCTCTTTGATTTTTTTTCGATTGATTGTAATCCTATGTATATATAGTACGTAAAATTTAATTAAGTAATTCTTATTAATGATTAACTTTATTCATTAATATGCTAATCATTTATGAATAATTAATTTTTTACTGTTTTTTGTTCCCGAAAATCTAAAAACGGCGCATTGGGGTATGATAGGAGAATGGTGTACTTTCTACCTTGGACACCCCTCCCCCTTAAAAATTCATATTTGCGCCACTGGCAAGACTGCATTATTGTGTCCGTGTCTAGGCCTTCCACCATACACCATCGTTTAGTCAAAATGCGACAGTCGATCGAGTCAGTTTGCGAAAATGAGAAATACAAAAGGATTACTATTTGAACGAGTATTTTACAATGTTTGTGCTATATACTGTCTACTTTAAAAGGTCGCAAATAGAGCAAAGAGGCCTAGGGCTTTAAGAGGTCTAACGATGTCACAGGGTATAAATATAATTTATTTTCATAGTTTAGTATGTGTGTGTGTGCTCTTTATTCTCTATATCACTCTTGTTAAATGAATCTTTTGAATCTTACTATTTATATATAGCAACTATAACATGCTCTTATGTTTTTTTAGAACAAAAATTACACAAAGGCTCTTCTCTAACTTTAGGACTAAATGACGGGTCTTCAACCTTTAACGCTCGAGAGCAGGGACGTCTTAAGGCATGGACCAACTGGGGCCCAGGGCCTCGGTCACAATGGGGGCCTCGTCTCGTTTTTGACTCAGCCTTAATAAGATCATGATTCGAATAATCTCGACTGTCATATGTTTTTTCCGGTGGTGTTCTCTAAAAAAAATGGGAATTTCGGACGATATGTCAACTGGCTTCATGTGATGACCGTCGTCCATGTATAGGCCTAGGCCTACTACCCTACATTATCATCACCACTCATTCAATCAAAAGGTGGTGGTCGGTTGAGCCAGTTGGTGCACTTGTAAGTCATGTACATTTATTTGTTTCAGGTTATTATTTGTACGAGTATTTGACAACGTCTGCTATGTGCTGTCTACTTTTAAGGGTCATAGATAGGGCCTATATTTGTGTAGGTGCCTAGGGTCTATTTTTTAGGAGCCTAGGACCTCAAGAAGTCTTAAGACGTCCCTGCTCGAGGGCCATATTAATAAATCCACAAGGATCCGCGGGCCACAGCAATAATTCCACAATGGTTCGCAAACCACACGAGCGTCAAAAAAATAATGTAGTCAGGAAATTTAAATAAGAAAGGAAGGTTTGTTTTACAAGACTACAGCTGATTCTAAGGAAAGAGATGGTATTACATATTTGAGTGTGTATATTATATATATATATATATTGGTTAAACGGAAGTTGAATTAAAATACTTTGCGTGTTAAAGATATAAAAAAGTCCTTCTGAAAACTTCTGAGATTCATGCCTGAGATTTTATGCAGACTCGGGTATTTTTTTTATATTTAAATTATTTAAGATGCAATGAAATTTTTGAAAAATTTGTCATTTTAAGAAAATTTTATATCAAATGGATATCAAGCATCTATCAATAAAACGTTTTAAAAACCCAAAATAACACACACAAAAAAGCGTTTTTTACTACAAAAAGCCGACGTGGCAATTTTTCCTGAAATTGCCTCAGAATCAAATGAAAGACCACTAAAATGCCTTAAGCGGGCTACGGGTTGAAGACCCGACTGAATCATCTGTTTTTGTAAAAGATTCTATCTTCCCTTCCCGTCTTTTCAGGATCATATTTTTAAATATTTATTTTTCTCTTTCTAGTTTGCTTCTTATCACACAATTCAGTTGCTTTCAATTCCTTCTTTCCTCGAAATCTCGTCTTAGTTCCATGCTTTTCGTTTTGCTTTTTAAAGTTTACGCTCATGTTCATTTGCTGTTTTCGAATTCATTTCTAGAAGTCGTTTCCAAGATATGCAATTAAATCTGTTCTTTGAAAAAATTCCTCATCGAAAGTGAAAACTACACTCGTGTCCATAAATTAAGGATAATTCAGAATCACACAGAAATTCAACTCTAAAATAAAAATTTCACCTGTAGAATTATCACACACATCTTGAAGAAGAATATGCAAGTTACAGGAAAACACCAGATGGCGCGGATAGTACGCCACAATGACGAGAGTGTCAGTTGAGTTGAGTTGAGTTGAGTTGAGTTAATATTAACGTCGCACTGTTCAGCTACACGAGGGCTTTTGGCGACGGACCACGTAATTTTGAACCATGGTCAAGTGACGTGGACGACACCTGAGCTGGCACCCCCCTCTCCTAACTACCACACCACACCAACGGGAGGACGTTTCAGCTGTCGACAGATTTAACGTGCATCGCTGCCCTACACGGCGGGTCTTTAGTGGTACTTGGATCGAACTCATGACATGCCTGCCATGGTTGGATACCTTAACCACTGGGCTACCGCAGCCCTTGACGAGAGTGTCAGAGAGGGGTATATAAGGAATGGTGGCAAAGAAGTAAAATTTTTCACAAGCGCTTTAAAAGCCTTTCAGTGCAATAACCGCATAGTTATGGCACAAAGGAAGCATTTGGATGATTTTTTACGTGGTAGAATTATTGGACGACAGAAATGTGGACGTACCCAGCTGGAAGTATCCGAGGAACTTGGAATCACCCAGAGTGTCATCTCCAGGCTTTGGCAGCGATTCCAAGATGACGGATGAGTAGATGTTACAGCACAGGTCGCCCCCGAGTTACAACGCTGAATGAGGACCGGTATATATATATATTTGGCAGTTACTGCCCAAGGAAACAGACGGAGCACAGCATGAGACTTGTCTCGTCAGCTCTCTTCAGCTACCGGTACGACAGTTTCAAGGCAGACCGTGTACAGACACTTAGGGCACATTGGTCTATATGCTCGTAGACCTGTCAGATGTGTTCCACTTACCGCAACTTACTGTCGCCTGCGATTAACCTGGAGTAGAGAGCATGCATTGTGGACACCACAACAGTGGTCTTGTGTGATGTTTTCCGGCGAGTCCAGGTTTAGTTTGCAGTCTGATTCTCGCCAGACTTTAATATGGAGAGCGCCAGGTACCCGTTACCACCAAGAAAACATCATTGAACGACACCGTTATGGTGGTGCAGGATGGCTCGCGTTTGGGGAGGAATTATTCTTGGTTCCAGAACTGACCTGCATGTTCAGAGTGTAACGATGACAGGCCATATCTATCGGGATGTCATTCTGGAACAACATGTACGTTTGTTTCGGGGCGCCATGGGTGCTGAATTTCTGTTTATGGATGACAACGCCCGTCCTCACCGTGCAAACATTGTAGACGATTGCTTTCAATAGGAGGATATCTCCCGTATGGATTGGCCAGTATACTTATCGGACTTGAATCCAATAGAGCATTGTGGGATATGCTTGGACGAGGAATTGGACGATGCCGTCAACCCCCTCCCACCTATCTACTGGAACTTCGGAGAGCATTGCTTGATGAGTGATGTAATATTCCCCAAGATCAGATTGATAATTTGATACTCAGCATGCCTAGGCGTTGTAAGGCTTGTATTGCATCTTCCGGGAGACATACTCCGTTTTAACCATCATACTAACCCTGTTATACTGTTTTTTGTAAATAGGTTCTTTTTTGAAACTTGCCCCAGGGAGTAAAAATCGCAATTTTTATTAATTATGTCAAACATATAGCATCTTTTTGGCTCTTTACCTTTTGTTTAATAAAATAGACTTTACAAGTAAGTCAAATTTGTTTTGCTTCTGTCTCTTTCTTTGCCTGAACTTCATTATCCTTAATTTATGGACAAGAGTGTAATTTAGATGAACCATTTTTCGGAAAACAGAATTATTTCTCCGAAAATCGCAAAACGGACATTCTTTTTTAAATAAAAAAGTTAAATGTTCTCCCCCTAGTACCGAAATAATTATGTACTCAGCATATGTACAACAGAAAGATTTATTTGTAGTGGATTAGAAATGCATTTTGTTATGTTTTTCTGTAGATTGAAAAATGTATTTTTTTTCTACTTGGAATCCTAGCTATAGGTCTCAAATTTCATTCCTTCCATGTTCTTGAATTCACAAAAACGCCAACTGTGTCCAAATATTTTCGGATGGAGTGAAATGATATTCTTCTTCATGGGCGCATCATTTTTATTTTTTTGCCATCAACAGCTTTCAGTATATATTTCCCATTTCAGTACATATTTTGTTTCCTTAAATATTTGCGCTACTAGAAATAACCATATTTTCACTATTCTTGCAATTTCAGCGTATAAAGCACCATTTTCAAGCAATATAGAAATCCCAATTCTTTTTGCTGGTGTCCAATCCATTCTTTTGTCTGTTTTCGTTATTCAGCTATTATTCGTAAAGTAAAAGTAATTATGATTTAAATGTAAATAGCATTCCAAAAAAATGCAAAAATCAACAATTCCATTTATATTACACATAGCATTGCATTTCTTGGCAAAATAAAGTGAATGCAATATGAAATTATATTTCATGTAACTAGTTTCAACCGGTTCGTTGAAGTTCACAATTCATTCGCTCTCAGAACAATGATTGTGATTGGCTAATTAAATGAGAAAAGGAAAAGATAGGTTTTATGCAATTTTGAATCAAGCAAAAATCAAAAGTTCTGAAATTCAACCACTTCAAAATTTGTTTCTGTTTATTCTATAAAATCTAATTTGAGAGCTGATAAGAAATATTCAAAAAATTCCTACGCTTTTTTATTGTTTAAATAAAAGCTTTTAGTGTGGTCTCTCTCTCTCCTTTATTATTATTCCCAAATTAAAGTAAATTACAAATAACTACTATAACACGAATGGCAAATAATATTTTTAATTACTCATCATAAAAAATACTACACATTATATTAAAAAGTAATCTTTATAACACAGATAAGCTCTCTCGCGTATGAATACCAAATTTCAAACATTCATTTCCAGTTGTGCGACTGTTTACAATAATGGGGAAAAAATGTTGAAATACAATTTATTTCCGAAATTTTGAAATATTAATGGTGAATTTCATCATTTTTCCGATAAAAATTTCGCCCAGTAATTGTGTTTTGTTTCTACTTAAATAAAACTGCTTTATTTTTGTAGTTTTCAGAAAAAAATCGCAAGAAATAGGTTGTAAAAACTCGAGGAGGAACATCTCAAGATCACCTACACGGAAAATGAGTCGATCGGGAGAGTAAAAGCTGCAACTACTGCGCATGCGTGTTGGGAAGTTCGAAAAAACTAAAAATACTACGTTTATTGTATCTCGCTGTTGTTATTTACAAAAATATTCAGGTAACTGGTGAATTGGAAAGTTTATTCATGGAATTTAGTTACTTCTCTTACTAGCACTGTAGTTGTAAAGCTTATTCGGTTTGTCTGTTGATATATTCGTAAAACTGATCAGTGAAAAAATTGTAAAAAAATTAGACGATGATGACTCAAACTTTTCGATGTGTAACATCTTTCCTTTTGATTGCTGGATATTTGTCGGAGTGATTTAGTGAAAAGGGACGGATGTGGGTAACAGGAAGTGACGTAAGCGCGCTATTTGATTTGACCAATGAGAGCGCGTGGTGTTGTCTCTTCTCTACCCTCGCATTCTTTTTACCCATCCTAAAAGCTTACTTTACACCTTTCCACGAGCCCTCGTCGCCTAGTGCTTAAAGAAACTGACTTGAAATGAATTGTCTGGGTTCTATTCCCGGGAGCTTGCTGCTTTCAAAATTACTATAAATCACTTTAATTTCCTTCGAAAATTATTTATCTTGATCAAATTTAAATTTCCACGTTCTTTCCTGTTTTTTCTTTTTGTACTTTATTTTTTATTGGCTCATTCAAAACCTTGATTTAGCTGTTGCAAATTCTTGGTTTCTGTGCACACACACACAAACAAGATACAATATTAAATAAAATTCCTCAAACAATCAAAATGGATAGCTTAAAATTTAAGTTGGAGATAGTTAAAGCATTATGAGCCTCTCCACCTACTAACAAAAGTATTTTAACTGATGATGAAGAGAATAGTGTTGTAATTCCACTCGCAAAAAGATCGAAGCGTTATAATCCACCTGCTACACATGTCACGGCTTTTATCCTGGCCATTCCAGGCTTGACATGTAAAGCCATTTTCGATGTGTTGATGACATTTCAAGGCCTCGCAAGTGCAGATATGAAAACTACGAAAGCAGTTCGAAAACATGTTGTGAAAAATGCAATGGTTATTTATACTTGCCAAAAACAAAACAAAAGATTTTTACAGTAAATAAATAATGAATTAATAAAAGAGAGTTAATTATACATCAATAATTTCTTTATTTGTATCATGTTTAGTTGAATTAAGATTGTTTCTTCTATCAACTTAGAGCTAAAAATGTATAACTCGTAAAATTACATAGGTGACCTGTTACACAGATTACACCCAACCCGCACGATCGGGCGGGTACCGTCTATGTTCCGGAGGTGGGGGGGGGGATTTTTTAGTATTTTTCCCAGTGTCATTGGGGTCCCAGTGTCATTAGTATTTAAATTTTGTGTCATTAGTATTTAATATTTAAAGATAAAAATAATTCGGGTTTTTAAAGGGATATACCGAAGGTGGTTCTGCTCTTTAAAAAAAAAAAAAAGCTATCACTCGCTTCCCATGATTTTGAGTGGTGATTTTAACTTTAACATCAGTTTGCCAAAAACTGAGCTGCCCATAGCTTTTTGGAATGATGAACTCAAGCACGAAATGAACACAAATCAAAATGCTTCGACTACTAACAGTGGTACTGTTATTGATGCTGTTTTTCAACGGTTTTTAAATATTTTGAAATCACAAGTATATGTGTCATATTTTAGCTATCATAAGTCTATTATCTCCGCTCTCTCTTCGTTAAATCGAACAAGAATAAATATTTTTGATAAAAAAAAATTGCATTACTCCTTGTGTTATAATTAAATAAAATTTTCATTAAAGATATAGTTATTCGATACAAAATTATTTCAAATCACACTCGATTCATTTTTTTCAGGATATAAGTTACTTTGCGTATTTACTACGACAACATGTCAGATGTTACACATCATATGCGACTCTACTGTGTAAGGCTCGTTTCTTTTTTCTTTTTTTTTACTGTACGAAAAAAAGATGCTGCTTAAAAATTTTATCCAAAAATATTTCTCATTTTTTAAACATTTTTGAAACATGGAAACACAAAGTTATTTAAACATTTGTGTTACATTGCAACATAAAATTATCTATTACGAAAATTATCTATTAAGATTGCTTGCTTTTTTTAAAAAAAAAAAATGGTAAAAGAAATCCCCTACGACACGAAAAATATTCTCTTGATAACAGCATGCTAAGAAAGAGGAAAATGTCTATTTATAACATGTTATCTTAATTGTGGAGCACTATTTATACTCTATATCTCTGAAATAACATCAAATAAAACTCTTTGGAATTTATAGACCCAGATTTTGGCAACATAGGATATGTTTTATAAAATTAAAATATTTGAATATTTGCTGATAAATCTTGAATAAGGTTCCCAAATTATGAAAACTGTTCATTCTTTATAATTACATATGCTTTTATTTAGATACACTTGCCTCTGAAAGTCTGCGTACAGGCAATCAATCATCTTGCGTGTTTATGCTATAATTACAATTAAAATTTCGCTTTAGAAAATCAAAATACTAGTCTGTAATTCTTCAAAATTTAATTACTCATACAACAGCAACAAAATTCACTTTAACAAGAAAAAACAAGAATGACCACCACATAATCACCAACCATCCACGCCAAAAGTCTGCGGACAGTTACAAAATAGAGCTTTTAAAGACCTTTTATAGTAAAATAATTGCACTGAATCGTGTTTTTAAGTATTTATAAACTTTTTTTACGATTTACTTAGGATTTGAGATTTGAAAGCTTTTGTGGTTCCATGGCAGGTAACAGAATAGAGATTGTAACTTGCTGTAAATTATTTTCAAGCCACGCGTCCAATTATATCCAAGAAATTATCGTCTTGTTTTAATTTAGCTTGTGCTGTATGGCAACATTGTGTACTTTGTTTGTATTCTTTTTTGGATTGTTCTTTACCGTTAATAAAGAGTGCTGTGATATAAAATCAAGCTAAGTAATTTTATTTTAAAAGATATTATTATATTTTATGAACATATAACTCATCTGGGGATCACTTGGATCATTTGAGTGAAGAAAACGGCGTCCGCAACCATAATTTAATTGTCATTGTTTACATTTCTGGCGTACCGCGACAGGACTTTGTTTTTGGAAACAAACATGGCAAACATATTTAAAGCAGCTAAGGGCTTCTTGAAAGAGGACTTGTTGTTTGTGGCAGAGGAAATTGGAGAGATATTTCCAGATAAGGTAAAAATTTCGGAACTGAAAGACATTATTTTGAAAAGCAAAGAGTATCTGGATGATCCAGACTTTGTGACAAATATTTTAGTAACGGCCGTGAGCGAGCGAAAATTAAAAGAAGAATTTGAAAAAGCTGAACGATTAAAACAGCTAGAATATGAAGAAAATGGAAAAATAAGAATACACGAACTGGAGTTGGCGAGAATCAAGGCAACATTGGCAGTTTCTGGTGAGTCACAAAATACTGTTATATCTGGCACTAAAAAGAAATTTAATCTGCCAAAATTAAAATTTATACAATTTACAGAGATCGATATATTATTGAAAGAAAAATGATCGTAGATCTTCAGAAAAGGGGAAAATTTTTAAAGTAATTGTTGAAACTGTTAATAGGAGACATTCATTAATTCAAAAAGTTTTCATAAACTTCAAATCAACTTAAAATTTAATGTCCAAGCCAAGATCTGGCCACGCGTCTGCATTGTCACCTCGAGAACTTGCTTTGTAATACGCTCTGTATTTAAAAAAATCCAAGACTATAAGCTTCACAAATAGCTAAAAGTGTTTCTGAGATATTGCAAAAAAGCGTGATTTTAACCACAATTCGAAGAGAACTGAAAAAGAATGACTATCGTGCCCGAGTTGCACTCAAGAAGCCATTCATCTTTCGAATGAACAGAGCTAAGAGAATGGCCTTTGCCCCAAACATCTAAATTAGACGCATAATTATTAGAAAAATGTAATATACTCAATTGAAAGTAATTTTTGTAATTTGGCATCAAAAAGAACAAAAATATGCCAGCAAAAATTCCTGGACAGATCTTAAGTAAGAGAATTCTTTTTCGACTATCAAACATGGAGTAGAAAGCATAATGTTTGGGTGCATCGGAAGCCTTTCGGCTGGTAATCTGGAATTTATTGAATCAACAATGTATAAAATTGGTCACTTAAACTTACTGAAGTAAAATATCAGGGCATATGCCGAGAAACTTGCGGCGAGTGTGATGATTTTTACTTTCAGCGGCACAAAGGTATATGGTCCACATTGTGAAGCCATGGCTGTTCTGACATGTCCCAAACCAATTCCGTGAGCCTACCTAGTCTTCAGACCTAAGCACAATTCAGCATTTGTGGGATTTACTCGAGTGAATAATCAGGGAGAACGTAATAACACCCAAGGAATTGCTAAAATCTGTCACAGTAGAAGAATGGAACAAAATATCAACAGATGAGAAACAACTAAGCTAGTTAAATCCCTTCCAAATATATTGAGAGAGTTATAGAAAGAACAGAATAACTTAAAAAGTATTAACTTTTTGTACCAATCCATTATTGTAAAGGTTTTGTCTTGTGTAAGCAGACTTTTGAAACACACGATTTGTGCCGTTCTCAAGTTTTGTATTATTTTATGTAATAATCATGTAACTGTTGTTTATACTATTTGAATTTACGGCGGTAGAGGAATTAATAAAAAATAGCATTGATTCAGAAAAGACTTCATTTACTTAGCGATCTTTGCATGAATATGAAAGATGATCGTCTTCTGTACGCAGACTTTCGGAGGCAAGTGTATATAGGAGAAAAACGACTCACTTACTCATTACATCTCCAGAGCTATCAGATTTACAGATTTGATATTTGGCAGGAATATTCCTTTTAAAGAAAAGAGATCCGCAAGAACCGGGTTTTTCGAAAATCGAATTCCAAAGGGAGGGGACAAAAATTTCCATTTTTGTAATATTATATTCTCACAGATTTAAAATTTGGTAATATGTTTCTTTTATTGAGTAGAGCATTAACTAATAACGGATTTTTCGAAATTCAACACCCAAGGGGGCAGAAACTTAATAGAAAAAGAAAAAATTTTACATTTTTTAAAATTCTTAGACTTACATACTTAATGTGGCAAACACATTTCTTCTGTGTTGAGTACAGATCTGATAACAACGGGTTATGCGGAAATCCACTTCCAAGGGGTTTTGCGGGGGTGTTATGGATAAAAAAAATTTCCAATTTTAAACAATTACAATGACAAACTTGGAATCTGTTCCGTAGATGTTTCTTTGAATGAATAGAGATCCACTAAAAAAATGTTTGAGGAAATTGACTACAAGGGGAAGGGGTGCAGGGGTGTTAATGATAAATATACTTATGTTTCAGAATTTCAAAATCCTGTCCTTTCAAATCAAGAAGAATATCTTTCCGTCAATCGAAAGCTTAAAACTAGGACTTACATAACAATAACCTAAAAAGAATGTTTAGTAATTCAATGTCGTGAAATACCCTGCGATGTGTGATGGCTAGTTATTACACGAACCTTTTTTTGTTACCAGGCCAGCTTTTCTCTCTTTGTTCCAATTTTTTTCACTTGAAAAATACCTTTGGTAATAACTATAAAAACTGTATTTATATTTTAAAAAACCTGCGAACACAAACAAGGGGGGATCTTCCGCACGAAATTAATAATCAAATAAAATTTTGTTTATTGTGCTCTGAAATACAAAAAGTTGCATGGCCATTAACACTTTTTCATCAGTATTTTACAAAAGTTTACAAAAATAAAATTATAGTTCCATCTCCTTGAGATGAGCAGCTAACGCATGCGTAAAGTTTACAGTCTTTACTGTACTGACTCACCCTTCTTGGAGAATGAAAGTTATCAAAATAAAGAACAAAAGAGTACGACCATTTCGTCGATGACGTCAAGTATTGGACGAAGTTTTGCGAAAACTTTCGACGGAAAAAGAACAAGGGAAAGAAAAACTCACGGATGACAATTCAAGGCCATACGAACCGCGAGAGCAGCGAATATGCTGTTGTCGGAGGGGGAAAAGAAAGAACGTTTTTTTGGATTTTGGTACGCCGTAGAACGGAACCCACGCATTTCCTCCGATTGCGTAGGCATATGTTTTGTTTTTAAAGTCACGCATTTGCTTTGGATTTTATTTTTTTAAAAACGCTTTTCAAGAGAAGGCTTCAAAAATAATTGATTGAAGTCGTTTCACTGTGTGATTAATTCTAAACCCGGAAACTTTTGGGAAGTTTATATAATTGTAAATAAGTAAATAAAAAGATTAAAACATTTTTCTCGCGTTTTCAAGCGAATCCATAGTTTTTTACAAGTTCAAATTAGTATTTAAGAGAATGTAATATATTCATTTATCATACTTTTACATAGAATCTAATTTATCAACGATTTTATTCAACCTAATCTAATCTAATTTATAACAACAAATGTGTTAACTGTAAGAGCTACTTGTTTTTCATCCATTTATTTCGTTATTGTTATTTTTTGTTAACACTTTCCTTTGATTACAGTTTGTTATTTTATAACACAGTTTCTTTTTTCTGGTTTTATTTGACGATATACATAAGAATTTCCAATTCGAGTAAGAAACTTTTTAATATAAAAAGTTCGAGTAAGAATTTTACTATCGCTCTGTTGGGTTGAGTTGTTCAGACGTTTCCAATTAAGAAATAAATTATGCTTAATTAAGCAACTAAAGAAATATTTGTGAGATATATACGATTCATTTTTCAGCCAGTACTATTACATCTGGTAATTGTCATTGTCAAAATTTTAATTAGTACCATTACAGAAAAATTGTTTTTAATAGACAATACTACAATAATTTGACAAAACGAACTTAATCAGAGAAATTTTAAGTTATCCGCCCGAAATTTGGATATTGGAGACTACATAATTTTTTAACAAGGTAATGACGCCAAGTGCACTGCTCTCATTGTACGCCACTGGTGTCTTTATAACTGCCCCCAAATTAGGAAAACACCTCCTCAATCACTTTATTTAGCCCAGTAGAACATATTTGGTGAGATTCTGATGTAAGAAAAAAAGAAAACGTGACAAATAAACACAAAATGTGAAGTAAAAACAATAATCACAGAAGAATGGAGGAAAATCGATGCAGAAATTACAAAAAAAAAAAAAAAAAAAAAACTGATTAAATCTATACTAAGATGTTCAAAAATTATTGTGAATACTAAAAGATATCCTACTAAGTACTAAATTAAGAAAGAAGTATGATATTTAAAGCTAAGTTGAGATTTTTGTTAAGTGTACGAAGACTTTTGTGGCGTAATTTTTTAGTAGCTTTTTTGATAATTAATTTTTTAAAAAATTAGTTATACTATTTTTTTAAAAATTAATTATGTCATTCCATTAAGAATAAGTTGCAGATATCATAAAAAAATTACAGTTACAATATATTAATTTTTATTGGTCGAAAACATTAAATTTTATAAGAAATTGCAAGTGTATGAACACTTGTGTTGCCCACTGTACGTATATAGGTTCTGAAAAGTTTTCTGATGCTTTTAAATTGAGAGAGTGTGGGGGAACAATACTAATAAGATATTATCTTATCAGTTATTTTCTTCGTCAATATCCTTTTAAATCAAGCATTACGATTCTTTTTTTTTTCAAAGTAGATAATTTTTTAAAAAATATGCCTATTAGCAAACCTATATCTGAGAATTTTAAAACTAACAGAGAGAATAATAAAAAGTCAGGATTTTTTTAAAGTTTATATGAATAATTAAAGTAAAACAGAATAAGGACAGAAAAAAATAGAATAATAAATTAACTTATTCCAAAGGGAACAAATCCATGGAACACGCCCTTTTAATAGAATACAACTAACAATAGGAGGAAAAATAGATTTGATGCCTGGTTTAAAACAATATAAATAAAGATAATGACCGACGATTTTTTTTAATAACAGATATTATCATCGAAAATTAGAACATTGCCATATTATTACAAAAACTGAACTCAGAGTCCTTTAAAGAACTTCGATTTGAAAATAAAATAATTTATATATTTTAAATCTTTTAGTTTTATTTATTGGAATTTACGATACCGCTTTGGGAAATTTTCAAAATCGATTTTGGTAATAAATTTCAAATGTGGTTCATGGTGTGGTTTCGAAAAACCTGTTCTGAAAGGTAAATACACTGGTAAATTGAAATGTGGCATCTGTTCCATATAAAACTAACTTTGAAAACGCGATTGCAACTGCTTTTGAAATCCCACTACTTGCGTGTTATAGTATTTTTTTCCAGGATGAATCACATGTGACATTCTCTCTCTTTTTTAAATCCTGCAAAATGAATGAATGGGATCATTTCAATTTGCTCTAAAAGAATATTTTCATATCCTTTTTTTCTTATATAAAATAAAATCAGTTATTTATTTTTCTATTTACTTGTTTTTTTAATTTTACTCTTGGCAACAAAACACAGATCACCATAAATTTGCAATGTGTGATTAAAAGCACAAAGAACACTTTCTTACACAACCATGTATGTGTGTGACCGTCTCTCTGGGATTTAAAAATAAATCATTTCATTTTCTCTGTTTTAGCTGGCAATTAATTACACTTTCTTTTCTTTTCTTTCCTTTATAACTGTTTGCTATAAATAACAATTATACCAGTTAAATATATTATCAAGAATGTTCTGAAAATAAATACACAACTAATAATAAATTTATTTTCAGTTATTTTAAATTTTTATGGTTTAAAATGTTTTTATCCATCGAAAGCATATGTGACCTTCATTTTATGACCTCGTCGATTTTTTATGATATAAAAACAGTTATTGGAATAAAAATCTTGAGGTGTCTCTCTCAGAAATATATTACTTCAAGCTTTTAAAACGAGTGAATTAAAATGCAGGAATGTTTTTGTTTTTACACACACACACACACACACACACAACACACAATTACTTTTTATATATATATTCCTTATAATCTATAATAAAATACCAAACTATGAAAAGGTAGCCATATTTCCTATAGTGTAAATTTTGTTTGTATTATCAGCTTGAAAGTATGCTTTACGAAAGTCTATCATTGTTAACACAATTGTAATAATACTAGAATTTCCACTGCATAATTTAGTGTGTTAATCTTGCTACAAAAAAGAATAATAAACTAGCGCATTGCATGCAAGAAATTTGCCATTGTTTGGTCGAAATGGTAATAATTTATCAAGGATATCAAATGGAAAGGGTAAAAAATATTCCCTTTTCAAATGCTAGATAATATATTATATATTTTTTTTAAAAGCAATTTTTTCATCTTTTTTTTAACAAATGACAGACACATAAGGTTAAGGCATTATTAATGCTTGAGGTACTCTGTTATTGAATTAAATTTTACTTCAGAAAAATCGCTGTTTCCTAATTTAAAGTTTTTAAAAAAATGTCAAAATTTCTTATTAATTTCAGGGGAATATGTGTTTTTTTCTCCAGGGGAACAAACCATCAAAGATGAACATGTTGAAAATAATTGTTATCTTTAAAAAATTAATATTGTAAAACATTAAAAATCTTATCAAAATACATTTATGCTCTAAATTTTGATAAATGTATCTAATTACTTATTCCATTACATTTAAAATCAGTATTCATTATTATTGCAATTCAAAGAACTGAAGAACATTTTCTTGAATTTAATTAAACATGAAAACTGTTAAAAAAAATAAACTCATTTCGGTTTGAAAAATTTTTAAATTTGTCATAGACGAAACGAAAAAATTGAAGAAAACAAATTTCTCTTGCTTGAAAAGTTTTTCCCTCTTACTTTAAGCTTTTAATATAAGAACTTTTTATAACTATGTATATATGTATAAATAAATAAGGAATTGAAAATGATTCATTTATTTAAAACTAAAATTTTAAATCCTTTTAAACAGTTGATGTAATTTAAAAAAGTTTTTCTGAAACTTATTTTTGAAAGGAAAGCTTGCAATCGATTTATATTTTATGTCTTTGATAAAAGCACGTTTAAAAAAACTTATTTTTTGACTGTTCTGAAAAAAATCGCAGAAAAATTAATTTTATCATTTTCATTAACGCAAACATAAAATTAAAATTTTTGAAATTTATCAAAGAATTCCCTTTCAAATATTTGTAAATCTATTTAATATTTCTACTCGAAATCTACCCACGCTCTTGACTTCTTAGTGGTTCATTGGATAAAAAAAAATTTAAATATGCTTTCCGATTGAAACCTGTATAGGCTTGTGTCGGAAAGGCGCGACAGTAGTCGGTTCAAGGATTCGGAGAACTTCGTTATCGACGTATCTTTCCGGATGAAAACGAGGTAGGGGGGACGAAAGGTAGACATTAAACGACGTAAACTCTGACGTTGCAATTTTTCTGACGTTCGAGAGCCACTCCAGCCCTCATTGGTCGCCGGAAGTACAGTGATGTCATTAGCAGCGAATCAGATGGCTCACTCATGATGTCATGCTATGTTCATTTAAGGTGACTCAGCGTTATAAGTTCATTTTTGCACAAAATCTGGTGACTCATATTTCTCCACGTTGTCCCAGCAACTTCATTCCGATCTGTGTTTATTTCTTCAAACCATGGTAAGCAACTGTCCTCCACGCCTGTTAGAATAAGTTCTCTTGTGTATCTTGAAGCTTGTTGTGTTGTGTTAATCGAACTGAAAATATACCAAATCTTTGACGCTTAGATTTTGTCAACTCATCTCAAGCAGTGTGGACTCTTTGCTGTGGTTGTTCTGACGTATCATGGAGATGACTCTTTATGACGATTCTACTATTTACTCCGAGGATACCATGTCCCGATCCAACAGAAACGAAAGTAAATCTCTAAAACGTCCAGTGACTCTGAATCTGGACTCCCCAGATTCGGCTGCCAAGAAGCAGAGATTTGCCTCCATCCTCACTTCCCCCGATTTGCAGATGCTGAAACTTGCATCCCCGGAGCTTGAAAGGTTCATCATATCCAATGGTAACATCACTACTACCCCAACTCCAACTCAGTTTTTGTTTTCAAAGAATGTGACAGAAGAACAAGAGCAATATGCCAGAGGATTCATTGATGCCCTAAATCAACTGCACCAGGCGCCATTTGAGATCAGCCCAAATGAACTTTTGTCAAGATTCAGAACTGGTACCACTCCAGTGTCATCCAACCCCCCAGAAATGGGCACCGACAAAGCATCCAATTCCTTGAAAATGTATTCTGGTTTGCCCTCTCTGTACTTCCAGCCAACAACAAGTGTCATCAAGTCTCCAGGCACTGCCAAATATCAATCGGTGGTCAAGCCCACATTGGTTGTTAGACCTCCATCTGTGGACAATAATAGTAGCAATAGCTGTAATAGCATGTCCAGCAACAGCACAACCTTGCCATTGGAAATTGCCATCAAAGAAGAACTTCAGACTGTGCCAAATCCTGTGCTGTCTACTCCCCCACTTTCTCCTCTTTGCAAAGGTCCCATTGACATGGTGGACCAGGAACGCATCAAGTTAGAGCGAAAAAGGTATCGAAACCGTCTCGCTGCCAGCAAGTGTCGCAGGCGTAAGTTGGAGAAGATTGCTCAATTGGAGGATAAAGTTAAAGATCTTAAAGGTGAAAATAATAAATTGGAACTTGTCGTAGATAAGCTTAGGCAGCATATTTGTTTATTGAAGGAAGAGGTTCTAGAACATGCCAAGAAAGGCTGTCAAATCATGCTTACCAAAGTATGATTCTGTGTTTATATGGAACTCTGCATTGTGCCTTTTTAATGTGTTGTGTTAAAATCAAACAAATGATGCCAGTGATAGACTAGCAGTATTTGTAATATTGACACATTACATCTTGGCTCAGAATTGAATCTATCAAACTGTTAAATTGACTCTTGCCAATTCCTAAGCCTTCAGGGCTAAAACTTCCTTCTCCGTAAGCTGTTTATGGGGGAAAAAAAGCTTCGATCTTTATAATTACGTTGAAATGTTTTCACCATCCTGTTTTTTCTATGTTAATTGTATGTTTTGTCTTGAAATTAAGTGAAAATATTCCCAAGCAATAATGTTTAATACAATAATACTATTACAGGAAAAAATTTTCAATTACATATATGATTGTGATTTAAAATTTTAAATCTAAAATTTTAAACTTTGCGCATGTATATTTTGTATTTTATCGATACATTTTGCTTCTGAGTGAATGCTATGATCTATTTATTTAAACTTTCTATTTATATACAATTGTAAGGAGAATTAATAATTTTTGAAGTTTTATTTTTAGCTCTATATATTTATTTTAATTGTGTATTTGAAAAAATCATAAATTTCAAAATGTGTACATTTTAAGAAAGTATTTTTAAATATATATATATATATATATATATATATGAGTAAATGGTGTTTCAGTTTTTTTAAAATGAATATATTAAAACTTCTGAGCTTTCAGGTGCATATTAAATCAGTTTAAAGTTTGCATGTTAATTCAACATGAAAATTTTGAAAGTTGAATGTCAAGTGAATTGTTGTCTTTGTCACTGGATTGCTGTTTAAAATGATTGGGTCAATCGCCAATAGTTTTGCTTCTAAATGGGACATTAGCAATTGATTCTCAGTGCGAGCTAAATTTATTTTTCTCCAAGTCTGTAATCATCAAGGCTTTTGTTAAAATTATCAGGAAATGAACGATATCTCAATATGTGATATGAATTGCATACTATTGGATAACATTTAAGTTTTTATTTTGTTCAAGATGTGTCAATTGTCATGCAGTTATGGAATTACAAAATTAAATTGCAACTAATAATTGATTATGAAGTTTTTTAGTTAATGTGACAAATTGTTATGAAAAAAATTTAGCTATGTATGTGGTACATTTTAATTTTTGTCAAATATTAACTCCAATGCTGCTATTACATTTATAGGATGATTTGCTCACAATTTCAAATTACTGCCATCTTGTTGATACCATTAAAGTTTTTCTTACAACAGAAATAATATTAGTAATAGCAATTCAAAAATTTTATATTAAAATATAAGAATTGTTAATGGAAAAGAAAGCTCAAAGTAAGAGAATGTGTGGATACTTTAAAACATGTTCGAATATGTGCTCTGTATTATAGAATGTATATGGTTTTATTAGGTGCTTTAACAACAGCAATTCACGAAAACAAATTATTGAATGTCTTTGATATATGTATAAAATATTTCTTTTTCATTGTATAAGTTCTATTTTTTAGTGAAATATATTGAATCTAAAAATTTAATTACATTTTTAAAAAAAATTATAATTTTTTACTGTGGCAACCCGCACTTAAGGAATGGATTTTTCATGTTCCAGTTACCATCTAAAAATATCCTCTTGACATTATCCTTTTGAGTTAGAACTCGATTGATTGGTTGAATATTAACGTCGCACTGTTAAGCTACACAAGGGCTTTTTGGCGACGGACCACGTAATTTTGAACCATGGTCAAGTGACGTGGACGACACCTGAGCTGGCACCCCCCTCTCCTAATTACCACACCAACGGGAGGAGGTTGCAGCTCTCGACAGATTTAACGTGCATCGCTGCCCTACACGGCAGGTCTTAAGTGGTACTGGGCTCGAAATCGTGACTAGGCAAGCCACGATCCGATACCTATACCACTTGGCTACCGCGGCCGAGTTAGAACTCTAAATACCTTTGAAAAGTCAATGTGATTTCTTGTGACAACATGTGTTAATTCGAAAATTGACAGTTGAAGTTATGATTTCAGCGATAAGCAATTGCTAAAAAATATTGTGTTGCATCGTTTTTAGAGAGGAATAACCAAATCCATTCCATACTACTTTTCATAGTGAAAAGAAGGTTGTTGTTGCAATATAAATAATGTAAACCTAAAAGGCACATGCAACAGAAATTTAAAGTAATGTTCTCTCTTTTTGTTTTTTTGCAACATTAAATTTTTGAAAACTTATTTTTATTGAAGTATAAAATTTGTGTAATAACTGAAGACAAAATTATTTATTCTACTTCAAAGTGTTCATATTGAGTGCCTGTTTTTTTTTTTTAAAAAGTTAGGTCAGTTTTATTTTTGTATTTATTTAAAAAATGTACATTCTGTAATATATTTCATTCATGGTCAATCATTAAAGCTTTTTATGCAGGATATTAAAGAAAAGAGACACTCTTGTTACTATTTTTATATCACTGATTATTAGAAAAATGGCCTCACATAGTATAGATTGCATACCTTTGTTGAAAATGCTGTGATAATGCATCTATTTGTAAGGCCAATGGTGACTTTCTATAAATTTGTTATTTCTTTTTTGTTATTGCTCGAAGTTTTTGTAGATAATTGTGCATCGAACATGGTTCATAGATTTTATATGCAATAACAGCTCTGATTTAGAAAACTATTTTGTACAGTTTGTGCTAGTTATTGCATTTGTAAATAAAAGTTTTAGAAAATCAGAAAAACTTGTTGATTTCATGTTTTTTACTTTTTTGTTTTGTTTCATTGAATACATCCATTATTTCAAAATAAAGATTTTTCGAACATTTTTGTAAAATTCCCTCAGTCACTGTATTGCAGTTTTATTTCTCAAATGCTTAAGATTGATTTTACTCTCTAAAATATTTACCATTTAAGAGCAAAGATAGTTAAAAAATTAAAAATTTTACTTTCAAAAGAAGAAATAGTACCTGATTCTCCCAGTACTTAAAGTTCATTGTAAAAATATTTACTATTAATTTAGAAAAAAGATGTTTCTTTATTATATTTTTGATCATTTTTAAATAAAAATTTGAAAACAGTTTATAGAAATGTAATCATACATTGAAGTTTTCTCAAAAACAGTAATTAAAACTTAACAATATTTTTTCCATTTAATTTTCTCCTCTATATCAATTTCTAATTTATAAATTCTGAAATAATAAAACAAAGGTTTTGAAGATTTTTTTTTTTAGATTTTCCACTTTCTTTTAAAAACTTTAAAAAATGCTACATGAAAACCAGTTTTAATTTCAGAAAAATTTTCATTTTTGATATAAGTTGTACATTTGTTTTGTCTAGGATTTTAAGTCAGTAATTAAAATAAAAGAAAATTATGCACAAATCAAAAATTTTACATGTACATCAAATTTAATATATGATTTATCAGCACTTTTAGATCATTTAAAAATATTTACTAATTACATAATAAAAAAATTAAAAAGTTTTTAATAGAAGCACGATGTACTTGAGTAATATTTAAAGTAGAGATTTTGAGAGATACTTATTTAAGTAAAGTTAAAATAAACTTTTCTCTCTTTGAAAGAATTAATGTTGAGAGTTAAATAACTAGTTTTGGAGATTTTCTTAAATATATTATTACCTTAAATAATTTGGGGAAAAGTGAAAATAATATGCATTGGAAAAATTACTATTTACAATACACATTTTTAGAAAAGTGCAAAAGGATTTTTAAAATATCCTGTAATTAGTTTGATTTTTTGGTTCTTTTTCATGTACTTAATATTATCATTAATTGCCACAGGAACAAAACAATATTTCAGAATGCCAAAAGTATGACAAAAAATATGGCGAGGAAAATTCAATTTTTGATTATAACACCTAGTTGAGATGCTTTAAATTATTACTTATTTAAAGGGGTATATCTAGATACAGTGATACATATTATATATTACGATAATAGAAAATTATATTTTGTTGAAATACATAAAGAATTTAAAAAAGTGATGTGTTTTAATAAAATATATGAGAAAGAATTTCAGATATTGTCTATATTTTCTATGAACACAGTAAATACTAAATCTCCCAACACAAATATACTTTTAAGAAAATCTAATAATTTTTCATGGTTTTTGTTCTACGATGGTCAGTGCGATTGCAAAATGCGTCTTGAAAAACGTAATAAATAAAACCGCATATATCCCTTTTTATAGTTTCCAGAAACTTTCATGATTTTTTTCTGTACTTGTGTATTATCGCAACCTATTGGCGATATTACATGAAACGAAGCACATAATTGCAAATTTAGCGTATACGGCACATGTGAAATTGGGGTTGCCAACTTAGCGAGTTATATTGAACTTTGGCGGTTGTTGCGATAATACATATAAGTACCTTTTTTCAAAAGCAACATATTGTAAAAGATCATTACTTTGAAATGCAGAAAATAAATAACTACAATTTTCTAAGGCAATTAGGTAAATCTTCGACCAATTTCGTCAAATCAAAAGACGTTGCCAAATACTGCAATATACAGCTAATAGTGGAAACCGTTCCCGCGTTTGTTCAAACACAGTAATAACAATGACAGCATTAAGCAACGATATCCTTTCGTACTGCGAAATTAAGTCGATGGAAAGAAAACGTAAGTATCGATAAATATCTTTCAAAAATCAGACAGGATGAAATAATTTACTTCCCTTATTAGTTTTTTTTTTACTGTATTAGCTTACATTATTTAAAGACCACAAACAAGATCATTCTATGTTACTTCTCTATTTACATAAAATTAATTTTGATCGTGTTTAGTATTTTAACAAATCTGATTTACGTATATATTCCATCAGTTATTTCGGAATTTAAGATAATAAAAATACTAAAATGGACTACTTACAAAAACATTCAAGCAATTTGGAATAATACGCATCGATTCACATTCTGATGATCAAAATTATGAGAATGTTCACATTTGGTTGATTATTTTTAGACGTACTGAAGAAATATTAAAGAATTTGTGGAATTCATAAATTGATAAAAACACCAAAAAGATTAATGAAATTAAAATAAAATCCACATATTAGTTAAGTGTATTTAAGACTCAGCAGAGCAGAAAAATCTAAAATGCCATAAGATAAAACAAAAAAAATCGGTTAATGGTAAGTATGATCGTCTTGTATCGCTATACAGCTTTCACAATGTGAATTTGTGTTAGAAATGAAACACTTTAATTTAAAAGTCCCCGAGGAATCAGTTCCATTCTTTCAGAAATGCTGCTTTTGGAACCAGTGAAGAGGGAAGACGAGCAGCCCTCCTAAAAGCACCTTAAACAAATTCAATAGAGTTAAGGTCTGGAGATCTGGGTTGTGAAGTCATTCAGAGAAAAAACTGCGGGATTTTTGTCCTATCCGGATGTGTGTTGTCATCCATGTAAATGAAACTGGAGTTAACTGCTGTCTTGAAAAGAGGAACTCAGAGAAATTCATAAAAGTTGCAGTCACAAAAATGCGGAAGTTTGGATGCTTATTTAAAATGAGAATGCTGAGACCTTCAAATCTCTGTTGCGTGTTTCAGTGAATATTAACATCACCCTATTCACCTACTCGAGGGTTTTGTCAATGAATCTCGTAACTTTGAACCATGGTCAAATGACAAGGATGAGACACATGAGCTATCACCACTTCTCCAAACTTCCACACTGCACCAATGGGAGGACGTTTGAGACTCGACATATTTAACGTGCATCGCCCGCCTCTGCACGGTGGGTCTTCTGCAGAACAAGGTTTGAAATCATGACATGCGTGTCACGAGTCCGTTACCTTGACTACTAGGCTACCGCGGCCACAAATCTCTGTTGTAATATAAATCTTAGAGGACATGTAGCAATCCAGATGAAAATACCTCGAAAATAATTGGTTAGGTTGAATCTGAATTCATTACCAAACGGAACGATCTTTTACTGGTCCATACTCTGATACTAATGTAATCATCATTATGCTTAAATGGATTTTTTTATATGCAGAAGTGGTCGCGATGCAAACGACAGATTTTCTTACAAGTTCTTCAGGTAGCCTTCTGGACTCGGTAATCCTTGAGACTTATGTTTCTGGGCCTGTATGAGTTTCAGGAGATAGTGCTATTGCATTTCTATTACCTTTGCTGTAACAAAGATTAAAAAAACAAAGCTGTTAACTGCTATAATTGACAAATATACAGATTTTTAATGATCTTCATGGCTCTTGGAGGGCGTTGGCCAAGTCTTCTCCATGCATGTGTGATGAGAGCTTGAATTAAAATAAATTCAAGCATTCAAATTTGGTAGTGAGAGCCACTAGATGGTGACACCATGAAATGGCTCTCACGTGTGGGGACTAGTTATGTCTGCAAAGGCTTCGTTGCCAATATGCAGCCCATTGGGGAGAAAATAAATTTAAATTTAACAAAATTAAAAAAACAACTTGCAAAAGTTATTTATGTGTGTGCGATTGAAGCTTGGAAATTGACATCCATGCTTACAAGGTATATTTTTTTCGATGAATATGTGTGTCAATGGCGTAGCTAGTTTTATTGGGTTCTTGTTTGGTAGCACTCAATTAATAGTCAAAGTGATTTCAAATTATTAAGTTTTCAAAAAAACTTGATAAGACTTTCAGCATCTACTGGAACTTTAATTATGCCTGTCTATTCGGCGCAATCCATACAGCAAATGGTAGTAGTTTTACGAAAATACCACATTTTTACAAAAAATACAGTTTTGCTTACAGTTGCTTTACATATACTTTCAATAGAGGTAAAAAAAAGTAAAAATACAAAACTGAAACATAAATTACGAGAATCATTTTAAAAATGAGCAATAATTAAGTAAATTTAAATAAGTGAACATTTATTATTTTGATTCTCTAAAACCATTCCAAGATTATTTCACTGATTTTGAAACTTCTTGATAGGTGCAGCCATCTACAGGCACAAAAAATAATGAATTATTGCTTTTCTCAGTCTTAAGAGGTCTCTGTATCAAAATTCTTTTTGGGGGCCCCAGTGTTGATACGGCGGTAGCTATTCCCCTGATGCATGTGCCCCATATACCATTGTAAAACGACACTAAAAATTTGCACCTTCGTTCAGCAGCAGTAATTTGACCTGAGAGAATTTTCGAGAAATTCGACTAAATATACTCATTCTCTTAATTTCGAACATCACTGTACTTATTAAAATGTTAGTATTTATAAAATTTTTCATACGTGACATAAATGACATCGAATTCGACAGTCTTCAATTTTTATGCATATATCCCCATTCTATATTAGGAGATTAATTTTAGAAAACTAGTTTTTGCATGCTTTTAATATAAATTTTATCTAATTTTTTATTTATACCCCTATATATTAAGGTTGAAAATCTTTTTTTAAATAATAGCTCTTCAGAACCATTACATATATTTACTGTTTACTTTAAATGTCCATGGCGATAAAGAATGCTCATGGCACATGCAATTGTAGTTTTTTTACAAGAAAATTAAACTGGTGGGGCTATCTGTTATACAGCAGCAAAAGTGATTTCTTGTAATGTAGTTGCAATAATGCTGCTAATCTAAATATAGACACGAAAAAACAGTTAATTTAATCTAATTCCGAGAGAAAGTCAGGCCTGGCAAAACAAATTAAAAATATGACCTGAATAATTTTCATCCATTCAAAAATACAAAGTGTAGCAATGCTTTTCATATACTTGAGAAAAACCTTAATACTTAAACTATTCAATTCGAAAAATTCTGGAACACTTGTGTAAAAAACTCCATTTTGAAATTCATAATTACGCATTATGTGATTAAATGCTTATTTATAATTAATATAGGTAAATCTTCCAGTAGTGCAACATTATAAAATTTATTTTGAAAATATATGTATTTTATTTGCAAATATCTTCATAAAACAAATGCCAGTTCTTTTCTGCAATGATTACACTATTATCCTGTGCACACTCCTTTTTATTCAATGCCAAGTCTTTCTATTTTTGGTTATAACCATGCAATGCAATGGTCTTCAAACTGTGTCCCAGGGAACCCTTGGATTCCACAAGGCATACCCAGGGGTTCCACGAGTCACAAAAAAATAGAGAAGAAATAAATGTGTATGAAAAATGGTTTCACTTTATCTATGAAGTTTCTAAGCTAAGAGTATCTAAAGCTTATCCTATTCCTTAAAACTGAAGATTTTATTTATACATAATTTTTTTTGGTAACGCTATTGAAACTTTTATTATAATTTAATAAAAGAATATTAAAGTGTTTTTTATCTTTATATATATACTTCTTACTAGATTGTGAATATTTTATTGTTTATTATCTCAGGTTCCACAAGATAATTTTTCACTCGTTAACACAATGTTTTGCAAAACTATAGTTTTCTAATGGAAATCGTACCTTTTTATACTTGTGGAAAACAACACCTATAATGAAGGAAAGGGAACAACATATCAACAGAGTTGATGTTAAAATCTAAATTTTAACAAGAATAGCTTCTAAATCTTAGGTTGCAAATTCATGAAAAATAAACAGGATTTCTCATTACATTTCAATGCCATTCAGAATATTGTGGTTAAGTGAAATATATTTCTCAATGTACGGCTACAAAAAACAAAGTATAAAAGCAAATTAAAACTCAGAATATGTAATGCAATTGCAATTAATCTCAATAGATCTAGACTTCGACGGTTCGTATGAAAAAAAAGCAAGAACATATCTCAGTTACTAAATATAATGCATGGATAGGTGACACTAGAATCAAAAATTATTATTGATGAGTAAACTTTATTAAAAAATTAGATTAGAATTTAATAATAGATACAATATTTTTTTTAATTACTTTTACTTTAAGTGCCCATAACATGTTAATCTACTATAAATATTAGTTTGAGATATTTTGAAGATTATATGTGTATGGAACAGGGTTCCATGAAAACACTTTTTTGTTTTAGGGGTTCCACAAAGGCACCTTTCTGCGAGTTGAAAAAGTTTGAAGAACGCTGCTATAACATAATTATAAAGGAATATTAAAACCATTTTTTTTCCTGTATATGTACTACCTACATCGTAAATATTCCATACTTTATAATCCTGGGTTTTGCAGAAAGCTTTTATACTGATTAGTGTAATTTTTTACAAAATTAAATGGAACAAATTATATTTACAGTGTTAAAAATTTTACAATAAAGCACATTTTTCCAATTTGTTAAACAGAAAAAAAAATTATTGCAAGAGAAATTTTCATCCCCCCCAATTAACATTTGTAAAATAATATTTCACAGGAGAAAATTAAGCATGAATGGATAAATCAGAAGGCTTGTTAATGAACAACTTATTGACAAATCAACCGATTTCATGTTAAAATCTAAATTAAACAGGAATAGCTCCTAAATTTTAGGATATAAATTTGTAGAATACACAGAAGTTTCTCACACATTTATAAATATTTTAATGCCATTTTGAATAATGTATTTAGGTTAAAAATATTTCTCGACGTGTATAGTAACAAACACAAAATATAGAATCAAATTTATGCAGAATGCGAAATGAGACTACAGATATTGTCAAAAGACCTAGACTTAAGATAGTTTGTGTAAGAAATGCAAACACATATCCCCGTTATGAAATATAATGCAATGGTAGACGACACATGGAATACGAATTAGAGTAAATTACATTAATATTATGTTAAAATTTTTTAATAAATACTGTACTTTAATTGTCTTTAATTATAGTACCCATAGCATGTTGATCTACTTTAAATATTATTTTAAGATACATTCTTCACAGGTTTTTCTCTTTAGGATGGTGTTTCCCAGAAACAACTTATAGTTTAAAAACTTTCAACTGTTTCATGAGTCAATAAAGTTTGAAGATCTCTGATGTAATGCATTATAAAGTGAACATATTTACGTGCATGTTAATTATAAAATGTAAAAATTCTATCCTGTGAAAAATCTAGATTTTTTTTCTGAACATTTTAAATCAATATCTTAATTATTCCTTAGGACAATACTGAGTATTTTAATTTGTCATATGTTCTTCGACAGATGTCTTTTCATATGAAATTATCTTTGGGGTAAATATTTAAAATTAATAACATAAAATATCAATTCCCTCAATTTGAAAGTACCCCCTTTTAGAGATAAATTTGAGAAACAATTTGCTTCTATTTATTTTTCTCAGTATATTGAACTTATATATATATATATATATAAATAAAAGATCTTTTAAATAATTTGAAAGAGAACTCAAAATAATTACTATGCTTATTAAATCTCTAAATTAGGTATGACACTATTTATATAATACATTCCTGGAAGATTGGGAGAAATTTTGAGAATAAAATAAGTTAAGAATACACTCATTTTTTTACACTGCTTAGTTAAAAAATATATATAACTGCTTTAATATCAATTAATAAGACTAGCAGCACAATTACAAATACTTAAAAAACAGTATAGAATATTCTAATATTTAAATTGCATTACATTTAAATATTAGAATGGATTTTATGAATATTTTATTTGCATTAAAAAATCCCATACTTTGTTTTGTTGTAACAAATAGTCTCTTAAAAAGATAACGAATCTCATATTTACATGTATGCACTTATATAATGTGAAGTAATTTTTTTAACAGTAACTGTAGTATATCTTAAAAGTGTATATGTGTAAAATGATAAAAGTAATTTAAAATGTTATATTAATACATTATATTCAACAATCCCACCCTTTTCCATTTTATTATATTTAATGCTGCAATAAAGAAAATATAATATATAAGAAATCATAGTTATTTTTGAGTAAAATTTAGAAAATTAATGGTCTATTTTTGTTTGGGAGAGGGGATCTGGGTCTTATTTCATAATGATCTTTTTAAGCCAAAATACAAATTTCAGAAAAACAAATTTGCTTTTATAATTTTTGGTCAATAAATTTAAATAACTTTTGGTTTCTTTGGATGTCTTCATTGTAATTCAGCATGAAATGAAGAACAAGAGCAATGTTTTAAGAGTAAAATAACATTTTAATAAATTTATTGCTGCTTGCAGGTGATACAAATGTCACATTTGGTCTCAACAAATTGCACAAAACACAAATTTAATAGGGACAATAATTCCACAAAAATAATACAATATGATTTCAACTAAAATAAAAATACAGAATTCATAAAATACATATATTTATTTTGGCAGGAACGAGCTAATCTTAAGAACTTGGCCGCTTTAAAAAAGGCATAAAACTTCCCTACTGTCTGAGAAAAGAACATTACATAAAGAGAAGCTAAATAACTAAAATGTTACATATACAAAATATGTATAGTTTGCTATGTATTTAGGACACAATATTCTCCATATAATAATATTTTGTAACAGATAGACATTTAAAACTGCCTTAAATTTGAATAATGGCCAGAGGTATTTATATTTTGTACATTTACTATGCAAACAATCCAATAACTTCTCAAAGTTAGGAGAAACTTGATAAATTAAATAAAGAACATACATCTGAAGATGGATTATTATATTTTTGAAGGGGCTAGGATAATTGAGCAATGAAATTTCCAAAAACGTAAGCAATAATAAATAATGCAGTTTTGTACACAACAATCACTGATGTTAAAACAAAATAATACTTGAAAATTTCCAATTGCATAGACTTTGAAAAAGAAACTATTACGAGAGATTGTCAATTGATTCAATCAACTTTCTTAAAATGCTCAACTTGCTTCCTAGAAAATGTAGAGAGATATACATGTTAAATGTAAAAATTCTACTTCTGAGCTTTAGCAAATTTTAAAGTCTAACATAGACTCGAGCTCATACTTCTGAATTTAATAAATTTCTTTTCCTGACTAGAATAGATTGAACAAGATACAAGAACAATTTTTCCCTCAGAAATCTTTGGTATCATCTATATTTATGCTTGAAGGAGTATGCTCATACTGACTAAAGATGAACTTCAATAGAGAAATTAAAATGAATAATAAATATAAAAAAGATTTCAACTCAACTAAAAGATAAAAGTTGAACATTAAAAGCACTCTTCCAAATAGGCATAAAGTCAGTTCATTTACATCTTGATATGAATAAAATACTTTGTAACCTAGGAGAAAATAAATGAATTGACAAGGAATCCACCTAAATTGGACATCTAAAAAACTATTAAAACTTCTGATGGATTCACTGTGGCTGATCATAAAACTTTTTTTTTAAAGAAAATTAAATTTCCAAACACTTTTCTTGAAAAAAAAAATGAAAATAAAACATTTAACCTCTTCTGGAATCATTATTAAAACTAATTCTTCCAGGAGGTGATAACTTGAGGCTCAAATCTTGTCACTGCAGTTGAATTGTGCTTGAATTTCCTGTATGATATAAAAATTCATTTTTTTACTATAGAAAAACAAAAAGAATATTTTAAAATATACAAAATAAATTTATAATCTGAAAATCTAAAAAAGACACAAAATATATGTATAAAAATTTAAGTCACATAAAAAAATAATCAAGATTTATTAATCTCAATCTACAAAACAAATGTATATAGGTAACAATATTTAAAATATTGACTGCCTATTTGCAATATTCTTCATCTTTCATGCATTCCACAATTTTTAAACAGATTATTTTAATAAATGCAATAATGGGCCAAGAAACCTTTTTGCAATTTGTTTGACAGGTATTTAGTAAAAATTTATATAATACATTATCAAATTTATTTTTTGTGAATTAGAATTGGCTATGTATCAAAATAAAATACAAATTTTAGAGCTATATAAAAAAACAATTATATAAAATTATATATATTTAAAGTCTAATATCCTAACACTCACAATTGAAGTGATTTAATGTTGGGAGATAAAAAAACCCCTTAATAGTGATCACATATTTGTTACAGTATTTTTTTTTTAGAGAAAAAATAATGAAATTTAAATCTCAAAAATATTCTTAATTCCTATTTACAGTTTACTATTAAGGTTTTCGGCAATTTTATATCAGAACAAAGAAGTTATATATTTCATGTGTCCACTAATTATTTTCACACTCCTTTTTATGATTTACACCATAATGAATGCCACCTGTCCTTACAGTAAGAATTTATATCAAACTACTTATGCTTTTATAACATATTTGTTGATTTATCAATTTCAAGAATTTTATTATTTGATGCTCTTGTTTAACAGGTTTTAAATATTTGAAGTCATTTAAGTAAATGTTTAAACTGAATCAAATAAAATTTAATTTCTCTTATATATGCATTTCAAATTGAACATAAATTTTTATCCACACTAACTTAATTTAATTCCAACAAATAGCTCTAATGAGGTAAATTTTCTATATATATATAGATATACAACTACAATTAAAAGATAACTCAACTTGCAATAATATTTGATAAAAGAGACAATTTTAATTTCAATATTATTAAACTATAAACAGTAATGTGCATCTTATTTATAGAAGCAATTATGAAATATAGTCAATGCAACAAACATTTAAACAAAATAAAATAAAAATTTATAATATTAGATATTTGCTTAGATGAAAATACTCATCTAATTTCATAAAAAGTCTTTCTAATGAATACCAAGATGTGTGTGTGTGTGATTTAATTTATTACTTCCTTCTATTTAGTGAGCTACTTGACAAAATCATAAATTTTTCAAAGTTCTTTAAAAAACTAACTTCTATTCACTTACAAATCAAACCTTTTTCAAACACAAATCATGATATTTTGAATTATTTAACTGAAGTAAAATATGGATGATTAAAATTCTTTAATATATCTTAAATATTAATAAAATCTACAGTTTTTGTTCAGAGTATTTTTAATAAAATATTGCAATGTAATAAATTAGTTGTACTGAAGTCTTTCTGCTTTGTAGATTTGAATTTGCTTTGATTACTTGATATGGATATAACTTATTACTGTGCTGTACATATTTTCAAACATATTTTAGATATGTACTTATATTTAGAAATTTAGAAGATCTAATCATTATGATCATATAGCTTTTACTTAGTACTATAAACAGAAGGGGTGAGGTTGGCTAGCCACACAAAGACTGGTTTTAACCCACTAAAATAAGCTCTTGGAATCTATACTAAGCTGCGATAATCAAGTAATCATGATCGTGGATTCATGGCCAGAATTGTCAAGTCATGGGTCTGAATCCTGGTTGCACTGAAGATCTACCATGTAAAGAGGTTGATGCAAGTTAAATCTGTCAATTTTCAAAATCCACCCAATGACCTGGTGTGGAAGTTTCGCGAGTAAGATGCTAGTCACTTAACCCAGTTTTAAAATTATGATATCTGCCACCAACGGTCATGGTATAGCTTTGAAGAGCGAGATAAATAAATATCAAATCAGATTTCAATATTCATAACTGCTGTAGCATTTTTCTCGAATTTTTGATATAACTAAATCCGAGTTTTGAATACACACCCGAGGCTTAAGTACATTAACAGTAGTGAAATTTGACTTTATACATTAGTTCTTCCCTGCTCTGCTGCAATTTTATTGAAATCTATGATGTATTTAAATTAAAAAAAAACCATGTACATGAGTTAGAATTCTAACATAATAAATACTGAAAAGTTTGATTATCTTACTTTGCATATCAAACCTCTTGAAAAATGAAAGATAAATTTATTCCTTTTTCTTTGCAGATTCTGTTTTTCCATTCTTGGCAGCATCAGTCTTCACTGAACCCTGATCACCCTTGCTGGCTGGAGTGAGAAGTCGAGCAAGCGTATCCCAGATGCCACCCAAGAAGATGGCACAGAAGAGATTCTCGAACGGCACGAAGGGGTCGTGAATGCCCAACAGCATCGAGGACAGCTTGAAGTACACAAAAAAGATCACAACACCAAAGTAAACAAGAGCATGAGGAGCCGAGATGATGTCCGTTTTCTTGTCCAACACAAAGATGACAGAGGCAGCAATGCAAGCCTTTGTCGGGCTGTAAGATTAAAGGTATTTATTCAAGAACTATACAGGTAAATTGTATTTTGTAATGGAGATTTTAAAAATGAAAATCATGAATATATGAGAAACTTTCAAAATCGATGTACAATCATACATAATGAGTGACTAATTTCTTATAAAATCAAAAAAACTATTAAAAAATATTTATCTAATGAAGTAATTTGGACACTCATTTATTAAAAGTAATTAAATAATTTCATGTAATCTATCACATTCCATTTGATAACATTATGCACTTTTTGCAATGAATTAATTTTAAGCTCTTTGAGTCAAATTAATATCTTGTTAATAATCATTTTTAACAGTAAAAATTTCAATAAAAAGTTAGTTGTATATAAAATATTTGACAAGACTTCAATGATAATAATATAAAAATACTTTTTGAATTTTAACTTTTATAACTTGCAACATTTATATATATAACAACTTTATTACTAATCTAAAATATAATTTGCGTTTTTAATGTTCAATAACCACAAAGACATGAATAGAGTTGTGAGCATCTTTTGAACTAGAATATTATATTCCTAGAAATCAATTCATTCAAAATTAATAAATTAAAAAAAACCCATAAGTATTTAAAAATTAACATGCAGCCATTAAATTGATGACATTTTGGAAATTACTGCCAGTAAAAAAACTAGAATTTTTCATCACATCAGAGCTTTTTTATAGGAAAATTTTAATAGAACCAAATCCTTTAATTCGAGAGTCGAAAAGAGTGCCATAGTCCTTCATTACGTTTCTTCTACTGAGAAAAAAAACTACAAGTGTAGCTTAATCAGTCTGATTTCAAAATTAAATGTTTTGATATGTAGCTTTTATAAATATTGTTACATTCATAATGTGATACAATATATATAGAAAAAAAATATTAATTGTAATAAATTATAAAATTCATAGAGCAACCATTTTACATAATACCATACACAAATACAAGACTTAATGTACCAAGTTACAGATATTAAAATTTGAAGAAACTTTTTACACTTTAAATAAAATTATGCAAATGCCAGCAAATATATTAAAAACAGAATTCACATTTTAATATTACAAGTGCACCCATTAAAAAAATACTTCATAAAATTTAATTTAAAAAAAAAACTAAGATTTTTTTCATAATTTTAAAACATAAGTCATCAACCTTAAAGTAAAAAAAGAAAATCCTATAATTTGAATGTTTCATTTTTTTTATAAATTGTAAAAAATGTTTCAGAAATGAAAAATACATATATTATACAAAGTTATATTTAACTTGGCAGTTGAAATAATACACATAAGTAATTGAAACATCAAACACACTAACATTTTCACTTACAAGCTCATCTGCATCAGTTCAATAGCATTTGGAGTCCACACACCACGCAATAAGCGCTCCAAGACCTTTAAGAATGCTGTGCCATTACCTGTTGATAAAAATGTAATTGATGATATTCTTTAAAAAAAACTCTAAATATGTATTATTTAATAACAATTGTAACTTCATTTATTCAAATAATACACATTCAAAATGAAATTTATACATTAAATCAACAAGCAGTTCTAAAACTATGGTCCACAGGCCCTGGGGGTCCTCAGCAACATTCTAGGGCAGGGGTGTCAAACTCGTGGCCTACAGGCTGTAAGTGGCCCCCCACAATGAACATTTTTGCAGCCTGGCCAATATAATGGCACACAATATATAAAATAAAAAAAATTCTCCAGAAATAGGAAAGATAATAGCAGACAAGAGATATCAAGGAACAGGACGTAAACATTAAATTTTTCTTGTTCTTTTAATGTATTATTAAAAATAATCAATATTCATAGAAACGTAGAAAATGAATGTCCCCCCTGCCGTTTTTTTTCTGCGCTCCATCTAAAACCAAACCTTGCTTGCCCCCAAGTATTTCAATCAAAAATATTCATTCAGATAGGAGTGTTCAAAATCTTGGGAGTCAGCAATGTCAGGCTAATACATAAAGAAAGGCAGCAGTGATGTGAAGTTTAACTACTGCATTAGACACATACAAGACATTTTATAAAACATTTTGAAAATTCTTTTTTAAAGAAGTTTCTTTTTATCAGTCTACATTTTTTAATCATTAATCTCTCTTTACAATGTGCTGCAAAACAGAACTTTAAAATAAGCGAGAGCAAATTGGTTTTCACTTTTACAAGGATAAGGTGTTTGCATTTTTGCTAAAAAAATTCAAATTTTAGTTCATTATAAACAGGTATTTACAATCAGCTTAAGTAATAATTAAGATTTAATCTCCGTACCTATCTCAAAGATAAAAATTAATTAAATTTTCATGAAATAGACAGAGAACCACTAATGCAGTTCACAATAAGGGATGGAATTGTTGAGGATAATTTGTAGATACAAGACAGAATCTTTACTCTTCTGACAAAAGTCATGCATTTCAAGTCCGAATCTAGCTAAAGCAGGCTATAAGTTCACAGACTTTTATACCACACAAAGACATTCTAAAATATCTAGGCCTGAAAATAGTGTAGACAGAATAGATTTTCGAATAATCAAGCTCAATCTATTAATTTGTTCAAATAAAATGCTTCCTATCGACACATACTACTGTTATAAGTAAAAGAAATTGTTCCAAGTATTATCGAAAAAAATTACATATGTAACAGAATTTTAAAGAAAATAAAAATAGTATACAAGATTTTTATATTTCAAACTTTCATAATGTGTTTTGAATAAACAGACAATTCAATATCAAGTTATTAAAAAAAAATGGCTTAGTTAGAAATGACATGCAAATAAATAACACCATTCAAATAATTGATAAGTATTATGAAAAAAAAAATAATTAACTTAAAAAAAAAGACTAACCTTTCAAAGTTCCAATGATAATCATGATCAGGTAGCCATTTGGATAGATCTTGGCAGCATGGACAACACCATCGTGCACTTTTTTGCAACGAATAACTTCTTTCATGAGAGCAAGAACCAGTTTAATGGGCAAGAATTTGAAAACTTTATAGCCAATATCAAAAGGCATGTAAAATATCACATACCTAAAACGTCAATTAAAATTTATTAATATGAAAAATCAATGCATCATATAATTAAGCATACGATAATTTTTTCAAAATGCACATAATTTAAAAAATATTGCAAAGAACAATTAGATCCTTATTTGCACGCCTATGAAACATTACACTCATTGCGAGAGATTTGGCAATTCTACTGATCCCTAGATACCCATCAGTTCATACGTGCAACTAATATAAAAAGAGATTTTGTAAAACTAAAACAAAGAATTTTGCAAGGAAAAGTAATTGTACATAGTCAGTATTCACATACAATAGGTATTAATTCCAGAATTTTGATTGGATTCTAACCCACATTTCGAAACTTTACCCAAAAGTTTTGGCATTTCATTTCTATAAAATCTAATAGCAGAAAGTGCATGCATTATATTTCCTATGATTGAGAAATACATACTAATACTTCAAACAATATTTAATATTTTTTTCTTTATCAGACAGTGAACTCCTCAGCCTCATTATGATTCATACAACTAAAAAAAAAATGCAATTGCTTGGAAAAATAAACACCAATAAGTGAATTTATAGTAAATAAATACTTAACTCTCCCTGGATATTTAAGTATATGTGGTTAGATTGTTGGCATATACGAGTTTGATAGAGTGCTCAAATCACTAATGTTACCAATGTTGAAATTAGAAGTGTAAAAAGTTAAAAGATATGTTATAGCTATTAGAAAAGGAGAGAAGGTGGGAGGGGGGGAAGCCCATATTTTATGGCATTTTTAAACTTCTTCCCCCCTTGTAATAAATAAACAAATGATAGAAAAACATTAACATTTTTTTAGCATCCGAAATCGTATATTTTAACCCGACAGACTTAACACATTCCGTAAAATCCAGTATGTAACCTACACTGCCCTATAATGCTTACCTATATTATCAAGCAGCAAATTTTTAAATTTTTGTTATATTTTCCATATAACACACACATCCCCTTTTTTGTGAAGAAACCTGAAATGTATGTGCATAATGTTCTTATGATTCGAAGTTATTTATTCAAGGTATTCTGTACTCTAAACTTTAGGAAAAAAATATACTTCTAGAACTACAACCCTTTAAGTTCATTAGGAGTGTCATTTCCTTTAAATAAACAGTATTTTGATAGATGTAGTCTAATTTCTTTTCTATATGCTTATCTTTTTCTTTTTTGAAGCTCTCATTTTCATAAGCAACTTATAATGTGCACCTATAACTTTTGATCTTATTTTTTATGTTAAAAGTGTACATTATACATTGGATTTTACAATACACACTGACCCATTTTGAAAAGTGGCATTGATTGACAAGAAAAATACTTATCCCCAAAATAACACATTTTCTTTTTATCAACTAGCTGGACATATGAAGGAAAGAATGCACAACATGTTGCATAAATGGTATACACAAATGAAGGAGGAGGGTTGGGAATTGAAACCTCTCGCAGAGAGATTTTTAATTTTTAACAAAGATTACAGCTCAGCAATTTTGTCTAAATATAAGCAGTTTTATAGTCTCACTCTCCATAAATACAATACTGTGTGAAGACCTATACGTTAAATGAACCCTACATTATAAAATCTTAATGTGAAACTGAAACAAATACACTGTAATGAGAGAAGAAATTTAAACAAACATTAGTATATGTATATGGCTGTAGTAAAAATTTAACTAAGAATTATTAAGAAACAAAGAAATTGTTATAGAAAATACATCATAAGATTAAGTGCATTGAATTTGTTACAGTCCTTTTTCCCCATCACACATTTACTTTTTTCCTCACCTATGATATACTAGACCTAGGGTTAGCAACTTTTTAGCTGGGGTGTGCCAATCCAATCTATCAATATGATTCGGTGTGCCACACAGGATATTTTTGGAAGAATTTGATTCCCGCAATAATGCATGCCGAGTTAGAGAATAGATAAATAATATAGATATTTACAGTTTTATTATATATTAACCTTGTGCTTGCACCACTCTACTTTATCGCAAAATTGGGGGTATCATTTGTGACTTTCAATTTAACTTTATTCCGAGTATTCAGTAGTTAAACAATTTCTTTGCTGACTCAAAATATTTTTCACATGTGGAAATATTTTTTTTACTCAGATATGTAGTACCAAAAGCAGAAAGAGTACATGCAATTTTCTCTCTTCAAACAATTCAATTTCTCCAGCAATAACATTAGATAATTTACAAAAAAGTCATGAAAATTTATCTTTAGAGTTACCTTTCAGATTTTTCTTAAATCCGTAAATGTCTACTATTCTGAAGATGTTTGCCAAATAGGGTCCATTACAAATTTATCTACTTCCATCCACTCAAAATTTGATAAATGTATAGAGTAGTGCAGAGTGTTACTGATAATTGAGCAGTATGCCAAATGTGCCAACCCTTGTACTAGACTTTCATATAACTAAAAGCGGTACATACATATTATCGCAATCTATCGGGATATTATATAAAATGAAGCACATGATTGCCAATCCAGCACATAAGAACCGATGCGAAATTAGAGTTGCCAACTTAGTGAGTTATCTTGAATGTTCACAATTGTTGGGATAATACCCAAGTATCCTAAAAGCTTACATAAACTGGCAATATGTTGCTCCAAGAAAAATAACCAAGACAAAAAGGTGCCAATAGGTATGGTTATAATTGAAAATACATAATATCATTTGAAGAATATTTGTTCTTATTAATGAAAACATCCGATAAATTACTACACTAACAAAAAACTGATTTGGTATCATGATTTTGTTATACATGTGTTCAACTCAGTAAAAGACCCAACTACTGGGTATTTAAAATAACTGAAAGTTTAGGGATTTTGTAAAACATTAAATTTCTGCTTAGAAGTATATATTTTGTTCCATAATTCAAAATAGATCATTATTTCTACAGTCTTTTATTTCAATGCATATCAATTATATAAAATTTTATCAAACCCCAAAACTGCATCGAAAAAAATGTGATATTAAAAATCAAAGCACTAGTAAATTAAACTGTGTTATTTAAAATCCAAATTCTTTACAGAAACCTTAAGACAATCCAAACATAAATACTCCTTCTGAGAAGCATTTCATTTTTTATCAAGAAATTACAATCTACTAACCATGCAACAGTTGCTAGTAGTAACGAGTTCTGGTTCTTGAACGATGAGAGAATGGGCTCGCCTAATAGAAAACTGGCAAACATGGCTCCACCATAGATAGACAACATGCACGAGACCCAGCATGCCAATGGATGCTTGCGAGAAAATAGATGTGCACCTATACATAAATTTAGAAACAGTTACCTTTTATTCTAAATAATAAGTTCAAATATTTTGAGAAGCAGTGATTAAAAATTGTAGTAGCAATACAAATATGTACAAGAAATTTAAAAGGGTTCATATGGTATAATTTTCATACCATGTATACTTTAATTTCATTAGTACTTCATAGTCTATAATTTATTAAAAATGATTCCATTATTCCTGAAATTTTTAACACTAAACAGATTGATAATAGATTTGAAAAATACCATGTTGTGTTATCAGATGCAGCAATAATAAATTTTGCCCACAGGTTACATTGTTTAAATATTTGTGTATTAATATATACCAACATAAATGACATTGAATCTAATGAAGGATAATTAATTTTGCTTCAATTAACTTTTATCAGCCAAAAAATTTTATAATATAATTTTCAACTCCATTTAAAATGCTCATAATCAAGTAAAGTTATTCAAAAAGTATTTCAGATCTTTACACATAAACATTTAAAATTTTTTTTTTTTATGAAATATATCTTATTTTTGAAAAGAATATTGAGATTTTTATTTACACCTCACTTTGATGCTGTAAAATCAACCTTTTTGCTTGATTATGACATGCTTAAATTTTGCAGAAATTATAGACTGAATTTTCTTTTGGCATGAGGATAACTGACAAATGATTACATTTTACAAAACAAATATTTATTTTTCATGATTAAATACAAGTTATTAAATTACAGCTTTCTTAAATCATTAAGGTACTTAATATAATTATACTTCATCAAAATCTATATATTATTGCATTTACTAGAGTTTTACAAGAAATTTATAAAATCAACTTAATATTCTAAAAAAAAAATCTATAAATACGAACAGAAAATAAATTTAAACAGTTGAAGTATTACATAATTTTTTAAAAATGACTTAACTGTAAAAATGTCATTAAAATCTTATAAATTTCAATTGTTAAAAAAGTAAATTATTCCTTAGTTATAATTTGAAGAACATTGAGTGATTGAAATAAAATGAAAATAGAAACTATTTTGTTGAACTATCTTCAATGAGTAACAGTGTTTAAAATTAGAACTCATAAGTACCATGTGGCTTAATTTTTGAACCTTACATTAAGAATCTCACGAGTAGAATTATATATAATATGCTCTGTAAATCTTAGATGTATAATTAGAATTATACAATACAGTAGGAAATTGGCAATAGAAAGGTATTATTTAGCTTTCTTTTAAGATAAGCATTTTTAAAGAAACTTTTCTTTAGTTGGCTAATTAGCTTTGGTATATTGGCACTATTCCCAAATTGAGAACTGTTAAATCTTGTTACATGAAACATTTTTATATACTACTGTAAAATCAAATAAGATATTAACCAGTGTTAATATAAAAAAAGACAAAACCTGAACATCTGATTAAAACACTAATTTCAAATTATACTTTAAATATAATTCAATACTTTAAAATCAGAAACAGTTCCAACAAAATATTATCCGATTGCCATATTAAAAAAAAAAAAATGTTAGTCCAATATTTAAAATCTACCAAAAGAAATTCATAATCACATCTATTAAATTATTAATATTTTTGTCCATTTGATGCATTTCAAAACATTCAAGCAAAATAAAGTAAATCCTCAGTTTTTTTACAAAATCTACCTGGAGAAAAATAGGGTTAAAAATCCAAGTTTTTACCATAACTTTGTAAATTCAAAGAAACTTTACCTGTGGAACTATTTATATTTTCAGCAGGCACTAAAACATTTAACTAAACTTAAAATTTTAAGATACTTTCACAAATTTAAATAACAAATATGGTAATTTTTAACACACATACACATTTTTTTTTTTTTTTTTAAAGCGTCACATTTTCGCGGTACTTTTTAACAATTTCAACAAGAACAAACACAATATTTTTTCTACTGTGTATACAAACCTCCGGCCAAGTCTTCTTTTACGTACAAACACATTATGAGGCAATGGGCAAGTTCGAAAAATGGATACATCTGTAACCTCGAAATTTGGTTCGCAATTTCTAAGAATGCTTCGGGATCCATGTTGAATGAGTTTCGTTACCGGACAGCACACACACAGAGAAAATTAGAGAACAAAAACTTATCACAAACGGTGCACTACTCTAAGAAGGAAAAGCACAACCAGGGATCACAGCACTCCGCATCCGAAGAAGCTCTCATAAAACGACGATGATTCTTGCTCCCGCGCATCCGCTCTGCGCATGTTCCAGAGTAAGGGTAAATAGGGGAGGAAAAGAGACCCAGAGAGAGTTTTGTTTTGAAAAATTTTACTCCATAGGATACAGAAATGTTTACATCCATTTCCAGGACACAACTCAGGTTTGTATGCTGTTTGAATATTTATCTTCTTCTGATATTTATTATTAATGTATTTAAAAACTGAAATTTGATATTTGTGAAAAATTTTGATTCTTATTTTATCTATACCTATATGCAAATCAATACGATTTCAGATAAATTTATTTATTTTAAACAAAGAACTTAGAAAAATCTATTTACGAATTTCTATTATGTCTCAGGTGATAATTATAATTAATCATATAAAAAGTAAAAATAATAATTGTATTTCACATAATCTCTCTTTTCTGAATTACTATCAGTTTGAATTAACAAATTTATTCCTTTTGATTGAATTTTTTAATGTGTAACATTTAACAATGTATTTTAACGATTTCAAGAACATTAATGAATTTAAATACATATAACGTTGCCAGTAGATTAATTTAAATAAGTTATTGTTCAATGTATTGTACAAAAAGAATAATATAAAAAGCCAATATAAATATTATTTCAGTCCTGAAGGGCTGTGTTTTTCATAAATATTTTTAGAGATGTATATCAGGAATGCATAATTATGATGATTATTATACTTCTTTATTTTTCAGGTTATACCCCAAACATGACGGAAATGATTTTCTGAAAAAGGAATTTTTGATATTTGAATTAAATGCCCTCTATGCTTTTTCTTTACGATATCTGATTTTTAGAATGTCCTTTATCTTTTTATTTCATTTTTTTTCATTCAATTTATAAATATCAAAAAAAAAAAAAAAAAAATCCTATTACTCTTAAATTGTTATTATTATCTGAAAACGGAGTTTTGAAACAAAATGCAAAGGAATTAATGCATTGTGTGTATTTAATTTTCCTTATTTTTCATAAATTAAATCTATTCTTTTTTTAAGGTATCCGACTACTTGCGACTTTTTTTTCGAAAATGGAGAAATGGAGTTTTTTTTTGTGGTTTTTAGATTTATTTAGTATATTTTAAGAAAAAGGGCTAAAATTAAGAAGGGAAAAATAAACTATTATTACTAAAATGGGAAAAAATGGTTACACATTGACAAAAAATTACATAAACGCGGTCCGCTCTGTATAAATAATACATGAACAAATTCTCAATTTTTCAATTTTGATGTATTACTTTGCTATTCCTTTTTCAAATGACCTACAAAACAAGAGATATTTTAATTAAAAAGATAGAACACTTTTTATCTTAGTTATTATATGAAATTACTTTAAAAAGTAGTGATTATATTCACATAAAGGACTGTAAATTTTGTTATAAAACAGTGATTGATAAATCTGAAAATTAAAACACTCCTACTGTCATTCAGAACATGCACACAAAATTTCAGCAAATTATTTTAAAAACTTTTTGAGCAATCGCTGTCCCCGTTTGAACTTTACGAAAAAACCACATTTCGAGTAAAATGCATTTTAAAGTTTGACATCTAATGTAAAGTTATGTCATCTGCCTTTACTAAAACACTTCTAGTGTTTGTTCTAGTGAATGGAAAATAAAAAAACTTGGTATTTTTATAAAGCTAATAAGATGCCCCATAAAATAAAATTATAAAAAAAATTATCATGATTATAGGGTAGTCAAAGCAGTGTTCCGCAACCCCCGGTCCGCGGACTGGTGCAGGTCCGTGGATCAAATAGTACCGGGCCGCCCAAGAAACATCAAATTATTTACTGTAGTATATTTTTCTTGGATTTGAACTACTTTTTATGAATATCACTTTATATTCCTTGTTAAATCAGTTTATATTCATTTTTGGTGCAGCTATATTTTATTCTATATTTTATTCACGATTAAATACAATTGAATTAAAATTATTAAATCAAAACAGTCTAAAATATAAACAACGTTTTCACTTCAGCGGGCCGCAGTAAAATTAACAAACGTTGACCGGTCCGCGGCGATAAAAAGGTTGCGGAAAGTACATACTTATCGTAAACATTTTTAATGTATTTATATTATAATTTTAAAACTTTTTTCTCCTTTGCTGAATTTAATATGAATAATTTTCTTTCCTAATATGAAATTTGTTTCAAAATATTTTTATACACAGTCAGATTTATCTTTTCTGCATTGTATTTGTTATTCATTATTACAACCAGTTCTTTTTTTTTGTAGCTAGAAATTTAAATTAAGTTGAACAAGAAGAAACAAACAAACAAACAAAAAAACGGAAAGAAAGTTTGTATTTTTACAGAATTTAAAGTGAATCTAATTTCCAGAATGAAAACTCTGAAAATAATCTTTTGCTATTTTCTATTTCTTAATATTAAATACTTACATTATTTAACTGAAAAGAAAAAGAAAATTGCAGCTTATATTAAAAAATATTTTTCCTCAATCGAATTTATATATTATTTGACTCCTTGATTATATGAGTGGAATATAGGTTCAGGTGTCGTCCTTGTCATTTGACCAAGGTTCAAAATAACAAGGTTCGTTGCCAATAGTCTCCGTGTAGCTTTAAAATAAGACGATAATGAAAATCAAATCAATCCCTCTTCATTATTATATCTAATTTTTTAAACTGAAGGTCCCCCAAAAGGAATTTAAAACTTTTCATATTGATATCACAAGAGCAAATTGTATAATTTATAGCGTCTCTTGTTGAAATTGCATGAAGCACCCCATGTGCTCAGTGAGTGAACATTAAAAGTCACACTATTCAGCTACACAAGGGCTATTGGAGACGGACCTCGTCATTTTGAACTATGGTCAAGTGACGAGGACGACACCTGTGCAGGCACCGGTCTCCTAACTTCCACACCACACCAACGAGACTCAATGCTCAACATTTTGTCAAAACTTAATATTGAAGTAACTTGTCTTTAATTTTTACGTTTTTTAAAAATGTTTTGTGTTCCTTTGTATGATGTTTGTTTTTCTTTCAGATTCCAAGTGAAAGAATTGAAGACATTTTTATATTGCCCCTATATCCAAGATGTTGTTCATTTCCCTTAGTATGCAAAAGAATGAAAATTTCCTTCCATCATCCAGTTATATATCGTGGCCACGGTAGCCTAGTAGTCATGACCACGAAATCGTGGCTAGCGGTATAGAGTCGTGAGTTCGAGTTCTGATCAGGGCGCAGCTACCGCCATATCAATGATACGGGGCCCCTACACGTGTAACTACATCCCCATCAACAGGGCTCACATAACTGAAAGAGGGCCTCGAAGAATTTTGATACAGGGCCCACTCAGAACTCGCTACGCTAGTGGCCCTGATGCCACTGAAGACCCACCAACTGATGTACGTTAAATCTATCGTGAATCAAAATCCTCACGTTTGCGTGGTGTGGAAGTTAGAAGAGCTGGGTGCCGGTCCAGGTGCCGGTCCAGGTGCCCTCTTCGTCACTTAATCGCGGACTTTATTAGCTGAAATGCCTTATTTTGAGCTAAAAAATATGTAACACATGAAATTAACTATCATTTCAGTAGTATTAATATGCTGGTCTGAATATTAGAAATAATCAGTCATGTTCATAATTCGACAGGCGATCTTTTCAATGTTTGTTATAAAACGGTAACCGCGGCAAATTGGTCTTAAAATTGCTCAGTGGACACGGTAGTACAAAGCGATAATTCAAATTATTGATGAACAGTGCAATCACGAACTGTGTGTTACAACTTGGATTAAAAACTAATCAAAATTTTATCGGAGCATCAGGCGTTAGCCAAGTCTCCACTATTTCAGTGTTTTCACTGAACTGAACTGAACTGAGTGGACACGGTGTGGGGATTTAAAGAATGAAAGATTCATTTATCAAATCTTACTGTCCACACAGAGATAGGTGATGTTTATCTCAAATCCCTTGTTCAGTTTTTTTTTTTAAATATACATATAATTTGAGTTTGAACTTAAAACTATTTATATATAAACTGAAGCCGAAAGGGCTGCCAAAGATTAAAAGACTTAGAAATGATTTTTATTGTATTTTTAAGGATTACGGGATTAAGTATAACGCAGGGCAGGAAATATCTGGTTAATTAGTTGATTTTGTTAGGGTAAGGCACTTTATGATTGTTTATTTACACACACATGCTCAATACGTATTTATAATTCACATAAAACTTTGAAATGCAGGAAAGAGAAAGAAAAATAAAGGAGGGTGGAATGAATGAAATGGAATGAATGAAATGACAACCTTGTTTGTCAAGAAAGGACGAAAATAGTAACACTAAAGACGTGTAGGGCAGGTGCACGTTAAAGGGCATCCCCCAAGGTGTCGTCCACGTCACTTGACCATGGTTCAAAATTACGTGGTCCGTCGCCAAAAGCCCTTGTTGAACAGTGCGACGTTAATATTAAATCAATCAATCAATCAATTCTAAGAACTACATTGACTGATTGTTTATTAACGTCACATGAGCTGACAGTTCATTACATTAAATATTGAATAAGAAAAACTTAGCTAGTCTCTACTCAACGAAAGGAAGATGCCTGTCAAATTTCAAGTCCGTGGTCTAGTCGCTCCAGAGATCTCATGATGATTTTGCGAGAGAGTCACTTTTCCATTATGTATTTACAGAGAGACAGAAAGGTATCTCAAATGGATTTTTTTTAATCGACAGACATTGATTTTTTTGATACGATTTAAAAAAATTTTCGAGGTTTACACTTATATTTTTAAAAAATAAAATAATAATAAAGGCGTAACACAAAATACTAACAATCTAATGACAAATATTTTCCTCAAGTAATTTCTGATCCAGCATAAATTAATTTTTTTAAAAAATGGTATAATCTTTTAACGAACATTTTTTAATTGATTGAATATTAACGTCGCACTGTTTTAGCTACACGAGGGCTTTTAGCGACGGACCACGTAATTTTGAACCATGGTCAAGTGACGTGGACGACACCTGAGCTGGCACCACCCTCTCCTAACTACCACACTACACCAACGGGAGGACGTTTGAGCTCTCGACAGATTTAACGTGCATCGCTGCCCTACACGGCGGGTCTTTAGTGGTACTGGGCTCGAACTCGTGACAAGGCAAGCCACGATCCTATACCTATACCTATACCACTCGGCTACCGCAGCCGCTAACATTTTTTTATTAGATATCGTTATTGAGATGTTTTTTCGTAGAATTTGTATTTATCTATTTCCTTTACGTGCCATATGGGTGGCGTAGTTGGTTAGATGCTGGCCTTGTGCGTCCAAGTTTACGGGTTCTACCTCGGCCAAGTCGGTAGCTTTTCGTGATGCGAAAAGTCGGTAAAGATCATTAAGCATAATCATACGATTATGCGGCATGTTAAAAATCCATAGAGTGCCTGTTTGGTTTGGATACCCTCGGCAAATTAAATTTTTAGTTCAATTTCGAATCAGAGCTCAGGTGCCTCCCTCTGGGGAGGAAACTGGGCGTCAAAACTACATTGTAGCAATTGGTATATACCTATATAGTGCCACACTAAAAAGTGATACCAATTCCGGGTAATGTATTAGGTCTTCAATGGTGAAAATACCAATCCGCAGTGCCATTTAAAAAAAACTTTTACGTTAAGAACTTAGCATCTCAACATTCTAACGCTTTCTATTTCTTGACAGAAGCATTTCCGTTTTGCGGAGATTCTTTGATGTGAGTAGAAATTCTAACAATAACATCTCTGTTAATAGTTTTGAAAAAAAATCAAGAAATTTTTAGTAATAACTACTAATTCGGAAGCTGTTGCTTGCTTAGCGTGTTATTGCTCTTGTTACTAGTGTGAGTGACCACTCATTCACCGCGCACTGCAAAGACGATTAGTGACTGACCACGGGATTCTGAGCCTCGGTCAAGTGACGAGGACAACATCTGAGCATCTCTCCTAACTACCGCACTACGCCAGTGAACCACGACAGATTTAATGCGCATCATTCCTTTTACGCGCTGGGGTTTTAGAGACACCAGACTCAAACTCATGACACATCGGACACGAGTCCGTGCCTTTGTCTACTAGGCTACTGTGGCTTTCTTATTGATGTCGTAATGAACCAGTTAACTATATAAAAATGTTGTCTAACAACCCGTGCTGAATCAACGACTGAAATCAATCCCTCTTGTAAAAGTTTCAGATGGAAAGTCGCCTACGTTTAGGGAATATGAACACAAAACAAAGGCAGCGATTTCATGAACAAAAATTGAGCAATCAAAAATAAATGAGTTATGGTTGAGTAATTTGGAAGTACTAAAACGTATTTTATGAGAAAAACCAGACATGTAATCAAGTTTCACTGTTCAGATGCGTTTTACAAAGAAGGTTACGATATCTATTGTTTTCATTTCTAGACATAAATAATAATAAAGAAAAATATCCGAGTGATAAGCCCTGTACCAAATGGCTTGGCTATTTTTAGCAGGATATCGTTGGATTTTTCCAATTTTCTGTTCATCTTTTTGCCCCTAGAGCGAGCAAGGTTTTCTGAAATAAATCTCTTTTAGTGTTATCAGTATTTAGGGGATTAATTAAAATTTAATATCAAGAAAACAATTTAAGTTTTAATGATTTCATATTTGTACTTGGTAAGGTAATTTATTTTTTAAAAACATTATTTGGAACCCTCGCCGTTGATTTTTCCAATTTTTTTAAGACAAAGTGAAATTGCAGCAAAAAATATGTATTTATCCCTTTCATCTCCGAGGGAAACATTTTCCCCCATTTTAAAAAATTGAGGATTGTCATATTTAATTATAACCTCAAATGCCTTTTTTATACAGAACGTATGTCGAACTCAATTACGTAAACACGGTACGTTCTAGAAAGAAAAAAATTCTCAAATTGATTAGTTAATGATCAAATATTCGCTGGCTTTATTCTGATTCTCATTACTTATTTCAGCTTATTATGTCTTATAATAATATATTACTGAGTTTTCTCCTAAGTTTTATGTTATTCCGTAAGTATAATTTTGTGCAATAATAAAGTATATTTGAACAAATGAAAATAAATACCTGATAATGATAAATAATTCGATTCCCATAAAATTCTAAAAAAAAAAACGTCTACACATTGTTACGTATTTATTTATTTTACGTTTAAACGAAATAAATTAAACAGTAACATACCAATACTTTTCCTTAACTACCTTACGGTCTTGCAAGGGTTAAAATGTCATTCTAAAACTGCGGTTATTTGTTAAAAAATTTAAAATTTTATTTCGCTATTACATAACATAGTGGGGCCGCGATAGCCTAGTGGTCAAGGTCATGAACTCGTGACCAGCGTGTCATGAGTGCGAGCCTTGTCTCGCTGAAGACCCACCGTGCAGAGGTAGCCGATGCACGTTAAATATGTCGAGAGCTCAAACGTCTTCCTGTTGGTGTGGTGCGGATGTTAAGAGGGGGTGCCAGCTCAGGTGTCGTCCTCGTCACTTGATCGTAGTTCAAAACTCCGAGGTCCGTCGCCAACAGCCCTCGAGTAGCTAAACAGTGCGACGTTCATATTCCCTTACTCCATAACGTAGTTTTAATAATTAAACAGCATTAAAGACCAAAAACAATGTAGGCATTAAATTTATTTTACCAACAGTTTAAAAAAAATCCTTTCTGTCAATTTTTGGAGATTCCAAGCGAAAAAAAAAAGTTTCTTTTTATGTTCTTTTTATCTATATTCTGTTCTCTTTTACAGTGGGGAGCCTTGCAGGAGTTACTACTTGCTATAGGAAACATTTTTGATTTAAAATAATTTTATCCCATGCTGTGAGATCAATTATGTCCACAGGGGTGGGGGCTCAAATCTCTTCCATAGACCAAAATATTTTTAATTTTTAACGCTGAGATTGCGCTATCGTGTTTTTGTCTACATATTTCTTAGAATATAAGCTCCCTTCCTTCAACAGAAACATGCGTACTCAACTGTTTGAGATCCTCAAATCTTTGACAATTCCCTTCGACAGAGCCAATCAATAAAGCACATTCTCAATTATAGAATGCTTAATTAAAGATAGTCATTATCTAGAGCGTCCGTATGGAAGGAAATCCATAAATAGCCACTCGTGAATTATTCTACGATGTGAAACGCTGTAGCCGTTCTCTTCCTGTTCTTTATTTATAAGCCAGTCAAAAAATAATTGGAATTAATTATCATTAGATGCTTCGCAAAAAACAACAACAACCGGAAAGGCAAGGGTATGGTTAAATTGAGGGCACAATTTAAATTATTAGAAAGTTTTTTTTCCTTTTGGTTTTGCTAATAACAGTACTACTGCTCCGATATAGGAATAGCACCCGGACAGCAACTGCTCTACTTTTTTTTTTAAGTCTTATCTGGTTCGACCATGTCTTGTTTCTATTTTGAAATAAGTGACACTTTCTCGGATCACCTAATTAGGATTGATACATATTGTTGCCATTTATGTATCCAGATTATTTTAAATCGTCGCATTCAGCCTCAAGAAATCATCTCTGTGAATATATGTACCGTAAAATCCAGCGTATAACACGCAACCCTACTTTAGAGCTGCAACTTTTAATTTTTAGATAGATTCGCCGCGTATAACGCCCCCCCCCCCATTTTGACGAAAAAGCCTGAAATGTACACATGTAATGAGCGCATGTTTTGAAGTCATTTATTTGAGGTATTATCACAGGATGATGAAAAAATAGTGTACTTCTAGAAATACAAACCTTTAAGTTCATAAGAAATGCCATTTCTACAGTAGTTCGATATATGTAGAAATATAATTTTTTTCTATGCTTTTTCTCCTTTCACTTTCCAAAAGCTCTCCTTTTTATACCCGGCGTAGAACGCCCACCCGTCCATTTCGATCTTATTTGTTGTGCTAAAAGGGCGCGTTATACGCCGGATTTTACGGTATATATATATATATATATATATATATATATATATATATATATATATATATATATATATATATATGAAGTTTCATCTTGAACAAAACCTCAACAGTAGACTTCTAATAACGGAATTTGTAGCAATCCTTTCCATTGAGGTTGTTCTGACCTCATTAACACTTCTATAATGCAAACGAATTCTATTTTTCATCTATGGCTCCTGATGTCTTTGATCTCTGTCGTTCCTCTCACAATCATTGATTACACCTGTGTTGAAATAGTAATACATATTTGCAAGCATCTTGTTTTTTTCACAAGGTGAGAGAGAGAGAGATTCTCGTATCAAACATTGTAGTAAGAGTTTAGGTAAGGAAAGCGCGCGTGAGAATCCACAATAAAATTATGCTCTAGACGCATCTTTTGTGTCAAACATATAGCTGCTCTGTTTTTTTACCCTTCTATTTTTAATTATCGTAAAATACGGTGTATAACGCGCACATATACTTTCAATCTGCAATTTTTAATTTTTAGGTCTATTCGCCTTTTTGCGCGCACCCTATTTTTACGTACAAACCTGGAATGGAAGTGCGCAATGCTCTATGTTTTGAAGTTATTTATTCGAGATATTTTTCCAAGCTTTTGAAAAAAGTAAAGCCTTTTAAGTTCAAAAGGAATGGCGTTTTTTTTTTAAAAAAAAATAAGCAGTATTTCGATAAATGCCGAATGTATAATTTCTCTTTTATGCTCATCGCTTTCTTTTACTTTTAAAACGATCAGTTTTATACACGATGTGTAACGCACGCACCCGTGAACTTCGATCTCATTTTTAGTGTTAAAAGTCCGCATTATACGCCGGATTTTATGGTAAATAACATGTATTTAGTTAGAAATCGAAATCTCCGAAAAAATGATTAATAATTAATATCGCAAAGTTTTTCACTAAAACATATTTATCAAAAAAAAAAGCATTGTTTATAGTTAAGTGAAGGTGGTTGCTCAAAAATAAAACTAACTGTTCATTAACAAAGGCGGCGCGATTGCGAATTTCAACCATTGATTTTTTTATTTTAATTAATGCCGTTCTGGATATTATTCCAGAGCTATTGGTGATGGACCTCGTAGTTTTGTTTTACGGTCAAGTAATAAGGACGATATGTGAATTGGTACATCATTTTCTAAGGCTTTTATTCCATACTAAGGGACTATTTTGAGGAACAATTATTATGGAACAGTCACCTGAGAGGTTTTGATAGAACCTTGTCTGAGTTTGAGCCTCATCCATAACAGTGATGTACACAAAGGGCTTTTCATCCCCTCATAAGCCAACATATTTTTAATTTTTTCCGTTAGAGATCACGCCTCGACGTGTTTTTTAGGATGTAATCCAATGGTCAAACTTTTTAAACTCACGGAACCCTTAGAACTTTAAGATTATTTTCCGGAACCCCCATTCCGCACCCCCACACACTTAAAATAATACATTTTAAAATAAAATTAGAAGTAGATCAACATATTATAGGTACTGCACGTAAAGACAATTGTAAAAAAGTATGTTGTATTTTTTATTAAAAAACTTTATTGTAAATTGTTAATATAATGTATACTTATTAACAATTTAAATTTGTGATCCAAGTAGTGGCGCACACAAGGGGGGTTCGGCTCCCCATCCCCCCCAAAACCCGTGATTTTTTTCCGATTGGTTATAATTCTATTATACGTAAAATTTAATTAAGTATTTATTAATGATTAATTTTATTAATTAATGCTAATTATTTATTCAATAATTAGTTTTTACTGTGTTTTGTTCTCGAAAATCGACAAAATCAAAAGGAGCATGATACAAGAATGGTGAACTTTCGACCCCGGACCCCCTCCTTGAAAAACTCCTGTGTGCGCTACTGTGGATCCAAGTATCACCTACCCGTGTCTAATTAGAATAAGAGTGTTTGCATTTTTTTTTATACAAACTGTCGAAATCTAGGTCTATTGAAATCATCTGCAATCACAGTTCATATTCAGTGTTTCATTTCTTTTTATATTTTGTTCTTGCTGCTCACGGACATTGAGAAATATTTTTCACTTAAATGTATAGTTCTGAATGGCATTAAAATGTTAAAGTTGGGAAACAAATCTTGTGTATTTTGCATGAATTTACAACCTAAAATTTAGGAGCTGTTCTTGCGTAAATTTAAATTTTAATGTTGAATCTGCGGATTTATCGAAAAGTTGTTCCTTCTTCATTATAGGTATTATTTCCGCAAATGGAAGAAAGGTGCATTTTCCATTAGAAAACCATTTAGCTTTGCAAAACGTTGAAGTAAGGAGTGCAAACTTATTTCACTGAACCCGGAATAGTAAACAATAGAATATTCAGTCTAATAAATAATACATATAAGGAAATAATGCATTAATATTCTTTTCTATTACAATCAAAGTTAAAAGAAGTATCGCAAAACAAAGTTTTTACAAATAAAGAAAATGTTCAGTTTTAATGACTTGGAGGAGCTTTATATAGATACTTGTGGTCCCACAAACTTCATAGAGAATAAGATTCCACTTTGCACACACATTTATACTTTTCTTTTCATATTTTTATTGACTCGGGGAGCCTTAAGTATGCCTTGTGGAACTCCAGGGTTCTGCGGAACAAAGTTTGAAGAGAGGTCTGCGCAGCTACAGATCCATAGGGAAATTCTCTATCACGGGTACTGGTTATCGTTTTCTAACAGGAAAACGCAATTCAAAGAGACTTCTTAGTGAGCTCAGTAAATCTTGAACGCATAAATATTAATATTACAAAAGTCTTCATCAAATCTTATTTTAACACCTTCACAAAGACGTTTCAAGAATTGCAGATGACTAAAGCAAAATCTCTGGAAATAAACGTTGTCAAGACACTTCGCTAATGAGATGCAACGAAATGAGCTATAAATAAAAGCACTGTTTTCGCAATAAAATCTGTCCATTATTCACTACTTTGTACAGTTAAACAAATCACACTTTTTAAAACGAGAAGAGAGTAGAAACTGAAAATTTATTTTTTGCTTGGTCAGTGAGCCACCTGATTGTTAATTATTTATATCAACAGATTGAGATACCACAGTCTGGGGTCTAATTGTAAGTTTTATTTTGCATCAAGTAAGGTTGCAGAGAATTCAGTCGGTTAAGCTCGTTGATTTCAAAGACTGCGGCAGAGGATCGACTTTTAAAATAACTCGCCTCCTGGCTGGGAGCCAGTAGAACAACACCACTATTAACAGTGCTTTGCTTATATTTTTTCTTTGTTCGTTTATTGCTACTCGTAAGGTTCTTTTTAACCACATTCACACACTGCATTCCACTACTCGTGTTAATAGGGCGGAATGCATGTGGTTCGTATTATTTTAAAATTCAATGTTGAAAGAGCTTGATATATTAAAAGGAGCATTTATAAATTTCAAGAATTTATTTTCATGATATTTGGCTTGATTGTCCTTTTCATATTTCTGATTTCAATAGACGGATCAAAATGTGAAATGGAAAAGAGTGAGAAACTTTTTCATCGAACTGAAAATCTTTTGTACACGAAAATCAAATAGTATATTTCATTCCCGATTGCAATCTTTAAAAAAAGTAAATAGTTTTATAATAAATTATTCTTAATGATTGCTTTAATTCTATCAGAGGAGGAAAAAAATCAGAGCAGATATTGAAAAAACTAATATATCTTTGTAAAAATTGAAATTTATAAAGAAAAACGCGAAAAATATATGTTTAAAATAGAATGAAAATAAATTTCACTTAAAGATAAATAGATGTTTAGTTTGTGGCTCTAAGATGAAAAATTTACTTGAAGAACTAAAGAGTTATATATTATTTAAAGTAGGAAAAAAAATTTATTAAGTTTTGAATTATCTCGTTACAATACCCATCAAAAGATTTTAGTAATATTACATTCTGTCATGCTGATATTATTCTTTAAGACCATTTAAATTTAACTCGAATAAATATTCAATAACACTACTTTAACAATTTGACATAAAGTGAAAATTCAAAATTTTCGCCTTAATGAATAATAATAAAAATAATAAAAAGAGAGAGAGAAAAGAAAAATTCTGTCATGTTGAGTTTAAAAAAATTTTTTTTTTTTCAACAAGTTTATACATTTTGGTCATTATATTTTCGTAAAACCATGACATAAATTATTAATTATTAATATTAACTAAATTTTCTTAAAGATTTGTTGGTTTGTTATGAACTTAATAGTTTTGACTATATTTTTCGCAAGTGAGAAATCGGGTAAAGAATATAACCTAGTCTAAAAAAGCTTCATTATTATTGTCTAAAAGGTAATAAGTTTTTGAAGGAAAAAAAAATCCTGTGACAACTTATTCGAATATTGAAGTTAAATTAAATAAAAAATGACCTTGTAATAAAAAATGGGGCTTTTTAATGCATTACTGTAAAGAGGTAGGGGGGGGGTGAACCAAATGAGTGGGCTGTCTTATTTAAAACAAATTATATTTAATAAATTATTGAATAATACACCAATTTTTTCAAAAGGAGAGTTCGTTTTGGAATTTTAAAATCTATTATTCTTGAATTTTTAAAAAGTAAACTCCGTTTGTTTTACTGTAAGACAATTCGAAAGAAGAAACACTATCCTGTAAGAAATAAAAAATAAAATAAAAAAAATGTCTGCTTAAAAAAAAGGCATTTTAAATATAGTATTTAATTACATATTACTATTTTGAAATCAGGTTATTTTGGCGTATTATTACAATTTATGCACAGAGTAATCGGAAACAATTCAATCTTCACATAATTTTTATCAAACATCATTTGTGTGTACAGAATACATAAACCAGAGCGACTTAATTTGTTACACAACTGGGTAAATATTGATATCAACCAAGACTTTTTTTTTTCTGTTAGTTCAACGGATACCGAAAAAAATGTACGTAAATGAATTAACTTATTTTTATAAAATGAAATATTTAATAACGATTAATAAATTCTCAAATATTAAATGAAAGACATCAGAAAAGTCAGGCTTCTGTGTCGTATCTACTAGTGCGCAACATAAATATTAGCCAGTAACATACCACAGTAGTTTATTTGAAAACTGAATAAAAAAGGTTTCAAGAAATTAGAAAATAATAATTCCTTTTGTCAGAATATTTACGCGATTGTTCCTGTAGTAAATAAAAATTTCTCTACTTTTCTTCTTACAAATTGTGAGTTAGTAAGCACTTACATCGCACTCTAAAACACCACGAGGGCTATTAGCGACGCACCTCATCATTTTGAACCTCGAACAAGTAATGTGGAGGGCACCTGAGCTTATCCCCCTATCTGATCTTCCACACTATACCAATGGGAGGACTTTGAGCCTCTACACGATGGGTCTTCAATATGGTATTAGGGCTCGAACTCGAGACACACCAGCCACGAGTCAATATCCATGACCACTAAGCTATCATGGCGACATTCTAATTTAAGATACACTATACAAAGAGAATCACAGAAAAGATTTTAACAAGCATCTGAAATTAAAAATACTTTTGACTGATTTTATTTGACAATGAGTTGAAAGAACACTGCAAGCAAATCAGAATGAAATAAATTATAATAATAAAAAAAGAACAGCACTTAAAGAGTGCTTTGTTTGTGAAGGTTGATTTCATTGTAATGAATACATTAGCCATTTCAAGAGGCCTGAAATCCCCTCCCCTCCCCATTCTTTAACTAGAAAAATCATTACAAAAAATCAGCACTTCATTATTTTAATGAAACACCGAGAATAATTTATGCGTAAAATATATGAATGATTATAACTTGCCGAAACCCAAAGAACCCGCCCTACTTCATTAAAAAAGCCCTCCTCCTCTCGAATGATTGCGACGGCAGCCATTTCTCGAGTGAAAGAGTCTCCTTGTGTGATATGATTTCATGCTCGAAGCTTGCCACAAGACTTTCCTTCTCCTGACAGCCAGAGGCATAGCCCAGACAGAAATAGCCACCCCGACTCACTTACGCTCCAAGGGTACCTGAATAGAGCTGAGGGAAGGATGAGCTGGAATTCTTCCAGGCACTTCCGGTACATACCGCTGAAGGGCCGCTTCAGCATTACTTCTGTTTGATGTCAGATAAGGCTGTCCAGGGTAATATCCAAGGTCAGGGGATACCTTCATGAACAACATTGGTTTATTTTGCATGCCTGTTTAATCTTGAGAAAAAATTCAGGGGCTGAATATTGGTATTGCGATAGTAAATGTGTAATGCCAACGGCACTCATAGGGAAATAGGGCAATGGGTTTTTGTATCCAATACAATGCAGAGTTTCCTACTAACCCCAGTAGAAATTAAGGGTCTTTTGTCATTCTTCTTTTGATTTAATTAAGGCTGTCTTCTCTTAATGTTGGAGAATGGGATCTAGACTTGGAATATAACTTGATTGTAAGCCTCTTCGTCTTCCAAATTCAGAAACATTTAATAAATATAGTTTTTTTCACTACAATGTATATCATAAAATCTTTAAGAAACGCCCTCCATCCATTTATGAAGGAACTTCTTCAGGCGGGAGTAAGAAACACACAAGATTAAAGGTACATTTATTAAAAAAAGAACAAAAAAAAAAAAAAAACTCTAAAGAGATTCAATTATTAAAAATCATATTTCTCCCTTTTGAAGTTGAAGGAATTTAAACAGGATTTATACGGAACCAAACTTATACCCTTGTGAAAGTACCGTAAAATCCGGCGTATAACGCACACTTTGAAGACAAAAAATAAGATCAAAACTTAAAAGTGTGTGTTATACGCCGGGTATAAAAACGATATCATTAAAAATAACAAGATATAAACATAAAAAAATTACTTCTACATATATCGAAACATTGTTTATTTAAAAGAAACACACACGACTTGCCTTATAACTAAAAGAGTTGTAGTTCTAGAAGTATACTATTTTTCAAAAGTCTGGGATAATTTCTCGAATAAAGACTTCAAAATACACTGGCCTCAAAAAGTTAAGGTACAACCGGATTTTTGTGTCTAATTTGCAAATGAATGAATGTAGAAACAAAAAATTTGGAGGATATGTGTATTAAATAGTTTTTTATTGAATGTGTCATAGAAATTTGTATAAGTGTATTGCAAAAACGATTTATAACAAAAAAGCAATCTCTGCGAAAATGTCCATTCTTGGAGAAAACAGCACATCACAGTGTTATGTGGTAAAATGGCATAAAACAATACAAAAATGGGTTCTAATAAGGAATGTGTCCACCCCTAACTTGAATGCATTGGCGGCATCGATTTCCCATGCTGTTTATTAAGTTGTCGGACACCGGAATAGGAAGCGAAGACCAGACACAGAGTAAGCCTTGTTTTAGCTCATGTAACGACCTTGGAGGAGGATTTAAAGCAGCAACCTCTCTGCCAAGATAGTCCCAAAGATGTTCTATCGGATTCAGGTCTGGAGATCGAGCTGGCCATTCCATTCGTTCCAAACCGTGATCCTCCAGATACTCCTCAACAATCCGAGCTCGGTGAGGTCGTGCATTATCATCCATCAGAATGAAGTCGTTACCAATAGCAGCAGCATATGGGCGGACATATGGATCAAGGATCTCATCCCGATATCTAAGACCAGTTACGGTTCCTCCATGGAACACATGCAGGTCAGTGTGGCCACCGAGCGAGATCCCTGCCCAAACCAGGATTCCACCACCTCTATAACTGTGTCTTTCAACAGTGTTGGATTGATGGTATCTAGTGCGCTGTTCCCTCCAGATCAGTAGACGCCCTGAATCACTCTCCATTGTAAATCTGGACTCGTCTGTGAACAGCACAGAAGCCCATTGTTGCTGCGTCCAAGAAACATGTTCTCTTGCCCAGCATAAGCGGTTCCTTCGCTGTCGTCCGTTGAGGGGAACGCACACAACTGGTCTTCTTGCATACAGACCTGCATTGTGAAGACGATTTCGCACCGTAGTAGCGGAGATTCTTCTTCCTGATGCTTGAAAGGGGTCTGCAACGAGCTGCGGCACAGTAGTGGTTCTTCTCCTTCTTGCCGAAAGAGCTAGAAAACGGTCTTCTGCCGGTGTTGTAGCTCGTGGTCGGCCTGGAACAGGTCTTCTGGACACAGAATCTTCGGATTGGTATTGATCAAAAGTCGCTGAACAACACTACGAGACACATTGAGACGTCTAGCAGCATCAGCCTGCGACAATCCCATTTCCATCCATCCAACTGCCCGCCACCTTAACGAATTGGGTAAACGACGTATCTGAGACATTTTCTAAACTCTATTGACTATTGTCACCGAAACTGCCAACATCTGTTGAAAATCAACACAACTTACACACAAAAGTACGAAAGCTTGATATTTGCATATTTTCTCTCACTCATAAATATACGTTCTTTTCTATAAAATAAAAGTTGTAGCAATCGTTTTTGCATTAATGTTTTTAAAGTTCGTTATTATCATTCATGTAAACTATGCATTTTATTGTTACTGCCATTTTTTTTATGGTGAGCTTCGAAAAACATGTTGTACCTTAACTTTTTGAGGCCAGTGTATAAAAGAGCAATGTATACTAATATTTCTTCGTTAAAAGGGGGATGCACGTTATACAGCGAATAGACCTAAAAATTAAAAAAAATCAGCTTGAAAGTATAGGTGCGCGTTATACGCCGGATTTTACGGTACATATTCCCTTCAGTAGGTAAATCAATGAGTACCAAGCTTGCTTGGGAATTAAACGCTGGGGGGTTGCGTCAGAATGACCACCTGACCAGAACATCTGCTCAGCATGCAAGGTCACGAAAACTGAGACGGCTGCAGTAGGCCTCTGGGGGTTGTTGCGCTCCTGGGCTTAGCTTAGAAAGTATATATGTGGCAGGGAGACGAGGAAATTAGGGCTTTCGTCAAATCCCCAAAGAATATGATCAATTCACGCAAGATGTTGAAATAACGTCTCTTTGAGGTCTTCTCCCTGTTGTAAGCAAGTGAATGAGTTAAATCCCCGAACAGTTTTAGTGAAATGAAAAAAATATGCCACTTTTTTGTTGCTAGGACACTGATATTTGGGGGATCTTAATAACTTTTGTTATGGTAAGGATCTGCTGGGACGCATCCCCTCGGTGCATTCCCCCTCTACAGCCTTTTAGCCAATATCTAAACACTCGAGCCTCACAGTCCATTCGGACCTGTCTCATTCGATCTCTCTCTAACTGCTCTTCCAGTTATTATAATTTAATGCTCATAGGGCTATTCCTGGCATAGTTTTTAATTGTTTAAAACTTTTGTAAACTTCTAAAAATTTATTTAAATCCACAATATCTTGGTTCCTGTTTAAGTCTTGGACTTGAAATTTGAACCAACTGTTCCACTCGTCGAGACCCATCCAGTCATATTCTTGACTCCCATTGTGTAGGCATGGGGAGGGCTTAAGCTCTAAAATATCATGCTCCCATGTTAATCCTATGGGGTCTGAAAAAATTTCACCCCCCAAGGAATTGAGCTTGGGACTTGATTTTTGGAGGTCCTCCATATTTTCGTGTATGCGTGAGCTTTACGTAGAATTGGCCCCCTCCGGTGCTCCCCCCTACAGGGCTTCCCCATTAATAACTCGAATCCTATGCTACCTTGGTCGACCGCACCGGTTGGATTCGATTGTTCTCCCTATAAGATCTATAAATTTGTAATTTTATTCCAATAGCCCCATTCCTCCCCCCTTTACTCCATTCACCTTATTTTAAAATATTGGCAAAATGCTGTCCAGGTGGTGGTGGTGGTGGGGAGACACCAGAGGGAGCCAATTCCACGTAAAACTCGCGCATACACGAAAATATGGCGGACTTCCAAAAATCAAGTCCCAATCTCAATTTCAAAGGGGAGTGAAAATTTTTTAGTTCTTATAGGATTAACATGGGAGCATGATACTTTAGTGCTTAAGCCCCCCACCATGCTTACACAATAGGAGTCAAGTATATGACTGGATGGGTCTCGACCAGTGGAACAGTTGGTTCAAATCTCAAGTCCGAGACTCAAACAGGAGCCAAGATATTGTGGATTTAAATAAATTTAAAAAGTTTAAAACAATTAAAAACTATGTAAGGAATAGCCCTATGAGTATTAAATTATAATAACTGGAAGAACAGTTAGGGAGGGATCGAATAAGCCAGGTCCGAATGGACTGTGAGGCTTGGGTGTCGAGATATTGGCCAAAAAGCTGTAGAGAGGGTGGGAATGCACCTGGGGGGATGCATCCCAGCAGATCCTAACCATAACAAAAGTTATTGAGCTCCCCCAAATATCAGTGTCCTAGCACCAAAAAAGTGACATATTTTTTTCATTTCACTAAAACAGTTCGGGGATTTTATAATTCACTTACAACAGGGAAAAGACCTCAAAGAAACGTTATTTTAACATCTTGCGTGAATTGATCATGTCCTTTGGCGATTTGACGAAAGTCCTAATTTCCTCGTCTCCCTGCCACATATATGTGGGAGACAACAAGGGGTCCAAGACGTTTGTCCTACTTCTATTTTATTTTAAAACTTAACAAAAATTAATTAAAAAGGTAGATAAGTTTGACAATGATATGCAGAAGGTAACGCCTGCTCGCGCACCTCTGTGTTTCTCTCCGCTGCTTTTCTCTTAAAAGTTCACAGTCTCCTAGTTTCAGTTTTTGTTTCACTTAGCTGCGCCTGCGCGCGAAGACTGCGTTGTGCTTTTGGGAACTATTGGATCCTACATCCGGCTATCCTGACTGTACGCTGTCCGCAGCGGTACTTCCCTTTTTTCCTTCTTCATCGAGACCAGAGGAGAATCTGAAACATACAAAAAAGACGGAACAGACAAGGACTATACGACAAATACTTAGAGTTTAAACATATCATTATTCTTCTGAACTAGACAGTTTCTCCATCATGTGAAGGCATCTCTTCGACATCCGGAAGGTTCCACAGGAAAACATTGTGTTTCACAGGCATAAGAACGTCTTTTTTAATGAGTTCTTTGGTTGAACGCATCGATATTTTCCTCTCTAGAGTTCTGGACGTCTGTTCAAAACGATTTCTCTTTTTCCTTCGTTTCCACTGCCAGGGCTGAAAGATTTTCCGGAGCAACACAAATCGTCGATGTTTACTCTCCATAGGTGAAGGGGCGTTGAAGTTCACGGAACTCGTTTTCATGGCACCATTTACTTTCTTACACAATACTATATCAGAACATTTTTCTCTTATAATACTCAATTTTAACTTAGTACTTTTAATTTTATTACACTTATAATCCTTAATTAGAGAACTCAAATCATTTCTAGTATTAAAGTTTTTAACATGTGGCAAATCATAACTAGAGTTTTCTATCACATTTGAAAAAGAAACATTTGAATCAGAAACAACACTAGGATAAGCATAAGCATGAGCACCTAAAGAGGATTCACTTTCATTCAATAAAACATCGCTCTTTGCGTGGCCTAGTTTTTTTATTTCAGAATATACACTGGGATGCATAATAATTTCTTCGGTCAAGGTCGGTGATATTGTCGTTCGAACACTTAGACCGGGAGAGAGTGTTGATTAAGAGAAAGATTTATCGGTTTAACTCCTACCATACGCTGTTCGCCAAAACATGAACTTAATGTTATGATCTCTTCGGAAGGTTTGTTCACTCTAATTAGTGAGGAATTTAAAACTGGGATCTGGCAACCTGAATCGATCAAGGCTGTTACGGGCTGATTTTCCACAAAAATGCTTACGTATTGAAGATTTGCGATCTCACCGCTATTTTGTTTTTCGCTCTCGACTTTCAAAGTATTCACGTTTATTTTATTATGGATGTGGTCGTTAGATTCTTTAGGTTTAAAACGCTTCTCACAGTCTCTTGTGCAATGAGATGAATCACCGCATATAAAGCAATTTTTTTTTCTCTTTCAAGATATTGGGGATAGTTCTCTTTAATCTTTGGTTTAAAGTTTTGTGATCTATTTTTAAAGGGGTCTTGGGTATATCCATAAGTAATAGGAATTTCTTTATGTGATCCGCTTCTAGATGAAATATAAATATCGCACTCTTTAGCTAAATCAATAGGCCGAAACCAATCTTCTGCTTCTCGAATGCCAATATGAGTTGCAGTTTCCTTATTTAAAGTTTCAAATAATTTATCAGAAATTATAAGATCACATAGAGATTCAAAGGAATTAACTTTTCTTAACGAACAATAATATTGGAAGTTTGCCGTCAATCTTGTAGCAAATTGGATGTATGTCTCGCCTGATGATTTTACAGCATTTTTAAATGAGTTTAAACACTCGCGAGGGGTTAATTGGAATTCTCTGAGTACTATAGGTTTTAGTTTTTCATAGTCATTTAATTCCTCTTCTTTAATATACAATAAGACATTATGAGCTCTTTCGCCCAGAAGATTTATTAAAATTTCAGATTTATATTCGTCATTTATTTTCTTGGTTAAAAATGCGCGTTCTAATGATTGGAAGAACAGATTAAAATTTTCAGATCTGGTGGGAACAGGAAGAGATAAAGTTTTAATACTGTTTATCATATTTTCTATGTTAGTTTCGAACTGTTTATCTTCGACTTTAGCTGCAGGATTTAAACTTAATGCTTTATTTTTAGCCCTTTGAAGTTCGACTTCTTTTTCTAACTGTGCTAACTGAAGTTTCGCGAGCTCAATTTTCTGTTTTTCTAAAGTTACCTCTCTTTCGTTTCGCGATACCCTCTCATCTATACAGTTTTGAATTAAAGTTTTAACGAAATCTGGATCACTTTCAAATGTACTACTGTTCTCAATTTTAGTCTTTAGTTTAGCTATGGTGTCAGTACTCTCCACAGTACCGTCTAGATCCTCAACAACTCTTATGAGATCCTCTTTAAGAGCGTTTTTATACATTTTAGAAAAAATATGGAAAGATCCTACCTTTTTTTTTTTCTAGCTCCCTTGTTGCTCGCACGTACGATGTATCCAATGAAGAAAAACGTTGTGAATCCACTGTGATTTCACCTCTTCACAGGTAATATAGTTGAAATTGTTCGAATTGACACCTCTTCGCAGGTGTTTGTGTGAGTGGATCCAACCCCTACACAGGCGGATTTTCGTCGATGGGTTCCAACCTCTACACAGGCGGAACGAAGTTTCCGAAAAATGGCGGCGCGTCTCCTTCACGGACGCTTTTGTTCATTGTCCAGACTTTGGTTCAAAATCGAAATTTTTTCGATCGCGGCCGAGCCCCCATAATTTGTGGGAGACAACAAGGGGTCCAAGACGTTTGTCTTTCTTCTATTTCATTTTAAAACTTAACAAAAATTAATTAAAAAGGTAGATAAGTTTGACAATGATATGCAGAAGGTAACGCCTGCTCGCGCACCTCTGTGTTTCTCTCCGCTGCTTTTCTCTTAAAAGTTCACAGTCTCCTAGTTTCAGTTTTTGTTTCACTTAGCTGCGCCTGCGCGCGAAGACTGTGTTGTGCTTTTGGGAACTATTGGATCCTACATATATATAAACGCGTACACGCAAACACGCACGCACACAGTGACGATGAAAATATCTAAGTAGAAAACGAATTTATCAAATGTATTTTAAGCATGAGTAAAGTAGCATTTTGCATTCACTGTTTATACCATTCAAAAAAAGGCAGAAGAATCGCCCCATTCTATCAGCTAGGGAATTACACAGTGAGGATAATAATTGGGCTGTTATATTCACGCGTGCGATAAAATGAAAGAAAATAGTTGCTATTGTTAGACATTAACAATATTGACAGACATTGACAATTAGACATGTTGGTGGTTTTAGAGAAAGCTTGGTACAAAACAGTAGGCAAGTAACACCCGTTTAAGATATTTGAACATCTTTTTCTCTATAAATAGGCAATAAATATGTCAAAACACAGGGTTTAATACTTTTAACGATGGAAGTGAAATGAAGCTGGCGTTTAAAAGTACGCACAAACACATGTACTAGATATTCAATGAGAACCATATGAGATGACTGATCAAGATAAATAATGAATAAAATATTTAACTGAATATGCGAACAGAAAAAAAATGGGAAATTTCTTTTTAGGAGGAAAAAGGAAACAGAGTAAAAGAAAGACAGAGAGTGGAAAATAATATTGTAATTTTACGGCAAATTCAAAATATTCATTTAACATTGAATTGTAAAACAGGAAATTGGCACTGGAAATTAGTAACATATAATCTATGTGACTACAAAAATTAAAAATATTTCTTTGTAAGTGCGTGAATAGGGATTCTGAGTTGATTATCTGTATTACTCTTACTCAAACATGTCCCAACTACAGACAATAAAAGAAGAAAAGTTCCAATATGCTTTAAACAAAGATAAAAACAAAATAAATAAAATAAAAGAAATGCATGGCTAAATTTTTTAAAAATGAAATACTTATTAAGAATTTGAATTGTTATATATATGGGTTATTATCCAGTAATACATAATAAGAAATGTTAAGAAAATCAGGACATGCATATTTTTATCGACTCTTAATATTGAATCACTCAAAAATCAACAGAAAAAAAATTAAAATAGAATACTTTAAAATGAAGGGAGAAATACGTAATACTCAAAAACTATTGATGAGGCTCACTTCAACAGTAAAGCTCACACATATTTCGCTAAGCAACACGTCTCTTAATTTCCATACGAAACGATACAAAAAAGTACAGATTCAATAGACGTACTATTTAATTCCAATAGTTCAAGAGCAGATAGATTTTATACACTGGTGTGCAAAAATTAAGGACGAAACGGTTTTTTCAATATAACTTTGTACAAAAGCTTTCCAAATCAACACATTTAATACCGTAAGATCCCCAATACGTAAGGACATGTGTAATGTAAGCAACACTTACTAAAGAGAAATCAGAGGGATAAAAAGAAGCTTGATTGAAAAAGAAGCATGGAGAGCAATGCGACTGAAGGCCGAAACATCCCTGTGATGGGTGTCCAGCAAGAAACATCCGGTCTTTAGTAGGGGATATAATCTCCCCTGACTGCTAGGCAGGTTTCACAGCGTCTGCCCATGCTGAGAAGGAGGGTGTCAATGAGTTGTTGAATCATTGCTGCCCATTCGTCTTGCAGCGCCAATCGAAGCTCCCGAATCGTTACCGGTGGTAAGGTACGAGCTGCCAAGCGTCTGCCTAGAAAATTCCATACATGCTCGATGGGATTGAGATCCGGAGATCGTGTCGGCCAATCCATACGTTCAATATCCTCACTCTCTAAGAGCTGTTCGGCAGCTACTGTGCGATGACATGGTGCATTGTCGTCCATGAAAAGGAACTGCAGACCCATAGCGCCTCTAAAAAGACGCACATATGGAAGAAGAATCTCGTTACAATAACGGGTCCCGTTGATTGAACCTGCGTCGAAGATGTGAAGGTCTGTACGACTACCAAGCATGATGCCTCCCCAAACGAGAACACCGCGACCTCCATACCTGTCCCTTTCAATGATGTTCGAGGGATGATTGCGGCTTCCCCGCTCTCTCCAGATGAGTACGCGATGAGAATCGCTACTCAAACTGAATCTGCTCTCATCTGTAAAGAGTACTCGTCCCCATTCATTGTCTCTCCAATTCCGGTGTTCCCGGCACCACAGAGAACGCCTTCTCCGATGGGCAGGCGTTAAAGGTACACACCGTACAGGGCGTCGTGCAAACAGACCACCACCGTGCAGTCTTCTGGCCACGGTAAAACGCGATATCGGTCGTCCAGTCTCCTGTGTCGTGTGTCTAGCGATTTCTCCCGCTGTCTGCCGCCTGTTTCTTCTGGCCTGTAAGACAATGTACCGGTCATCTGCGGGTGTGGTTCCTCGTGGATGACCACTACTGAACCCCCGGATAGCTGTTCCTGTTGTTTGAAATTGTCTCCAAAGTCGTGAAACGATGCTGTGAGCAATTCCGAACTCTGCAGCCACACTTGTCATACTGTGGCCTTCCTCCAACTTCCCAATGATTCGACCTCGGGTAAAAGCATCCAGATGTCGTCTAATAGATTGATTATTCGCCATTTCTCGCTGAAGCAGCAACTCGGTGTGATTTTAACTGCTATACGGCGTGCAATCTCTTTGCCAGAAATACTGATCTTACACCGACAACATGCTTTATACTACTCAGACACTGCCCCATTACGTCTACCTGCGTATCTGCGCATGCTACCGTGCTGATTGGTCTTTCTGTTCGCTCTGCCTCTTCGTTCCTGGTACATAACACCTTAATTAAAATATGGGACACAACTTAATCTCCCGTGCAAGTTCAGATTGGTCTTTCTGTTCGCTCTGCCTCTTCGTTCAGCTGGTATGCTAATTTTTCGACTTCGTCCTTAATTTTTGCACACCAGTGTACATATTTTCTCTTATGCCAAAGATTCCGTAGAGGGAAATTGAAATATCCCGTTTTGTGCCTCATGCATTTTTAAAATTTATTTTTGACACATGTAGCAAATTAGTTTTTTCAAGATTTCTTAAACTGTAGCTTTCGAATCCTAATTTTACGAAAAATTCGACTAGTAGAATAATGTTAACTGCTGCACATTAAATGAGATTGAATATTTAGATCCTTTTTATGGTGTGATGAGGAAATTAAGATGAAGTGAGATAACATCTCCAGCGATTCTCTAGATTGTGGTTCAGAATTACGATGACGGTCTCCGTTACCTCTTGTTTCCCATTTTAACATATCTTGTTAAAATGATTTACGAATACCCTACGTGATACTGTAAAGGCAACACAAAGGTATGTAGCCAGATAGTGTAGAAACTACTTAGCAAACAGAAAATGAGGTATCAAAGAACAATAAATGAGGTTGGTTTTGAAATAATACTCATAACACAGAGTAAAAACAATATCGGCTCAATGAGTTACGAAGCGACCGCGGGTGGCGGTACACGAAAAATACTCAGTGGGAGTACGGATGGCTTCCTCTGAGGGATGACTCTCTCTTCCTTGTCAATAAGTAACCACATTTCTTCTTTTGAACAGGGCAGAGCAAGGCATGCAAGAGCCAACCAATTCCTTCCTCTACGTGTTCAACTGGTGAGATATCAGGGCAGAACGGTGGCTTCCAACAAACAGACATTCTGAATTTGTAAAAAAAAATACAATTTCAATGAGCTCTTTACCTTCCTTCTCAAATCCAGATCATGTATTAGTTTCAATGCAATAAAATGCATCGGAAAGAATAATAAAAATTGTAGAAAAATAAAGGTTTCCATGGTATTGCATTTTCTTCCCGAATTTTGAATATATATATTCTAATACTTTTCAAGGATATATATGAAACCGTCAAGCGAATAAATAAAACAAACATAAAATATTTTATAAAATCGTTGAAAAAATACAATGTAACGAAAATTTCACTCTTTAAGAGATCAACCTTATTGCATTTACAAATAAATTCAATACAGTGAAAATCGTTTAACTGAGGGGGACTGAAAATTTTTTTTGTGTGTTAAAAAGAATTTCGTGTTAAAGGATATTGAAAAAAAAATTTACAAAGTTTAGACTTATTTTATTTACAAAAAAATGTATAGTTGCATGCATTTAGTAAATATCTATGAAACAAAAACATTCACACACAAAAAAGGAAATCTAATCTAAAATTTTCAAGTTTTTTGAAAAACAAAACCTTTATTGAGTTTTTGAAAAATAATCTGATATTTTTTTTTGCATGGTCTTTTTTAGCATCACATTATCAACAATTTATTCGATGTCAGGCATTTTGTTATTCATTTCACCATTGGAATGGGCGCCTAAATAACTGTGCATATTTTCCATGATGTTCCTCGTCGAGGATGACGTGGGAACAGGAGCTGAGTTATTAATTTCATTTTTGTCATCGGAATCTTCATCAATGATATTTTTTGAACTTTTAACAAATAATTGAGGCTGAATGCACATTATCATCATTTATTGTAATGAATTCTGCTGATGATACAGTAGGATAGTTCAGACTGGGCTGGTGTTTCCCGTATTTTGTTCATTCGCAGAAGGAAAATCTTTCAGGGCTAAGCGATTTTCGTTTCGTGTAAAAGAGTGAAACAATGCAATAAAATACATAGTATTTTTTCGGGACCGCTGTATTTTTTTTTGTGTGTGTGCTAACTGATATGTAGTCTTAAGCGTTTTCGTGGTAAGCATATTTCATTGTACTTACATTCACAAATTCAACGTATCTGTTAGTAGCTTTTGTTAACAACACCGACAAACTTTGATAATGAACTAATGATGAGAGCTTACGGAATCTAACTGTTTCTCTTATGTGTTCAGAAAGACAAGATGAAAAGAAAATTCTTTTTTTAAAAACTTTTAGTTATAAACGCGTTGATATTTTTAAGAGAAAACTGTGGTAAGAACACATAAAAAGCTAAATTGGTTTAATCTCTCAATTAAAAACAAAACATTTTTGCGGTTGGTTTTTTTTTTTTTTTTTTGACAACGATGCTTTTGAATGGGATTTATTAAAAACGTTCATATGCAAGAAAAAAAAATTGTTTTAGAAATAAAAAAAATTAAAAAAAAAAATTCTTAATTACAATTTGAAACCTGAATCAATAAATAGTTTCATGGCGCCATCTATCGAACTATTTGTTAATTAAGAGCTTCTGCAGTTTTTAAAAAATCGTTTACTTATTTTTTAATGAAATTTGTATTGAAAACTTTCTACTAAGCTGAAAGATCTCCAGCTTGATTTTTTGAAGCATTCTTTTCTGAATTTTTATTATGTAAAAGATTCTAGAAGCTCAGAGTCAAGTATAAGAGCAATATTTTACATACAGCTAATATTTATGTGGTGCCATCTAGTAATAAAAACTGTCACCACACCGATGGGAACTGTACTTCAACTCGGATTCTGTAATAGCAACTTTTACGTCTGTAATTCGCGACCAATATTTTTTAGAAACACCATCTAACAGTCTCCGAAATTTAAAACTAATCCAGAAACAGTATGAAATTGAGTTTGTTAGGAAATATATAATTTGATGGTACTGAATAGTTAAAAATATAGACGTTATTCATTAAGCTAGCTGAAAGCTGAACTCCAAAACTTTGTAAATATCAAAGACAAGAGTAGATAGAACTTTTTTAAAAAAAATCTTCGTGTGAATGAGATTTGAAGTATTTGAAAGATTTCGGACGATTTATTGAAAAACATGAATGATACAATTTCGATCAACAGTAATTTAAATTTTACAAAATGTAGGATACTGCTGAAAGAAATCATTAAATTATTCCGATCACAGTTTATTATCTCTTATCAAATTATATTCTCTTTGATTTGTTTCAGAATGAAAACTGAGTTGTCTTGTCAGTTAGAGATGATTTGATTTGAATTTACGTCTCCCTTTGAAGCAACGTGAGGGCTATTGGTGACACACCTCATAATTTTGAACATCGGTCAAGTGACGAGGATGACACCTGAGTTAGCATCCTAGTAAGAGATGAGCAGCCAATAGAAATAACCAGAAATTATATTCATTAAGACAGTAAAATTTTACAGCAAAACAATTTCGCTTTCAAAGATCTATTTTTATATCAAACGACACTAAAATAAAACTTCTGTTTTCATTTTGTGAGTGATTGTTTATTAACGATACACTTCAAAATAATAAGAAGGCTGTTGGTGAAGAATCCCGTAATTTTGAAACATAATCAAATGAGGAAGATGTTACCTGAACTGGCATCTCACTTCTCAAACTTTCACACCGCACCAATGGGATGACTCCGAGCCTCAAGAAATTTAATGTGAATCCACTTCTCTACTGGACGGGACTTTGGAGCCAAAAAGACTCGAAGAAATAATACTGTCCGTACTCGGCTATCGCAATCGATTTCTTTTTGTGTGTTATATACTTTAGTATTGAAGCCCAGTTCCTGAATGGTTAGTGCATAATGCTTCCACACCACAAGTTCGAGGTTCAAACCACGGTCTGGGCAAGATTGACTCAGTCTTTCATCCCTTCAGTGGGTTGATAAATGAGTGCCAAGCTTGCTTGGGAACTTAACACTGTGGGTTTCGCATTAGACAGACCACCTGACTGGAACATCTGCTCATGCACCTCAGGACCCAAGGTCTCGTATAATGATAATGAGTTGAGCACAATAGGTCTTGGCCCTCATGGGCTGTCACGCCATTGAGTTAAGTTATACTCTTTAGTATTACTTCTTGGTGTTCCTAGAAGAAAGTCAAAGAAAAGAATCAATCAAGTAAAAGAACCAAATCTCAAATGATTTCAAGAAAGCACACAAAATATGAGGAAATGACTTTTTTTGAAAAAAATAATTTTGTGAGATATTGCATACAAAACAATGAGGATGAGGATGCAATATTTTTCAGCGCTAATAAAGGGTGTTTTTAGAGGTATAGAACTTTAAATTGCAATGAAACAACGATATATTATTCGATTGACATGAATTTTTTTTATTCGAAAGATAATCTTGTGGCATTACATTTTAAATATGATTTCTGGCATATGACTGCCACGGCTGGCTCGGATGTAGTCCAATCTGGACGTCCAATTTTCGATGACTTTTTCCAACATTTATGGCCGTATATCGGCAATAACACGGCGAATGTTGTCTTCCAAATAGTCAAGCGTTTATGGCTTATCCGCATAGACCAATGACTTTACATAGCCCCACAGAAAATAGTCTAGCGGTGTTAAATCACAAGATCTTGGAGGCCAATTCACAGGTCCAAAACGTGAAATTAGGCGGTCACCAAACGTGTCTTTCAATAAATCGATTGTGGCACGAGCTGTGTGACACGTTGCGCCGTCTTGTTGGAACCACAGCTCCTGGACATCATGATTGTTCAATGCAGGAATGAAAAAGTTAGTAATCATGGCTCTATACCGATCACTATTGACTGTAACGTTGTGGCCTTCATCGTTTTTGAAGAAGTACGGACCAATGATTCCACAGGCCCATAAAGCGCACCAAACAGTCAGTTTTTCTGGATGTAACGGTGTTTCGACATACACTTGTGGATTAGCTTCACTCCAAATGCGGCAGTTTTGTTTGTTGACGTAGCCATTCAACCAGAAGTGCGCTTCATCGCTAAATAAAATTCGCTTATGAAAATCGGGAACAACGGCAATCTCGTTTTGGGCCCATTCGACGAATCTACGCCTTGCTTGATCATATTTAAAATGTAATGCCACAAGATTATCTTTCGAATAAAAAAAATTCATGTCAATCGAATAATACATCGTTGTTTTATTGCAATTTAAAGTTCTATACCTCTAAAAAACACCCTTTATTACATGATTTAATCTTGAGAAAATAGATAAAAGATTTCATTTAGATAAATCACTTATTGTTGCAAGTGTTCAAGAATTATAATTTTTTTACTTTTAAGGTTTGTAAACTTCACTGGTGTCAAAATTATATCTGTGTATATCTTTGCATATTTTTCTCCACATGTCAGTAAAGTAAAGTTCTTCAAAGTTATCTACAGCCAATAATCTTCTTTAATTCAACCGAAAAATAATGCAATAATTTTGTGTTTACCTAAATGAAGATAGAGAAGTATATAATTGCACAGATAATAAAATATTAGTTTTCGCGTTATTTCAAGTACATTTGTGCGCAAATAAATTGTATTTTGAAAGATTTTGATCAGTATATAGATTTTAAAAACAACCTTTCATACAAAAGTTTGCTATAAGATTTGTGGAATCTTAGTTTTTAAGTTAATTTATTCTATCGGAAAAATATTCAACGAAATGAATGGGTAATTTTAGAAAAAACGTAAGTACATCCTGAGAATTTACAGCATTGATTCCCAAAGTGGTCTATATAGACCCGCAGGGGTCTACGACGACCTGCAAGGGGTCCACGTAAGCGAAAAAATAATTTTGGGGTCCATGAGGTGTAAATAGGGGTCTATGATAGTGGGTCTCTTTAAACTAAATCGTGGCTTTAAATTTAAAAGAAAATTTAATCTAGTGAAAATCAAATTTTACCTTTTAAGGGATTTATTTACTACATTTAATGAGGTCAATTGGCAATTATAAGGTAACTACATACATTTTATTAAAATAAGGACCGTTTCAGCGTTTCTTTCCAGAGTTAAGCTAAAGAAGTATAATACTGGAGGGCCCAAATTTTCTCAACTTGTTACATACAATCTGTCAGAACGTTTTAACCTACACTCAACATTTAAATGGCTTTTATTTAGATTTTGAAACCAGGTTTGAGAATGCTTTGGCTATGGTAGTATCACAGTAGGTATTGCATTCATATGGTCACATTGAAGAAAAATGTCACATTGCGCTAGAAATTGATCGTAATAAGCACTAAAGAATATCTTAAAGTTTAGAAATGGATGCCAGCAATTTTGGCTTTATAAAGACAAACCTATTATTTGTCTCGAATTATAAAATGTCGTGAGGAAGTTTTTAATTGCTTTTCCTAGTGAGAAGGAGTTTCAGCGTGGTTACCATTCTCCAAAAAAAAAAAAAAAAGAAAGAAAGAAAGAAAGAAACTGGACACTACTAACAGGGGAGATTTAGGGTTAAACCTGACAAAAGATTGATACCAAATATTTAAAATTTGTTATTGTATATGACCAGATTCATTCCCCTCCCATTAAAATAATTTGTTTGTTGATCAGTTATTTTACTTAGCAGTTGTTTTATGAATTAAATAACTTTTAATTTAATTAATTATCAAGTGATTTTTAAATTTTAAACACTATACAATACAAATAGAAACTTAATTCTTTCAAAGTAGTAATAGTAGCTGTGTGTGTGTCAAAAAGACATTTAAGCATATAAATTTGCAAAAATTTCAATATTTATTAAGAAGGGTCTACCCCACACCGAAAAAAATGGCAAGGGTCTATGAGTTTGGGAACCTCTGATATACAGCAATAACAACAAAAAATGAATGACTTTGATATAAAAACATGTGTCACAAAATTAATGTCATGTTAAAAAATTTTAAACGTCAATTAGTACATGCCATACTAATTTTTTCCATTGGTTGTTCTACGGCATATTAGTGGTAATTGTAATATAACACATTAAACAAATTGAAAGATTTTTTAAATCAAGTTTTTTTAATGGGCTGTATATTGGGAGGTAAGCTTTTATAGATTCCGCAAGTCAGCAAATGTGAAAGCCATTTCATGGGAATACCCTCTAGTGGCGGCTCTTGCTACCAAATTTTAACGCTTGAATTAATTTCTTAAGGCTGTTTTCGGTTAATGTTAAATAATAGGATCTGAATTTGGAACACTTTTTCAGATAAAAAAGAAATGAAAAATTAATATCATAATCTGGCTTCGCTATCTTTAAGAGAGTAGCATTTTTTATCATACTCCCCATTTTTAATCGAGTTGATCCATTTTTTCTGGTATAAAATGTGTTACGCGTTTTTCTTCTATACCGTAATGTTAAATGAGCTGTCCCTTCACATATTCAAATGAAAAAAAGCATTTATGGAATATTTTGAAATTTTTAAAAACACTCTATTGTTAACAGATGTATGAGCTATGATGTTGCAGATTTCCATGAAAATTGAAGCGTTTTTCTGTCTGAAAATGTGCTTCGCGATTAGTTCAACCTCTCGTATTTTTGCCCCAAACAGCCTTAAGTCGTAAGTGAAAAAGCAGCGTTCTCCAAAAGAGAAGTAAATGATAGAATAATATGTCTGAAATGTTGGATCAAACAAAGAGATATACGGATTCGTTGCAAATGTTGAAGTTTTAGTTCTACTTTTAAAAATGTTTTAACTCAAACACTTATGAAAATAACAAAAAAGTTATTATTTAACTCAATGAATTACTCAGTTTTTAATCACAGGAAAAATATTCTGTGAATTTAATGGAATCTTGGAATTTAAATAATCTTGGAATTTCTCGAGCTAAATGTTTGTAAAATCTCAACTGATTTGATGAATTAAATTTTTTTTGCGTAATTATGATTTTTCTAAATCGTAATTGCACTACAATTCTAAGCAAAAAAATTTTTATATTAACACTCTGATAGTTAAATTGAACATGAAACCACAGAGCCTTGCTTTGTTTATCATAATTTCTTAGGTAAAACTTCTGAGCCGTTTAAACACTTATTAAAAATATACAAACGCACATTTGTGCACTGTGGCTCAACTCTCGCATAACTGAATGCGTATACAATGAATCACAAAAGTCTTTGCAATTTTCTATAAAATTTAATGTCTTTGATTAATAAAATGTCTTTGATTACATCGGAATTGAATTTTTTTATGATATCTGCAGCTTGTTCTTAATGGAATAATTTAATCGGTTTTTGAAACATAATATAAGTATTGTTTTGAAAAAATAATAGTCAAAAAACTACTAAAAAAATTACGCCACATAAGTCTTCGTACACTTAGAAAAATCTCAATTAAGATCTAAATATTGTATTTTTTAAAAAAAATTATTGCTTAATAAGTTATCTTTTAGCACCCGTCTTGGTATAGATTTCATCAGTTTTTCGTAATTTCTGCATCGATGTTCCTCCATTCTTCTGTGTTTATTGTTTTTGCTTCACATTTTGTTTTTATGTGTCATGTTTTCTTACTTTAAATTCAAATTCCTACCAAATATGTTCCACTGGGGTTAAATACGATGATTTAGGAGGTATTTCCAGAATTTGACAGTTATCGAGACACCAGTGGCGTACGTTAAGAGCAATGCTTTGGGGGTCATTATCTTGTTAAAAAAGGAAGATTTGAGGGGGATAATTTCAAATTTTCTTTAAAATATTTAAATAGAGCTCGTGAGTTACGATACCATAAAAAATACCAAACTATTTAATCTTGAAGCCGATTTACACCACCACGCACAAGAGCACCTCCTTCTCTATGCTTCAACCTGGAGGTGGATGCGTTCTTGTTCCACATAAATTCTTGAGTATAAGAGAGAGTTCCTCATTTTTTTCTTCTACAAAATACTATATTCACGTCGAAACTAAAAACGTTGAGTTTTCTGTCATCCCAACCAATTTGTTGTCAATGTTGAATTTCCTGAAATTTACTTAGTCCCAAAAATCTAGTAGGAACAGTGAAGTATGGAGGAGGAGGCGTTCTTATGTGGGGATGTAAATCGGCTGCAGGGTAGGTAATTTGGAATTTTTGATGGTATTGTGAATCATGAATTCCATTTAAATATTTTAAAGAACAATTTTAAATTATCCGCTCAAAGTTTGGATACTGGATACGACTTCATTTGTTAAAAAGATGATGAAGCCAAGTGCACTGTTCTCAATGTACCCCGTTGGTGTCTCTATAACTATTCCTAAATTCTAAAAACACCTCCTCAATCATCTGATTTATACCCAGTAGAGCCTATATAATTGGTGATAATTTGAATTTAAACTAAGAAAACAGGACATATAAAAAAAGAAATGGGAAGTAAAAACAATTATCACAGAAGTATAGAGGAACATCGATGCAGAAATTACAAAAAGCGGATGAAATCTATACCGAGACGTTTAAAAGTTGTTGTGGAAGATAAAGATATCTTACTAAGTTCTAAATTGAGAAAGAAATAAGAATATTTAAAGCTAGGTTGAGATTTTTTTCAAGTGCAGTTGAAGATTTTTTTCAAACATTGTATAACTATCTACATAGATAGTTATACAATGTTTTAAAAATTGATTATGTTATTCCATTAAGAAGTTGCAGATACAAAAAAATTACAATTTAGATATTTTAATTTTTATTAGTCGAAAACATTGCATTTTATAAAAAATTGCAAGTGTACGAACCCTTTTGGCGTCACCGGTACATATGTAGTAGAATCATTGAGTGCAGAAAGTACAATTTTGGGTGAACAATAAAATACTATAATTTGAAAAAAGTTGAATTTTATTTTCACAATAATTGTTCATAATAATAGTTTTTTTTGTTGATATTACTTTAATACTCAGAATCATCACATTCATTAAGATTTTTTGTGAAGATATTTTCTTGTTTGAATTTCGCAATTGCTTAAAGAGGGTTACTTATATAACAGCTTAGAGGAGAAAAATAATAAATTGCAAATAGATTATCATGTAATGTTAATTCCCCCCAAAATTTATTGTTATATAATTTAATAATGTAATTAAATTAAATTTCTCTCCTAATTCGCAAAATGGCGTATTCTTTTCTTTTTAAAATCCAATTTCATCCTCCTTTTGAATGCAAATTTTAATCGAGCCTCATTCGTAAGTTGTTCTAGAATGGATACATTTCTTAAATTCTTATGTTCGTACAAATTTTGTGAGTGTGAAGGAGTTAAGAACATTAAAAAAAGAATCGGTTTGTTTATATTATTTTTCCAGTTAACCCTTTAGCGGGTAGTGACTAATAGGTCTGGCCACATATTAAAACATTTTCCTTTCAAGCGGGTGTTCGATATTTAGTTTATCCATATGCGTTAATTGAAACTAAAATGCATAAAAATTAATACGGATGGCAGCACGATACCTTTTTTTTTGTATTTCATGTCCTCTGGTGGGTAGTTAAAAACAGTTTTTCTCGGTGTAAATCTGCAAATTGTATTTTGTTTACTAAAAATAAAATCTCGACCTGTCTTAAGTATACTTTCTCTCATCTGAATGAATGAAGCAATTAAAAGAAAGGTTTTATTTAGGTTTTTGAAAAGCTTTTATGTGTGGATAGAGGCTCTATCCACTGCCCACCTAGAACAGAAAAATGACCTAGAAATTTTCGCTTTTCTGTTTTAAATCCTCAAAAATATTACTCTGTTTCTAACTTTTTATACTAAAATAAGATAAAATATAATCTGTAGATATATACCAACTTCAATGTATATTCTAAGTATTCTATGTACATTATAAGTAAGTATTTTATGTTGTACAATTATTCTATTATTATTTTATTACCCTTCTATTTTGTATTTAATTGTTATTGAAATAGTTATTAGCATAAATGCTAATTTTTCATAAAAAAAGTTTATTGTAAAATTATTCATTTTTTCTGTCCTGAAAAGTAAATTTAATGTCGTAAATGCGCAGTGGCTATAACATCTAGCCGCCACCTAGGAACAAAACCCATGATCAGATATTTTTTTGTGACTAAATAATATTTATAGAGGATTAGAACATCACATTTATCAAGTAATTTATCACAGAAAAGTGCATTTCAGCTTTGTGCACGTTAAAGGGTTAAATCTAAAAAATAAGTGTATAATATACAGAACATATATAGATTTAATACTTTAAACGGATAACATTCATGTGTTTTGTCATTATGTTCTATTTAATTTTTGTCACGGCCATTATAAAGATATTACATTGTGAAGAAATCACATCAAAGCCACGGTTAATAACTTCACACCATGCTTCATAATAATAAATAACGTTTATATTTGAGAATTTTTTGTATTCCTACGATAAGTTTATCGTAGGAATACAAAAAATTCACAAATGTCAATTACAGCACAAATACTTGTACAACTTTAACAACAACAACAAAAACAAAAACAGAGAGAGAGAGAGAGAGAACAAGTAATGTAAAAAAAAAAGTCAATTCCTACTTAGATCAACAAAGAAAATTTTTATTTTCGCTACTTTTTATTAAATAATAATAATTAATATAAATATGTATATACATAGGACAGAATCACAACATTAAATGGTAATTAATTTTTATTCATTATCATTAAAGTATCGTATTGTTATCCAAAACAATCCTCTATATAAATTTCAGTTCAACTGAATACTTTAACACGTGAGAAAAATACCTTTTTAAGTTTTGACACAAGTCGCCAAAAATGATGCCAACGTAGTTGTGTTTGTAATTCTTTAAATAACTAGTTTTAATCAATTAATTTTTATTAATTATTATTATATTGTATTGTCATCCAATATAAATTTCAATTCAACTGTATACTTTAACACATGAGAAAAAAACCTTTTCAAGTTTTGACACAAGTTGCCAAAAGGGTCGCTAAGTCGCCAAAAGTAATGCCAACGTGGTTGAATTTGTAATTCTTTAAATAATTAGTTTTAATCAATTAATTATTATTATATTATTGCATTGTCATCCAAAATAATCCCGTGTATAAAATTTCAGCTCAATGGAGCGCTTTAAAATGTATTTTATTAATGATTGAAAATTCCACCAAGATAAATAAATAAATAAATATATAGAGATTGCGAGCTAATAAAGAGTAGGAATTGAAACAAAAACGAATAAAGTATTTTTTAAATATTCTTAAGCTTAATAAAATGAATGGTTTTCGTTTGTATAAAGTCATATATACAAATATTTCTTTTTACATTATTCAGAAAAGTTCTAAATTTGAAAACGCCATTTTTTTTAATGAAAAACTTTACATGATCATAACAAAATCTTATTCTATTTTATAATGACAATATATATGTCTGAGTCATATATTCACTGTAAAACTATTAAAATTTGATAAGAGTCTCAAGATGAAAAATTTTTATGAAAATTAACTGTTTAGAAGAATACAGTTATTAAAGAATACTATCAATTTTCGACGAACAAAATTTCAAAAAGAATACTCACCACGTTCAATTGGAGTGTCATATACAGTGGGCCACAAAAGTGTTCGTACGACTGCAACTTCCTATAAAATTAAATGTTTTCGACAAATAAAAATTTACATGTTGGGATTGTAATTTTTTTTATGAAATTTGCAACTTGTTCTTAATGGAATGGCATAGTTATTTGTTTAAAAATAGAATGGCTATTATTTTTAGAATAAATGATCAAAAGCTACTAAAAAATATGCCAAAAAAGTCTTCGAACACTTAACAGAAATCTTAACATAGCTTTAAATATTGTATTTTTTTCTTAATTTAGTACTTATTAGGACATCTTTCATGTTCACAACAATGTTTAAACGTTTTGGTACAAATTTAATCAGTTTTTTGTAATTTCTGCATCGATTTTCCTCCATGCTTCTGTGATTATTGTTTTTACTTCACATTATGTGTTTAGATGTCATGTTTTCATTTTTTAAAAATCAGAATCTCACTATATATGTTCTACTGAGCTAAATAAAGTGATTGAGGAGGAGTTTTCATAATTTGGGGACAGTTATAGAGACACCAGCGGCGTACATTGAAAGCAGTGCGCTTGACCTCATTATCCAGTTAAAAAATGAAGCCGTCTCCAGTATCCAAATTTTGAGTGGATAATTTGAAATTTCTCTTTAAAATATTTAAATAGAACTCATGATTCTCAATACCATAAAAAAATACCAAATTACCTAATCCTAAAGCCGATTTACACCCTTACACAAGAACACCTCTAGTTCCATGCTTCAGCATGGAGTTGATGGAGTTCTTGTTCCACATAAATTCATGGGATTAAATTCCTAATTTTTTCTTTACAAACTATTATATGCCCATCGGAAACAAAAATGTGGAATTTTCTGTCATCCCAATAAATTTGCTGTCAATTTTGAATTTTCTGCAACTTAATCCCAAGAGTCTAGTTGGATGAATTAACTATGGAGGTGGAAGTGTTCTTGTTTGGGGGTGTAAATCGTCCTCAGAATTAGGTAATTTGGCATTTTTTGATGGTATTGTGAGACATGAGCTCCATTTAAATATTTTAAAGAGAAGTTTTAAATTATCGGCCCAAAATTTGAATTTTATATGACTTCATTTTTAATAGGATAATGATGCCAAGAGCACTGCTCTCAATATGCGCCACTGGTGTCTCTATAACTCTCCAAAATTCTGAAAACACCTCCTCAATCCCTTTATTTAACAAAATAGAACATATTTGGTAAGAATTTGATTTAAAAAAAAAAAAGAAAACATGACATCTAAACACATAATGTGAAGTAAAATCAATAATCACAGAATCATGGAAGAGAATCGATGCAGAAATTACAAAAAAACTGATTAAATCTATACCAAGACGTTTAAAAGTTGTAGTGGACACTAAAAGATATCCTACTAAGCACTAAATTAAGAAAGAAATACAATATTTGAAGATATGTTGCAATTTTTGTTAAGTGTACGAAGATTTTTGTGGCGCAATTTTGTAGTAGTTTTTTTACTATTAATTTTTAAAAATAATAGTTATACTATTTTTAAAAAAATTAATTATGTCATTCCATTAAGAACTAGTTACAGATATCATAAAAAATTACAATTTTAATATATTAATTTTTATTAGTCGAAAACATTAAATTTTATAGGAAATTGCAAGTGTACGAACATTTTTGTGGTCCACTGTATGTATGTATTCAACGATAGCTCAAAAACTAAGTTCACAGGAAATGTATAACTTATTTCTTACAGAAATATTACCTTTTATAGGCATAAGAATAAACTGTCTGAAATATTTCGATTTAATTTTCTAGTAGCGTTTCGTAAATACATTTTAAGCTGTAGAAAAAATGGAGAGAATGTAGAAACCAATGCTTTCAGAAACCTTTTATATCTTAATAGAAAATAAACGTAAAATTTTTTTTGAAAAGAACGAAGTATCATTTGGGTTTTTTTTTTCGTTTCCGAGCAACCACAAAAAGTAGAAATTATAAATAGATTGTAATAAATAATTGCAAATTAATGGAGAAAAATCGCTTTCAAATATTCGAAAGAATATAAATTTATTTTCGAATTTAAATAATTTTTAAAGAAGATAAACTAATTTTTAAATTTTATAATACATATTTTTCATATTTTTTGATACGTTGCGTTTTTAAATATGATTGCTAAAATTCCTATTTTAATTAATTGTTTCTCGAAGCTGTGAAACTTTATTTTCACGAATTAAATTTCTTTCAATGTTACTTCAAACGATTATCGATAAAACTATAATTTCGTGTTATATTTTATAGATTTTTTTTGCATTTATCTAATAATTTATGGTAATTTCGAGAAATTTATGTTATCTCTCTAAATATTATAAAAAATGTTCTTGATATTATCATTTTGAGATTACAGATTATTTTTCATTGAACTTATTAACTACGCAGCATAAAATTTATATTTGGGTTTTCAAGCTCATTTTATTTTCGTTTTGGCAACAAGAAGCTTGTTTACTATCATTGATGTTGTTATCGACGTAGAATATATTTTGGCCTTTAAGGAAATTAAAAGGAAAAAATATATATTGCGTTGCATCATGTCATATTCTCGAAATATGAAGTGTGAGAAATAAGTTTTCAGAAACACTTGTTATTTTTTTATTTTAGAAAAAAGTATAAAGGTCATTAATAATTACTTTTTAAGGAAATTTTGATGTCTTAAAATTTCGTAAATGACGAAACAAAGATAGCTTGTTATGGAACAATTTTTCTTCGACTCTTCATTTTTATTAAAAAAAAGTTTATTTTGTACAGAAAATATTTTTCAATGTTTTTCTTTTTTTTAAAAATGAAAATGTCAATCATGATATCGGATTTGCCTTCACCTTTACAAGTTATCTGACCTTATGGGAAAACCTTGCCGAAAAAATTCTTGGGCAAAGTGCTGATCAATTAATCGATAAAGATTATATCGTTTATATAGATTTTGATTTTTTTAGTCATGATTTTGTATCAATGAGCGTAATAAATCTCTATTAGTATAAAAATCTCTCACAATTACTTTTATAATATTTTTTTTTAAAGTGCAATTCGTCTAAATTTGCAACATAGAAAGGGGAAAAACTCAAATTTTCTACCTTGTTAGCACGATGATGGTAAAATAGTTTTTCAATGTTTATAGTTAGTTTTTACTGAAGTAGTATAATTTAAAAGTAAAAAAAAATAGCCGAAAATATATACATATAACTAAAATGTTGTAGAATCGCTTAAATATTCTTCTTCTTCATGCCTTGATTATTCGTATAGTAAAAGGAAAAAAATATTCTTTTGCACAGGGTTAGGTTTAAAAAAGCTCTTTCTCCGTTTGGTATGACCAAAGCAGCCGAGTGGTCGTGGTAGACATTGTTGAGTCGTGGGGTCGAATCCTGGTACCATTGGAGGTACTGGGTAGAGGAACAGTGGCGTAACGTACACCCCGCAATTACCGCATTGCGGGGGAGGGGCAGGACTCTAGGGGGCCCAAAGCCTTACTCACGCTAAGTACATAAGATCCAGCTTGGGGCTCAAAACCTAACTTTGCAGGGGGCCCTAATATTCTCCGTTACGCCACTGTAGAGGAACCAATGTAGTTCAATATGTCGATGTTCATAGTTCTCACGTTGGTATGATAAGGCAGTTTGGAAATTAAGGTATCAGGTCAAGTGTCATCCTCGTTAGCTGATCCCGGTTCGAAGTTGCGAGGTCCGTCGCCAATAGTCCACTTTTGTTGCTCCGTAATAAGACATTTATCAACAATCAATCAATCATGTTAGATTTAAAATGTATAAACACACATGCAACTTACAAAGGTGCCAATCTAAGTTAGACGTTTAAGTCTCCTCTCGTTGAGCTACTTCATTATCTCCTTTATTGTTATTTTTTAGGGAGATTCCGATAATACTATATTAAAATGTTATCAGTTACAAAACCCCCCTGTAATTGACTCATTTGGCATTTGATTTGCTGGGTAAAACCGCAATATAATTGTCTTTTAATACGGGAAAAATTGCGCATAAAACATCGTCTCGAAATATTGCGCGCGCATTGTAATACAATGCGCGCGTAATATTTCATCCAGTAGAGTTATCGGATACTATGCACGACATGGACGAAAGAGGGCTCATCTCGTTGTGGTCAATTTACAGTACGTGATATTTGGAAATGCAATATCAAATATATATAAGAGCGACAAAAAAAATGCAAATTTTAGGATTGGCGCACCTTACCGAGAAATGTAAAAGACATGAAATGCGCAGCTGTACGGCGTACGTTGAGTTGTCTAAGGGAAGAAACCAGGAGGATGGGCAATGTCCATGATGCCATTTCTTCCAAGAAAATCACTGTAGAATTTTTTTTTTTGGTCTCAGAGAACGCTTATAATGCAAAAAATACCTGACCTCTGCTAGTGGAGGATAGTTCTAGAAAAAAGACTTTACGAGGGCATTGTTGATGAGAATTATATAATTACGATTAATCCCCGATTATTTTCGCAATGACTCAAACACCCTTTATTTCAGCTATCTGTGCATTTGAACAAATATTAGGAAAATGAGAATGTGATAACTGGAATCGATAGCAACGGAAAAAAACTCTGCTTATAAAATGAAAATAATATTTATATTTCTCGATGATTTTGTATGTGAGGCTTACATAAGATAGTTTTTTGTTCATGTTACGACTGTGGCCTGATTAAAGTGTACATTATCATGCGATTAGTATAATTTCTATGAGTGCTTACATAGAATTGAGTTATTTTAAAATATATTTTACTTCTACAATATATAGAGTAAGAATATTCTTTTTAAAGAAAAGGCATGTTTATAACGTGTCAATTGCTTATAATGCTTTTCCTTCAGTTTATGGGTAAACCAGCGTATGAAAACTTATATGCTTTTTTTAACTTAAAAATATCGCTGGCTCTGCAATATACACTCAGGAACATTGAAAATAGCGATCCAAGAAGAAAGCATCGGATTCAAATAAATTTAATACACATAATGACACAGATGAGAGATTCACTTTATCTCAAAAACAAGACAATTAAACGAATACTGGGTGTGCAACGACACAAATACTGAGCAACTTCAATAGCGCGTTGGACCACCTCCAGCTGCAATACATGCCGCCACACGGTCCGGCATTGAGTTGATTAGTTATGTTGTCCTGAGGCAGATGGGCCCACAAATCTTGAACAGCCAACTCTAAATCATGTACAGAGTGACACGATGGCATCTGCCATTTTAACTGATCCCACGCGTGCACTACAGGGGAAAAATCGGGGGAGCGGGCCGGCCCTGGAAGAGTCTGAAAATGACGTTGGAAGTCTTGAGTAACTCTTGCTGTATGCGGACGAGCATTATCTTGCTGGAAAATTGCCCCTGGGAGATCATTTAGGAAAGGTCTTACATGGGTAACGTAATGTTGACCCGCTAAGGTTCCACGCATCCCAATTAAAGTGGACCGGCTATCATAGGCTATGGCCCCTCAGACCATTACACCAGCTGTGCGGGCAGTGTGACGTAGACCAGTGTGGGGGGAATTGTACCGCTCACCAGGGACATTCCACACCCGTACACGGTTATCATCTGTCCCCAAAACAAACCGGGATTCATCACTAAACACAACTTTTTGCCAATCTGTGACAATTCCACATTGATCTGGCTTGGCACCACTGTAGACGCAGTTGCCGATGTTCCAGTGTTAAAGGGAGAGCACGGAAAGGGCGCTTGGATTTAAGATTTGCTTCTGCAAGATGTCTGGAAATTGTTTGTGGAACAATTGCTACGCCTACGTCTGCTCGTATAGTTGAACGAGTCACTGTGAGGTCCACAAGTGCTTGCCGCACGATCCTTCGATCCTCTCTCCTCGGGGTCTTCCTGGTCGCTCCAGACCCTGTTTTCCGCATGTGGGTACCTTCTCGTGTCCACTGCTCCCAACAATTTCAAACGGCACACTCCGAACTATCAACCTGGCCAGCAACACGGCGCGTCGACCAGCCTGCAGTTTTCATCCCGATGATCAGGCCTCTCTCAAACTCGCTTAACTGTGAGAAATGTCTTCTAGCACGTTTACCTGGCATGTTTCGCTTACCAAAGTCTTCCTACAATCGGCGGGTAATTGTCACGTTTATGAATCTTCTAATTTGCGCTGGCTTATACAGCACCCTCTTCCTGATTGTAGCGCCACCTCGGCGTGTATGAGAATGCGTATTGGCACAAAACTTGGATCATTTGCATATCACATTGCGCTGTACTTATTTGCGAAGTTTCGCGATTGTACTTAGCTTCCTTCTTGGGTCTCTATTTTCAATGTTCCTGAGTGTATATCAGGGACCTTCAACCAGTGGAGTATCGACAATGTCATTGATCTATTATGAAAAGAAAATTTAAAGTCATTGCATGTGTGTACATATGTATGTATAATTTAATTATTTCTTAAAAAGTCCTATATACACTGCTCAAAACAATTAAAGGATATTGTAAGTTTTATATAAAATAAAGATATAAGCGAAATTTTTTTTTTCTGAAAATGGAAGAAGAGAATCACAAATGCAAATTTTTCTGATTTTCAAACTGTGGAGTATGCTAATTTTGAGTTGGACATCAAAAACGTCGCTTCAGCGGCAGCGAATGAAATGTGACTTTCAACTGAAATGAAGACAAGGATGATCGGCATTCAGTGACTGCTTTGTTTCGATGAGTACGATGTCTCAGCGAAGTCATTTAACCGATTCAGAAGCTTGGAGAGTTGTAGGCAGGTTAGAAAGGGGCCAAACTCAAGCCGAAGTAGCGCAAGCCATTGGAGTGTCACAAAGTGTAATTTCCAGGATCTGGAACCGTTTCTTAGAGACTGGAAGTGCAGGCCGAAGACCAGGACAAGGTCGTAGACGGGCCACAACGCCCAATGAAGATCGTTATTTAGTGTTAACGGCTCGGAGACACCGAAATAGGAACGCTACTCTTCTCCAACAACACCTTCGCTCGGCTACTGGCACCACGGTTTCAACTCAGACTGTCCGAAACCGGCTCCATGGTGTAGGTCTGTATGCTCGCCGACCGCTGGTATGTGTTAGACTAACATCAAGGCATCGTCGCGACCGCAGGGAGTGGGCAACAGAGCATGTGAACTGGAGGAGAAATGAATGGAGCAATGTTCTTTTTTCTGACGAGTCCCGTTTTTCTGTTCATCCGGATAATAGGCGTATTTTCATCTGGAGGGACCGTGGAAGTAGGAATAATCCTGCGTTCATGCACGAAAGTGTCAGATTTGGTGGTTGGGGAGTATTGGTGTATGGTGGCATCTCCATTGACGGGCGCACAGACCTCTACATCATTCGAGATGGACCTCTGACTGCTCGCCGATATAGGGAGGAGATCCTCAGACCTATTGTAGTCCCTTACGCTGCAGCAATCGGAGATGACCTCATTTTAATGGACGATAACAGCAGGCCACATCGAGCTAACCTCGTGGAGGATTCCCTTTTCGTACGAATGGAATCGTACGAATGGAATGGCCAGCGTGTTCTCCAGACATGAATCCAATAGAGCACGTTTGGGCCACTCTAGGAAGACGAGTTGCTGGCCGTCAACCACCCCCACAAACTCTCCAAGAACTGGAAAGAGCTCTTCTGGAAGAGTGGGACAGAATACCCCAACTCGTGATTAATAGCCTCATTGACTCTATGCTTCAAAGGTGCTCAACGTTGCTGGGCGTCCGCGGAAACCATACCCCCTACTGAAAATGATTTCCTTTGAAGAAAACACCTGTTCTTATTCTTTTTTTCTCATATGCACAAATTGTGTTTTTTTCCTTTTGTACACAAATGCGCAATAAAATGCATTTTTTTCTGCCAAACATGTGTAATTTATTCTCATATAACCTACTACGTCTGTCGACCATGTATCAATCAGCTAATAAGTTTCCCAGCCACAAGATCCACCTAAAACCGCAATATCCTTTAAATATTTTGAGCAGTGTATAATTCCAAAAGATTTTGAAATAGTTCTGAATCTAATCTTAGCCATATTTAATATTTTTTGTAATAAAATAATTTATTCATGGTACTAGGGAAAACCAGAAAAATGAAGGATGCCCTAACTGAAACACCCATTTTAAAGTTCAGTTGAATGATACTAAATTCGTTTTAATACATTTTTGTCGGTTCAGAATTTTGAAACTCTCGAATTATTGTTATCTAGACACGAAAAAAACTATTCACTAAACTTTCAAAACATTTAAGGCTGATTTCACTACATGTATTTACAAAAGCGTCAACCTAACGCGGAGCACATTTTTGGACAGAAAAAATGCCTCAATTTTTAGAAATATTTATGACATTGTAACTCATGCAATTGTTTATAATAATAGTGTTTTTAAAATTTCGAAATATTTCATAAATAATTAATTTTCCCTTTAAACATATTATGGGATAGCTGCATTACGGTGTAGGAGAAAAAAAATGCGAAACACATTTTATACAAGAAAAAATGTGTCAACTTGAATAAAAATGAGTAGTATGATAAAATAAGTGATCTCTACAGAATAATGAAATCAGAATATAATATTAATGTTTGAGATCTTTTTTATCTGAAAAAATATTCCGAATTTGAGACCTATTCTGTAACATTAGCCGAATACAGCCTTAATAGAGAGAAAAAACTTTTAGAAATTCAACATATAGTATTTGGAATCTATATTGAATTCTAGACTTGAACAAAGAGAATACTTCGTTGTGTGACAAAGAAATAGGTACAACGAAGTAAAATTTTAAAAACTACTGCTGTTGATATCTTATGAAAATTGATAGTTAGTGTGATAACCGTTTATCATATTATAATTAATGCAGACCTTACTAGTTTGTGCATACGCTCGTGTTGGTTTTTTTTTATCCTGATGACGCATTTTACTGTAGCATTAAAATGGTGATATCACCCAAGAGATGTGATGATATCTTTTTCAATTCCTACTATTAGCTCTCTCTCTCTCTCTCTATTTATATATTTATTTATCTTGTTCAAATTTTCAATCGTTCATAAAATACTTTCTATTCATCCAATCAAGTTAAAATAATTTTTTTAAAACTTGTAGTGGATGACATTGATGTTAATACAGTTTTTTCAAATATTAACTCATTAATTAAATGTAATTAAATTAGTTATAGGTTTTCGACGCCAACTTAGATTTATCTCTATTGTTGTAACAATGTAACAGTTAAAACAAAGACAAAAGCTAGCGTCGAAAACCTGTTTTTCAGCCAAACCGGGTGTGCATTGTTACAACAATGCAGACAAATCATGCTCTTTTTCAATTCCTACTATTAGTTCACTCTCTTCGTATATATATATATATATATATACACTCAGGAACATTGAAAATAGCGACCCAAGAAGGAAGCTAAGTACAATCGCGAAACTTCGCAAATAAGTACAGCGCAATGTGATATGCAAATGATCCAAGTTTTGTGCCAATACGCATGCTCATACACGCCGAGGTGGCGCTACAATCAGGAAGAAGGGTGCCAGCGCAAATTAGAAGATTCATAAACGTGACGATTACCCGCCGATTGTAGGAAGACTTTGGTAAGCGAAACATGCCAGGTAAACGTGCTAGAAGACATTTCTCACAGTTAAGCGAGTTTGAGAGAGGCCTGATCATCGGGATGAAAACTGCAGGCTGGTACACGCGCCGTGTTGCTGGCCAGGAGGATCGTTCGGAGTGTGCCGTTTGAAATTGTTGGGAGCAGTGGACACGAGAAGGCACCCCCGCGCGGAAAATCGGGTCTGAAGCGACCAGGAAGACCACGAGGAGAGAGGATCGAAGGATCGTGTGGCAAGCACTTGTGGACCCCACAGTGACTCGTTCAACGATACGAGCAGACGTAGGCGTAGCAATTGTTCTACAAACAATTTCCAGACACCTTGCAGAAGCAATTCTTAAATCCAAGTTCCCTTTCCGTGCACTCCCTTTAACACCGGAAATCGGCAACTGCGTCTACAGTGGTGCCAAATCAGATCAATGTGGAATGTCACAGATTGGAAAAAGGTTGTGTTTAGTGATGAATCCCGGTTTGTTTTGGGGGACAAATGATAACCGTGTACGGGTGTGGAGGCGCCCTGGTGAACGGTACAATTCCCCCACACTGTTCTACGTCACACTACCCACACAGCTGGTGTAATGGTCTGGGGGGGCCATAGCCTATGATAGCCGGTCCACTTTAATTGTGATGCGGGGAACCTTAACGGGCCAACGTTACTTTAATGATATTCTTCGACCCCATGTAGGACTTTTCTTAAATGGTCTCCCAGGGGCAATTTTCTAGCAAGATAATGCTCGTCCGCATACAGCAAGAATTGCTCATGACTTCCTACGTCATTTTCAGACTCTTCCATGGCCTGCCCGCTCCCCCGATTTGTCCCCTGTAGAGCACGTGGGGGATCAGCTAAAACGGCAGATGCCATCGTTTCACTCTGAACATGATTTAGAATTGGCTGTTCAAGATTGGTCGGCCCATCTGCCTCAGGACAACATAAGGTGTCTAATCAACTCAATGCTGGACCGTGTGGCTGCATGTATTGCAGCTGGAGGTGGTCCAACGCGCTATTGAAGTTGCCCAGTATTTGTGTCGTTGCACACTCTGTATTCGTTTAATTGTCTTGTTTTTAATATCAAGTGTGAGTCTCTCATCTGTGTCATTATGTGTATTAAATTTCATTTCAATCCGATGCCTTCTTCTTGGGTCGCTATTTTCAATGTTCCTGAGTGTATATATACTAGAGGACCCGACAGACGTTGTCCTGTACACACACCTTAAATTCAAAAATTCCAAATTTTTATGAATAAGCTTTAACAATCTGGACCGTTTTGAGTAAAATTTGTATTAAAAAGTTATTACAATGTGTTGGGGTGAGGCGAGTGAACTATTTTTTCTGGCGGAAGGATAACTGAGTGATCCGCCCACGCGCTCTTTTTCCCGTCTTCACTCCCGCGCATTCCTTCTACGAGGTTGACGAGCTGACCGTTCGCTGTGTGCTTTTGGGTCAGACTTGCTGTGTGCAGTATCCGCGATCAATATTTTCGTATGTATATAAATAAATGTGATGTCCCAAGATACCGTAGTAGAAGTGATTTCACAAAAGAACAACAAGTGGTAGCAGAGCGTGGTTAATCTGTGTGACGAGTTAGTTGACTTTGTGAACGTTTAAACCTTTCTACTTACAATGGATAAAATAACTATTCCCGATTTAAACGGAACGAACTACTTCATTTGGGAGCTTAAGATGAAAGCTGCCCTTAGCTTAAAAAGATTGGCCCCTCTAATCTTAGAGGATAAGCCTGAAGACCTTACCCGTAAAGATGAAATGGACTGGATTACGAAAAACTCAGATGCAATAGCATACATTAAGTTATCGCTCGCAGATGAGCAAGCCTTACAGTTCGCGGCGGAAGACAACGCGAAAGTGCTGTGGGATAAAATTAGAGCGACTTACATGGGCGAAGGTGAAGACCGAAAAATTGACGCGGGCAATGAACTCAAGAACATCCGAATGAAAAATGGCGAAACTGTAGCAGATTATATTGCAAGAGCGCGGGGGATTTCGACTAAGTGTCACTCCCTTGGACTGGATGTGTCGCCGAGGGAATTGGTCTACCATACCGTTAGAGGATTAAATGGAAAATTCTCCAAAGTGCGCGATATTCTGAAAACGCAAAGAGGAAAGAGCATGGACGAAATATTACAAATTTTAAGGGAAGAAGAAGCAACTTTAAATTTGCCAATTAAAACTCGCATGGATGGAATTAATGAAGCATTTTATTGTAAAAGAAAAAATGAAAAGCAAACGAGACTGTGTTATAGTTGCAGAAAATCAAATCATCTAGCTAAGGACTGTTATTATAGAAACAAGAACTCTCCAAGTACAAGCCAAAGAAACAATTCTTCTAGAAATGGACACGTATTTACAGCTTCCCATCGAGAAGAAAAACCTTGTGACAATATCTGGATTCTGGATAGTGGTGCATCCTGTCATATGGCTAAAGAACCTGTGTGGTTCAAAAATATTAGTCCAGAAGTGATGGACATTTACTTAGCCGATAAAAATTCTAAAATGATGAGCCAAGGAACTGGAAACGTTTCAGCTAAAACTGTGAGTACAAAACATTGTAATTCTATTAATCTAACAATTACTGATGTCAGTTATGTTCCTCAATTAAGATGTAATTTACTGTCTGTAACATGTTTAATGGATAAAGGTTGTAAGATTAAATCAGAAAATAATTGTGTATTGATATATGATAAAAATGATAAGTTAATAACTAAAGCATTTAAAAATAATGGTAGATTAGAAATTAAATTAGAACCTATGTATAATTCTGAGTGTTTTATTTCTGACCAATCTACTAATAATTATGAAATTTGGCATAACAGGTTATGTCATTTAAATTGTAAATGTATGCTTAAAATGAAAGATTATATTGATATTGATAATGTAAATAATTTCACATGTGAAACTTGTGATATAAGTAAGGTAACCAGAAAAACTCATCATAGTATTGATATATATCAAAGCTCACAAATTCTTGAGTTGCTCCATGCCGACCTGTGTGGTCCAATTAATATCGAATCGCATGGTGGTGCAAAATATTTTATGGTAATTGTAGATGATTTTTCTGGCATGTACTTTACTTATTTCTTAAAAAATAAATATGAAGTGTTTGATATATTTTCTCAATTTAAAGCTAAATATGAAAATTTAACTGATAAAAGGATTAAAAAGATAAGAACTGATAATGGGCTAGAATTTGTAAATGAACAACTAGATACTTACCTGGCTAATTCAGGAATATTTCATGAAAAAACTATTCCATACAATAGTGAATCAAATGGCAAGGCAGAAAGAGCCAACCGTGTTCTTCTAGAAAGAGCTAGATCTTTATTATATGAAAGTAAACTTCCTTTAAAATTTTGGGCTGAAGCTATTAATTGTAGTACTCAAGTATCTAATGTTACACCACGAAAAGGGAAAGAAAAAATCCCATTAGAAATTTGGACAGGTAATAAACCAAAATTAAATTATCTGAAAAAGTTTGGCTGTGTGGCCTATTTTCACGTTCCGAAAGTATTGAGAAATAAATTTGAAGTTCCAGGAAGACGTGGAATTATGCTAGGATATGCTAGAGAAAGGAGGGGATATCGAATTTATGATATTAAAAATCAAAAAGTAATTGAGGAGAGATCAGTTAAATTTAATGAATATTTAAAAGGTAGTAATTATTTAGGTGAGATAGAAAATGAAACATGGGATATTGACTCCTTTTTTGAAGTCTCTCCCGAAAGAAACGAAATTAATCAAAATACAGAGAATGGAGTGTTGTATAATTTTGATATAAATAATGGACCTGGAGCAATTGAGAATGATAACTCAATTCCCCTTCAGACCACGTCATCACCTCGGACAGGCAGAATCCAAATTCAGGTACTTGAATTGAATGATGTGCAAAATCAAATCCCTGTTAGAAGATCGGAAAGACTAAAATCTAAGCTGATGTCTGTCCATTTGGTGAATAATGTACCAAACTCTTATTTTGAGGCAGAAAATAGTGCTAATTGGAAAAATTGGAAATTAGCAATGGAGAATGAATTAGATTCGTTAGATAAACATAAAGTTTGGGAAATTGTACAAAAACCTGCGAAATCAAAATTAATAAAAACTAAATGGGTATATAGCTTAAAACAAGATGATGCTGGGAAAAATATAAAATACAAAGCAAGGCTTGTAGCAGCTGGTTTTAATCAAATTAAAAACATAGATTATTCAGAGTCGTATTCACCAGTTGTAAACATTGAATCTTTTCGATTGTTAATTGCACTTGCAGCTAAATTAAAGTTAAATGTTAATTTCTTTGATGTAAAAACTGCATACTTATATGGTGATTTAGAGGAGACGGTGTATGTGTTACCCCCTCCTGGTTATGAAAAATTAATTGGAGATGATAAAGTTTGTAAATTAAAAAAGAGTATTTATGGTTTGCCACAGTCTGGTAGAAACTGGTACACGAAAATAAAGGGTGAATTAGAAAATTTTGGTTTAAAACAATTAGCTTCTGATAATTGTGTTTTTATTAAATCTGTTAATCAAAGTGTTCTTATATTATGTATGTATGTAGATGATTTAGCTATTTTTTGTAACAATGATAAAATGTATGAAGGTATTGTTAGTAAGATTAAAAATGTATTTGAAGTGGTTGAAAACAAAACTAATAAGTTTTTAGGCATGGAAATTGAAAAATGTGAAAATGGTATTTATTTATCCCAGTGTGACTACATTAATTCATTATTAGTCAAACATAATTTAGAAAACTGTAAAAGTGTGAAAACTCCAATTGTGAAGGGGGAAGACAAAATTTTTCCCTCTACAAATGAATTTATTGATATTACTATGTATCAGGAATTAATTGGTGAACTTTTATATTTAGCTAATAGAACTCGACCTGATATTTCTTTTGTAATATCTTATTTATCCTAATTTAATCATAATCCAGAGAAGAGACATTACAATTTGGCTAAACGAGTGTTAAGATATTTGATGGGCTCAAAAGATAAAAAATTGTTTTATGAAAATGTATTTGGTATTTTAAATGCTAGTTCAGATGCTAGTTGGGGGAATGCAGAAAATGGAAAATCATTTTCTGGAGGTGTAGTTTTACTAGGTAATTCATTAATTTTATGGAAATGTCGTAAACAAAAGAGTGTTAGTTTATCAACATGTGAAGCAGAGTTATTTTCTATTTCTGAAATTTGTAAAGATATAATTTGGACTGTAAATTTGTTAACTGAATTAAAATGTGAAAATTTATAAATAATGCTGTAACTTTAAATTCAGATAGCCAAGCAGCAATTCAGTGGATTAAGGGTACCCGTTCTTCAAATAAATCAAGGCATATGAACTTACGTTTTCATTTTATAAAGGATTTAATTGAAGATACTGTAATTAAATTAGAATATGTCCAAACAGAATTTTTAATTGCAGATTTCCTTACGAAAGCCATGAATGTAGAAAAGTTGGAATATTCAATGCAAAAAATTGCATTACTCTCTTGATTTTATGTCACTGTGTTTATTGTTATATTTTATGTGTATTGTGTATATGTCTATAATGTTTGAAATGTTTAAAAAAAAATGTATCACTCGCAGGAGGGGTATGTTGGGGTGAGGCGAGTGAACTATTTTTTCTGGCGGAAGGATAACTGTGTGATCCGCCCACGCGCTCTTTTTCCCGCCTTCACTCCCGCGCATTCCTTCTACGAGGTTGACAAGCTGACCGTTCGCTGTGTGCTTTTGGGTCAGACTTGCTGTGTGCAGTATCCGCGATCAATATTTTCGTATGTATATAAATAAATGTGATGTCCCAAGATACCGTAGTAGAAGTGATTTCACAAAAGAACAACACAATGTCTAACGTCATTACACACATGTACGGTTATCACAATTTAATCAATCGATAGCGTGTGAGTATGTGTATACTATGAGCGAAGTTAAATGTAAAGGCTGCGTAAATAAAAACTTAAACTTGTTTTAATTAAAGGTGGAAAAGTTGATAATTTATAACAGGTATATTTATTAAATTGTACATAAAACGTATAGTGTTTTATGTATACTTCAAAACTCTTCAGACACTAATTACTTCTGAATGTAATAACTTAATTAACACACGATTTATTTCAACAAAATAATAACACGATATGACAAAATATTTTCCTGAAATGATCACAGCACCAACTGTCGGGACCAACTTGAATTATAATAAAAGATTTTTGAATATTCGATACTGCAATCGTAGCGCAGTCTGCCGGATCCAATGTAAAACATTCCAAGATCAACAATTTATAAATAAAAAATTAATTAAATAAACATTTCTAAACCGAATTATAAATCTAAACCATTCTCGAGTCCACTGGAACAGACAAAAACTTTCATCAAAATCGGTCCAGCCGTTTAGGAGGAGTTCAGTTACATACACACGCACAGAAGAATTACATATATAAAGATTATTTGAAAAGATATTAATTAAAAACGCTAAAAAGCGTGAATCGTCTGCATTTTCGTAACAATAAAGACCGGATTTGGCCAGTTTGGCTGAAAATCAATTTTCGACGCCAACTTACGTCTTTTTCAATTCCTACTATTAGCTCACGATCTCTATACAAATTTTATTTGTTTGTTTATTTATTTCTTTATCTTAGTGAAATTTTCAATCGTTAATAAAATACATTTTAAAGCGCTCAGTTGAGCTGAAATGTAAAATGCATGATTATTTTGGATTACAATGCAATCATTTAATTATAATTAATAAAAATTAATTGATTATAACTAAATATTTAAAAAATTACAAATACAGCCACGTTGGCGACCCTTTTGGCGACTTATTGTTAAATTTAAAAATGTTTTTTCTCACGGGTTAAATAAAGCTTTCAGTTGAAAGGAAATTTTATATACACGGTTGTTTTGGATGACAATACGATACTTTAATGATAATTAATAAAAATTAATTACCACTTAATGTTGTGATTGTGTCATATTTATATACATATTTATATTAATTGCAACTATTTAATAAAAAGTAGCAAAAATAAATTTTCTCTTGTTTGATCTAAGTAGGAATTGATCTAAATTTTTTTATATTACTTGTTTATAACAATAGCGTTATTACAACAATGCAGGTGAATGTTGAGTTGTATTTTTGAAGGTTTTTAATTAATATCTTTTTAACTAATTGCGATATCGGACCGAATTGTGAATCTAAACCATTCTCGAAAATTAAACTCTAAACCTTTCATCGAAATTGGTCCAGCCGTTTAGGAGGAGTTTAGTGACAAACACACGCACAGAAGATTTATATATATATATATATATATATATATATATATCTTATTCAAATTTTCAATCATCCATTCATCCATTCAAAGTAGGATTTAACTTAAATTTTTTTTTTATATTATAGAGTACTTGTTCATCCAGATGACCCATTTTACTTTAACATTAAAATGGCGATATACCCAAGAGACGAGGATCTCTTTTTAAATACGATTCTATCTAAACCAGAGCTTCTCAAGCTTTCAATATTTGCGACCCAATTTTCAATTATAATTTTCATCTCGCCCCCTCATGCAATAACAATGTATTGAATGCAATAATAATGTACTTTGACATTAAAGCTGCAATACGATCTTAATTATAAACCGTATAAATTATCAAGATAAATATTTTGTATACAACTTTGTATATGATAAGCCCATGAATTCTATAGTAATAATTAAACTTGTTCTTAACTTAGCATTGATAAGTTAATAGTCAAATACATTGTTCAATATACTGATGCATTTATAAGTATATTATATCAGTGTAAATGCGTATTTTATTTTTTATTATGTCAAAGTATATTTTGTTTTACTACCTTTCAGTAAATTTATAATTTTTTAAAATAATCTTTTATTTTCGACTTTTCGATGTGCCCGCGCTCCCTGCGTGGGGTTTTCCTACAGAGCGCGCCCCACAGTTTGAGAAACGGATGCAAACAAAAGCGTTTCTGTCTTCTAATGCACTCTTAATATTTAAATTTCCGATCCAAGCTGCTGAAGACATTTTATGACTTTCTCATAGTATCGTATCTTATTTGTTTCCATTAAATGCTGCCGCTGAAGACTGTCCAAAGTCTTAATTTTTCATGTATTTTAAAATTAATACAAAGTACATTTTTATCGAGAGTGCATTTCGAATATGAAAGGTTTGCGCTTTTAACATTTCTTTTCAATTTTGATTTCTCAAATATCCCATTTCCAAAAAAGTTTTTTTTTTTGCTGCACATTTTTTTTAAATGTTATTCGCGATATTTTTGATATGAAAGAATATCTTTTCTGAAAATTGTATTAAATAAAAAAAAGTTCAGTGAGTGAATACTAACGTCGCACTGTTCAGCTACACGAGAGCTTTTGGTGGACAACGTAATTTTGAACCACGGTCAAGTGACGTGGACGACACCTGAGCTGGCACCGCCTCTCCTAACTACCACACCACACCAACGGGAGCACGTTTCAGTTCTCGACAGATGTAGCGTGCATCGCTGCCCTACACGGCGGGTCTTTAGTGGTAATGGGCTCGAACTCCTGACAAAGCCAGCCAAGATCCGATACCTATACTACACACAAAAAAGTTAAAGACAGCTCATTAAAAAGTTTCAATCATTACTTAGAAGTAACTGCTTTTCTTTTATCATGACTGAACGATTTTAAAATACTTTTATTAAGGATATTTTTTTAACTATTAACATTTCTAAATCTTAAGAAATATAATCTAACCTGCACATTTTATTTTAACAGAAAAGCATTTGATTTATAAATTATAAAACAAAAATAAATATAAAAAAAACCGGATATTGTTTCCCCGTTTTTAAAAGTTTTGGTTTAAACTGTTAAGTTTTTGTGTGTGCTTGAAAGCTTTTATACTTTTCTCGTTCAACTGATTTTCCCATTTATTTTGAACTTTTTTCAATTTTTTTAGTATAAATAATGTTAAATCATCGCAATATAAGACTTAAATTTAATGTACCATGTACGACGAACCGATATTTGATCATTTGTAGCCTAGAAATCATTCATTATTAATAAAATTACTATAATAATTCAAAGAAAGTATTTCTATCGCATACAAATCATGAATTAATTGCTCAGAAGTAATTTATTGTTGTATATTCCTATTATTTGAGTATTAAAATATAGGAAATATTTCAAAATTGGATATTTTCTTACCAATTTATCATATAAATAATACTGCATTCTTTTAAAGTAAGTTTATAGATGCAGTATTTTTTAAGTATTTCATTTCCTATAGTGGCTGTTTTATGAGTGTAATAAGTCCTGTGTAGCCATGGTCACGAACTCATCAAATGGTCGTGGTCACGAATTCATAGCTAGCGTAGTTTCTGTCGATTCCTGATATCAATTTTAGGATAGTTTGAAAGTACTTCTAGCAATTGATATTTAATAAAAAAAACTCCTAAAATAATCTGATTTTCATGAATCAAATGGCTTTTAATTTGAATACTCCTTAGAGCTTCTGTATAATTTTAAATTTAATTTACGCAAAAACTTTATATAACGTAAGATCAAAGGTTAGAGTTTATAATAAATGTATTATTTTGGAACACATGAAGGTAAATATAAATGTAAATTAAATACTACAGAATAAAATTATTGTTAGTGTTAATAATTATAACGTTATTGAAAGAAATTTTACGTGATAAATGCTTTTAAAAATGTTCCAAAACAAACGTTAAATTGGTATAGCTAGAAACGAAAGGAGAAATATCCTGTTTTGGAAAGTTTCGAATGGTGATTTTTTAAAATGAAACAAAATATATGTATGTAACCGCTATTGTTATAGTAACCATAACTGATTGCTCCAAGCAGCAGAAGCACCTTCTAACGACTACCAATCTTCAGTAGAGACCAGGTGAAGAGAGAATGTGGTCGCAATGAAAAATTGTCCATGTTCTTTCCTCATTATTTTTGTTGATGATAAGTTGTGTCTTTGTGTAACCTAACTTAATTCAATAAATAATTGTTGAACTAACGGGGACTTCATTAAGACACATTACCACATTTTTTAAAATTTGTAATGTCCAACGCTTTCAATATGTAATTAACATTTTAAAATACTCCTTAAATTCACAATTTCTTTTCATAATAAATAAATATCTATCTGTCAACAACAATTTTTTTTGAGTATTCTGTGTGAATTGCTTTTTTTAATCTTCTTTATAACAACTACAACAAAAAGAACGTGATTTTAAATGTGTTAGATTAAGTGACCCAGTTGGACAGTTTAAAGAATGCTGATGAAATGTAAATAATAGTTGCCCTTACACGCAGTTTGAATAAGAAATCATTTGAAAGGCAGAGAAATAAAGCAAAACCAAGTCCGATATTTCCATGAAAAAAATTTTAATGGCAGCATGAAAACATATCTACATTTATAAGTGATGCTAAACATAAGTAACTCAATTCTAAATAAAATCGAACATAAAGACAAAGATTAAATGACAAAAGTTTAATGGCAGCATGATACAATATCTACACTTACAAGAGAGTGCGTTAATTTAAATATCGAACAGTGCTTATGATGATAATATAAATTACACCCATCGCAATTCTTGGCTTATTTTTTTGGCATGAGATAAAGGAGGTAGGCAGAGAATGGGTGCGCCCCTGGACTCGGGATGCGCCCCAGGTCTCGCTACTCCAGGAACAATGTGAGTCTGTACGTCGTGGAACACAAGCCCCATCGCTCGTGGACGAGGTGATGTCGGAACTGAAAATACATTGGGCTGGTGATGGAATGCTCAGTAGTTGGGGACAGAACAGAGGTGTTGCCAGTTTAAAAATTAAAAGTAGACAAAAAATGAAAAAAAAATTATTCCGAAAAATTTAAAATGATTAGTTGTTTTATATAATTTAAGAGATAAGTATTAGAATGTACACATTAATATAATCCTTATATCTACCAAAAATTTAATTTAATCACAATATTGAAAATTCTAATTATTTGTCCTTTTTTAAAAAAATGATTTATTACAACGCGAGTCATTTTATTATTTAATAATTAAAAAAAAAGAGGAACTCCAGTACGATTTTGAGGAATGATATAATACTGTTTGGTAAAGAACACATTCCAGAGGGAGATTCAAAAATGCTCCAACCCTTCTGCTCGATTCCCCACTAAAGAAAAAAATGGTGCTTTCGAAAAACTGCTGAACACGTTTCGACCATTCCCATCTTTAGACCTATTTTTACTGCTCTTTCGCTTTTTTATTTTTGCTTTTTTAAGGCACATGGCGTAGTTATGAAGCACCAGGTACGATTGTGCCACATTCAGTATAATATTTCAATCTCAACAGTTTTTTTTAATTTGAATAAGTTTTGGATCAGGGTAATAAAATTCTATGATCTTGTAATGACTGGGGAACTAACCAGAGAAATGAAAAAAATAACAGAACAAAAATACTGAAGAGTTTGTACCCAATAATACTCGAGCTACCGCGCGGAAAGAAAGTAGCTAACAAAAGCAGCAGCGATCTCCAACCCAACTACTGAGCCGCAGGGGTGGCATTTACTTATCTTCGGCGGATCGGATAGATCTTGAGCTAGTGCCACAATAGGACAGAAGCTGATGAATGGTGCAGCTCTTGGAGCAGCATTCGTCTGCTACTCCTCGGGTGCTTCTTGGGGGTTGGAGTCCGAAGAAGTCAAGGGCGGTCTGAGGGTCTACGAAGCCCTTGAAGTCGGTCATGGAGCTATCCCAGCCGGGGTAAGTGTCTGTAAAAACAAAAGAAAGTGAGAATTAAGGAACCTGTCTCTCACTAGACCATTTTTTAATGAATCAGCTGAAAGCTTAGGAAGATATGTTGTCCATGAAATCATTTTTTATTTACCTGCAGTGTAGGCATAGTTTCTCTTCCTCATGGTCATGTGGTTGGGGTCATAGTATTCGCTCTGGCAAACGGCGGCTAAGGCGTCCACCAACATGCGTCCACAGAGTCGCATGCTTCGCTTCTGGATAGAGTGATGTCTTGGCATGGCCTCGACGACCAGCAACAGGGCGACCAAAAAGCACAGGGACTGCAAGAGAGAAGCAAGGTAAATTTCAAATTTGTACAGCTTAGTTATATCATTTATTTCACATAAAAGAAAAATACTTTATTTTCTTTTAAAGTTCAACATCATTCACACTAAAATACTAAGCGTAGAAGGGACGACCAAAATGTTTCCGGGATCCTATTCCCTCTAAACATGTGAGTTCTATTTCGGAAGCTTTTAAAAATGAACCAGTGATTAGTTTGACGTACATTTTGCATGAAGAAAACTCAATAATATGTTCAAATTTAGACAATAGGGATTATCCAACGTTTGACCACTTCATTTCGCATTTTTCAACATTCTCGATTTTAAGTCTAGTTGGAAGCCTTACTGAGCTTCCCGATTCAGGTTTTATCAAAAACTCGGGAACAATTTTGCTTTAATTTTTTGATGCATTTAATTCCTGATGTCATGAATACTTTTCTAAATGTAAACTAATTTTCTTTTATATGAGTGACACCAGATATAGACTTATATGAAAATCACACGTGCAAATCAGTGGTTATTGACGCTGACTGCAGTGCAGAGGGGCTCGATTCGAATCTCGGAGAAGGCACGACGCTTATAAATGTATAGTGTCTGGGAGGCATGGGGCACTTAAAGTATTCAGTGAGCCGTAAGTCCTCTCGTGAGGTTGATGGTAAGAGAAAAGGGGTAGAGACCCCAAGGGTTTTCTCCCTCAAAACTGGGGTGGAACGAAGCGAAATCGTGTTCTTTGCATAGTCCCCAAAGCTGAGGCTAATCACACACATAATCTAGTCCCTCTTGCTACGATGAATTTCCTCGATCTGATGTTATTGGCAGTCAGGTGGAATAAGTAACGACAATATATATGTAGTTACATTTTGTAAAAAAGTTAAAATCAAGTTCAGTTACTAACATTTTCCTTCCCTTACTAAAATACTGTTAACTTTTTCATTATAATAGTTATTATTAATTAACAGTAAATAAAATTTCTGAAAAAAATGTGCGGAATACTTCTTTCGGATAATGTATCAATGAAACAAGACATAAACATGATGACTAAAAATAATTTATACTCAAAAGAAATAAATTGCATCGTTATTGATTTATATTCAGAACAACCAATATTAAATTTCAGTCTTTTCATTTATTAGATAATTTCTATAAAGATATATAAATAAAAAACATCGAGTTTTTATACATAAATTAATTTATTAATTTAATTCATCACTGCATAAAAAAATTATTTTTCGTCTCTTGTTATATAAATATCATTACTTTATCGTCAGCTCTAAATATAATGATTTTTAAATTCCGGCAACTCTTGAAAAATCTGAAATCTTTTTAAAATACGAAGACATTTATAGAACTGCTATTTCAGACTGCAAAGTTCACGACATAATTTATTAATTTTTGCCCATTCAGGGGATGACCTTATAGCCTATCAGAAAGATCGCAGCAGGAAAGGTCCTCAGAGGGCTTCTATGAAATCGTTTTCGGAAGGAACTTCACATATATTTAGTCTTCATGAGCATTAATACCTATCGCTCCGTCGACCACATTTCTTTTTATTTAGAGAGAATGGGACGGTTTTTTTTAATATAGCGCCTCCTATATAGCTATATAATTATATATCTATATAACTGAGAGACTAATGTCATTTTTCATGTTTTTGATATTTACGGTTCGTGACGAATCCATTTTTGAAATATGTTTTGATAGAACATTCATGTTCCACATTATTTTGCGACTGGTTACATGAGTTTCCCGTAAATCCAATCAAGATGTTGTTCACGCTTTTCATAATGTGTCACTCGATCTCTTTTTGAAGAATCTTTTCACAAAGAAAACTGATTAGACGAGTAAATAAATCCCGAAAGAAGGTGGGGAAAATGTGAGATTAAATTGATTAAATCTTGAATATTCTTTTCATAGAAAAGGCTTAGAGAGAGATGAGTTTGTGGGTCTATTCTTAAAAGTCAGACGGCGCAATTGAAGAAGTTCACATGAAGCAGTTCAATTGCGTTCATGTAATATTACACCGCCCTTAAATAAAAAAAGAAGTTTGCTAAATTAATATCAGCATAAATAAAAATGAAATTTAGCTTCAAACAAAAAGCTGGAGCCTTTGACAGTTTTCATAAGAACAAATATAGTTTTTCTTTCTGCTTGCATTTATCGATATCACACTTTAAAGCAACACGAGGGCTATTGTCGACGGATATCTTAATTTAGAGAAAAGGTCAGTGAAAAAAATGGCATTTGAGCTGGCACCTCCTTTTCTAAACCACCGTATCACTCCACCGAGAGGACTTTGAGCCTCGATAGATTTAACGTGAATTAACCCCTTTACATGACGGGTTTTCGATGGTACTAAGCCTTGAAATCATAACCCGTTGGCGATGAGTTTGTGACCTTGACCATTCTAAGGGGGAGGGTCAGTCGCATAGAATATCGCTCTTCTAAGGAAATACTTACGAATAATTATCCACGATTTGGTGTCAAAAAATAAAATGTTAGCTATAAAAAATATTCAGAATTGAAATAAAATAAAATAAAAAATTATGTAATATAAGACAAAAGGGATACGTTATATTCCCTTCCCGAATTCAATATTTATAATTATTGTTGCATTCTGGAATGGAAAATGGCAAAAATATAGTCACCGATTCAAAATCAGTTTTAGATAATTCTACCATTTAGAATGTTTAATTCCAAATACTAATTTCTACTTTCGCAAAAAAAAAAAAAAAAAAAAATAGCAGAGTTACTTTTAAATATTGAAGTAACATATGCATTGATTGATGTAAGAGAAATCAGGAAAGAGATTTAAATCTCTAGAGGGGAGGAGAAGGGGGGTTCACTCTCATGAACCGCACCGAATGACGTTAATCTTAGTGGCGTCATCGATTCCATTTCATTTACGTAAAACTTTAATTTTAACTACAACTATGAGAGTTCTACTCGAAGTTCTTATCTCTTTCTCACGTTTTTCGATCAGAGAAAGTATTTTTTTTTGCACTCGATATCTTTTTATTAAACCCTTTCGGAGTTCGTACACAACTGAAGTGTTAACCTCTTCAATTATTTTCGTGTTTTTGTTCAACGGCGATCATGAAGGATCTCAATATCGATGATACCTTTCATCTCCTCGTGTGTAAAAATGTTTCCATCAGCATAAACAAGTACCAGTGACTCAGATGAGTAATTTGTTTTCGGTCCACTGTCCATAAACACCACTTCACAGGGCTACTGACAGGCTGTTGACCGATGATCTGTCATGGATGACCCCAGCAGCACGCGGCTCCATTTTCTTTTCAATTATTTGTTACTATGGCCTATCTGAATCTTTTGTCCGTGTTGTCTCAAACATTTTTTTTGTTCCTAAGATTTAAATGCTTAGACGGAGATGAAACTATCATATCTAAAGATTCTATGGGGAAAAATAAGATTATTAAATTTCTTCCTGTTTAATTGGTTAAGGCTCTGTAGTCAATTGATTTCTGTTTTAAATTATTATTATTATTTGATTTTGGGTCTGTAGGATTATTTGTTTTATTTTGTGATATTGCTGTTAATTTTTCACTAAGTTGGGATCATACTGGGATTTAATTGGAACATTGCATGAGAATGTTTTTTTTGGACCTTAAAAATTGATGACTCAAGCGTCAATTAAGGGATCGTTTAACTTTTCAACACTTTCTTGCTTTTATCTATTAAAATAGTCCTTTTAAAATAAATTAGAAAAACAAAATTTAAAAATAATTATTAAACTTTTATTCTCCTTTTTTTCTTTATTTCTTACAAAAGTAATATTAATATCGGCATAATTTTTTAAAAAAAAATAATTAGCTTTAAAACGCGAAGTTGTTTTCTCATTCATATAGTCGTAATTGCGGCAAAAGCAGTTGTACAGAGATTTTTAAAAGATAAAAGACAGGATTTTGTACGTTTATACACAGGATTTAAAACAAACCAACAAACAAAAAATAAATGTACAAATAAATGATAAATGGTGACAAATTAAGGGCAAAATATGCAAAAGAAGATAATCAGACGCACAATACTGAAAATCTTATGCCAATCGTCAGCACTTAGAGTGAAATAAAATATTTTTAAAACGCAGGAAGAAACGATTAAGAACAAGTTGTCATAAATGAAACATCTTTTTCAGAGCAGAGTATTTCTGTTAGAATGTTAATGAAAAAATAATGAACGGGGATTATTTTAATCCATAATTGTTCGACGGTTTCATTATTTTGATTGCACGTATGGATACATTTTATTACAATTTCTAATCAACAGTAACCACTTCCTTTGAAAAGGACTCGTTGAAGGAATTCTTTATTTTTGAATTAATTACTTAAAATGTTTTGAATAATTAAGAGTTTAACTTTAATATTTCGTTGCTTTGAAGAAGCATTGCGCTTTCCGCGTAGTTAATATTCTTTAAATTTTCTTTAAAGAAAACAAGCAACTGTAGTAAATCATTTTTTCCTTAGAGAAATCTAAATTATAAAAGTTGGCAAATATAATTTACTTATTGGGTAATTAAAATGTTTATTCTATATAAATATTAAGTTAACTTTCTACACAAAAATCTGTATCCAAAGGAAATATGCATAAACTTGGAACTGTTTCCAACAGGCTGCGTATTTTTCGAGATACCACCTTTCAAAATTTTAATTCATTAAAAAACAAATCAATGCCTGCATATGAATATTTGACATTACATACCGTAGAAATACTACATTTAGCAAAGATTTCACAATTGGGGAACATTTGAGGGCCGAAATATGAGTGCAGTTACGTATCGTTATGGAATCTTCTTATCTGTTCCACATTCGATTTTGGGGGTTTAAGAGCAAAATTAATTTGCGCTGATAGATTGAAAGAGAGAAAACAAGAGTTTAAATCCTTGAACTTCTTAAATGTCCAGACTAATGAAGGCTAAATGGAGATAACGCGTAATGAAGTGTGAGTCAATATCGCAGTGCGAAACTGTTTTTCGCAAATTTGGCAAGAGAGATGGATGACAAGTTAGAAATCCAAGTGCTTCTTCACACGACGAACAACAACACATATCACGCGCGCTCAGTTAATTTTTATCTGATGTTCGAACTGAACTCGTGGACAGGAATAGGAGTTAATAATTGCTCCATCAAAGTTATTTTTAACTCCCGTGGTTGAACGAATTTGCCATAATTGATATTCATTCCATGGAAAATTCAAAGGGGCTAGAAGGCATTTTACTAAATTTTTGAAAAAAAAATATGTCGCAGATAGTAGCTACCCCCAAAGAAATTTCGTTAGGTTATTCTATTTCTTTACATAGTAACTCTTAGGGCAAGACTGCAAATCTGGTACGCACCAATTTTGTGGCAAGGAAGTTGGTGCTTTGATCAAATAACCTCCTTGTAGTTTCTATTACATTTAATGCCGAGGGACACAGCTACCACCGTATCAATGATACAGGGCCACGAGCTACAGGGGCCCCAACATGTGTAATAAGAAATCTAAGAGTATTAAGCAGCCCAAAAAAAGGGCACTCAAAGAATTTTTGATACAGGACTAGCTACGCCAGTGTTAATGCATAACAATATTCAATTATCTACACAGGATTATATTCAAGGAATACACGATACATTGATTGCCATGACGATGATCAAGCAGGGTAGAGTAGATGGCTAAGAAACAGATTACAAAATTATCGAAAATTTTATTAATCTTTCGATTCATGTGTATTCTTTTAACTCACTAAACTACTAGAGTCCAGGCTCCAGTATGATGCATTAAGAACAAATTCGTTTGGGGTCTAAAAGCTGAGACTACCACCGACAAATTTATTCTAGAGAAAAGATGAAAAGGCTGACAACAGATTCCGGAGGAATTCTTAGTGCCATCTACGTCAACAGAGGCAAAATTAGAAGATTCATCTAATGATAAGTTACATTAAACTATTGTTATAAATGAGAGTTACAACAATGGTGTAGATTTTTTTTGTTGCTGTGAGTAAGTTTTACGAAAAGTACCGGGTCATAACCTTCTTATCTTTCAAGAGAAAAATATTTGAGAATGTGTACTAATCATTATTTTATATTAGCTTTTTTGTGGTACAAATTAAGTGTACCGCTACCAACAACAAAGCATGCAAATCTAGAACAAAAGAGAATCCGTTTATCAATCAGCGCGATATGAATCGCATCATTAAGAAACTATTGACCTCAATTGAATAAAATAAGGTATCCATATTAATACATCTAGGTAAAATATTACGCAATCTTGCTCTTGTTTTTTTAGATGAAAGAGAGGAATACCCTTGTGCTTTGAATTTTTTTTTAATATTAAGTGTTTATCATCTTTTATTTCATTGAATGACCCTCGTAAAAGAACATTCTAGAAAGATGAATTTAAATACATCTTCAATTTGTTTTGATAACAATACATGCAATAACTCACCATTATTCTTGATTTTAATAGATTTTTTAATGTTTTGCTGGAAAAATTCAGAAAAAAAATGACAAATCCTCATAGTACACAATTAATTATAATACTCAAATTTATGATACATGTTTGAAATCAAACATTTTACCTATAACTTCAGGGTCATTTCATTTACAATCGAAAACTAGTATAACTAGAATATAATATTTGACATAAATCAAAAACTGAATTATAAATAATTGAAAATTACGAGACAAGTGAGGGCAAAAAAGAATATTGATGTTTTCAATAGAAAATGCTATCCAAACGAAGAGAAACCTTGTTTGAATAAGCAATGAATTATTAATTATTCTGAGCGTGGGAGTTGGATATAGTAATCAAGTGTGATTGGTTTCTGTAAGTTATTCAGTTTAGCAGAGAAATCAATTAATTTCGGAATAATTTGAAAAAAAAAAGCTTTTGATAAATACTCGTCTCTTAAAAGTTTCTTTTATTTTCTGAGAACAAATATAATTGACAAATAAAGGTTCGCACTCTTGCCAGATTATTGTTATTGATGAAATTTTAATTTATTATGTACCGATCCTTTTTTTTAGAAATTTGAATTAAGCGTTAAAACATTCATTTCGTATTCTGCAAGGTTCGCTTTTTTAATTGATTCCTTTTATTTGCAATTTTATCGTGTTCTATCTATTTTACTTTCACTAGAGAACGAAAGAAACTGAAATGAACTGACGATATTAAATTTTATGGTTACCTTTAAATTAGTTTGGCGATTTAATTTAAAAGTTACCAAAAAATATCGCTAAGATCCCCTACCAATACATTTTAGCCATGTAAACACACTAAGAGCAGAAGTTATCATGCTTTTTAGTTTAAGACATATAATTGTTCTCAAATACAGTTGTGAAGAGATAAACTAATTTTTATATTATGAACAGGAGATAGAATTTCTATTAATGTAGCTGATTGGGAAACGTAGAGTCTGTAGAAGTTGTTGTTTCTTATGCCACCTGATCTTGACTGAGTTACATCCAAGCCTACGAAATTCATCATGGGAAGGGGCTAGATGTACGCCTGTCGTTAGCCGCAGCATTGAACACCATACAGGTACGATTTTAATCGGTTCCACACCAATTTTGAGGGAGGAAACCCTGAGGGGGTCAGGGGCTTCCCACTGACCTCACAAGAGGACTTGCTGCTCAACAGCTACTTAGAGTACCCTCATGCTGCAAAGGCACTATACATTTACAAACATCCATGCCTTCTCCGGGATTCAAACCTAGACCCTACGGCACAGCAGTGAGCGTGGCTAACCACTATTCAGGATGGGTGATTCTTTTGCTCATAAATGAGTCAAACCTTACACTGCGATACCTTATATTTTCTTTTCAATTGCGAACAAAACGTGATTTTTCTCTTAGAATATAACTATTAATTATCTATTTTAATCAATTTAATTAATTATCTAAAGTCTTAAAAATCTTTTAAAAAGATATCGTATCATTATTATGTAAAGGATTTTTTATACGTAAAAAGCCATCTATAATACGACACTGTGAACTGATTTGCTTTCAAAAGGCCGAATTACATTATTCCACGAACAAAATATTTATACAATGCTTTTCATTCGGAACATATTTGCTCGACGCTTTCGACGAACTTGCTCTGTTTTCTATTCATTATTTTGGAGCGTGAAAAGTATCCTCTTTCCATTGCAAAAGTTTTAAAGTTCGTTTATACAAAGTGAAGGTTCATGATTTAAATCACTTCTGATGATTTATTCATACTGCATTCTGGGAATCTACATGAATTTTTAAAGTGGAAGTTGACTTTAGTAAATTAGAAAATTCAAAAATATCCCTCGGAAGCAAACGTACTAAAAAAGTATTAAAATTTCTTTTTCGGAAAAAAAGTAATTACACCATCTCTCTTTCCCCCAATTTTAAAAGAGATTTTAATCTTTATCCATTAAAATCCTTGATGAATCCATTATTTCAGTTAAGTTTTTCACTCCGATCAGTGTGCATGTAACAATTGTGCTGTACTCTTCAATGACAAGCGCACATCAAAAAACAGACGGTGGCTCTTAAAAAGTTTAGTTTATAATTGCTATTCTTAGTGAGAAAACCTATACCAAGTACACATAAGTTCCTTTTTAAAAATAAAATGCTTGAAAAACAGGTCACATTTTGATTCCTTAATACACCACTCACAACTTCACTTTGTTTTAAAAATCAATTTTCTCTCAAAGTTTAAAAAAATGGTAGCTTAAAAAAAGTGGAAAAAAATTCAATTATTTTTAATGGTGTGGGTCATATATTTTCAAAAAGAAAACATTACTTTTATACTCTATTACCTTCATTTTACCTTTATTTTCCAAATATAAAAATATCTGTAGTAAATACCTAAAGTATTTCATAATAACAATGTTACGTTTCACATTTGTTACAATTCTCTTTAAAAGTAGGGAAAGGAAAATATATTTTTCCGAGATCACTTAAAACATGCATTTTTTAAAAAGTGAAACAATAATAAAGAAATATTTATCTCTCTCAGAGTAATTTTTGTTTAATATTACAACAATTATAGCAAACTATGGAATTCTGATTATAGAACTATTCAAATCTTCAAGTTTGAGTAAAAAATCTCTATTAGATTTTTTAATATTAATATTGAATAGAATTAAAACTTGCTTTGTATTTGTATAATTTCTAAAATATATCTAATAAACTAGGTGTTCATGCCTTAGTAACTTTTAGAAAGGAAAATTAGAGGTATTGATATTTTAATTCATACTGAAATAAAATATCCCCTATCCCACATTGTTAAAATTAAACATTACAAATAGAAAGATCACTTTGCTTACTAAGATCTTTTTCATAAACACATTTGATTATTTTTAAAATAATTAAATACACAAAATGTGAAAAAAACCCATTTTTTTGCTCGTGCTGCCAAATCACGGTATGTAAAAAGAAATTATATGTATTATTTTAAGAACATTTACATAACTGTTTCATACGCGTATTCTAGATATTTTTTGACAAAATAAATCGCACTATTTCAACAAAAATATCTGTATCAAATATCTTTATCAAGAGTGAAGTTTATAAAAAATGCGATTATTTCGTTTATCTTAAATTTCATTAACGTTTACACTTTAAAAATGAGAAACGAAGATGTTTTCCGAAAAGATTCAAGGTTTTCTAGATCTCTGATCGTAATAGACTTGAGAAGAAAATGATAAACCTGCTTCAGATAAGTTAGGATATTATGGCCATTGCTTAATCGATTCAACAGCGGGAAGCCTTAACCTTGGTAATTTTAAAATCTAAATGCTACTGATTATAATTTAAAATACGACACATTTTCGCGATACCGGATCGAAGGAACTTTGAGAGAAAAAAAGAGACGCTTTATATAAAGGAATTTAATCTGAAACATTTCACTGTTTTAATTTATTTTATTTTTTTTGAAAAATAAAAAAAATTAGGGCTATTATGTAATTTATTCTTATCGTGAAAAAAATTCGAAAATAAGGGCCAATTTTTAGGTGTGTGTGTACCATTTTCTTTTACATAAAAACTCTTTAATGGAGACATGTGTTTGTTTTATGGCTGCAATTACGTCATCCTGATATGATACAGAGAAAATGAGATGTAAAGATGAGTTAAACTGCTTCCAAATGTGAATTGTATGATGAAACATCAGCGAAGAATCTCAAAGTTTTGAAATGCAGTGAATTCGGACAACACATTATAAATGATTCCCTTACATTTTCATTTTATACTAACCCATGATGGCCACGACAGCCCAATGGTTAAGAACTCATGACCCTTCTTGGCTCAAAATCACGAGGTCCGTCGCCAATAGCCTTTGTATTGCTTTATTTTGCGATCTTAACACACCTCTCATTCACTCATACTAACTCACAAGGACATAATAACCTCCTTATATTCATTGCGTAAGACCTTACATCATTCAACCCAAAGATCCTTAGAAACAAGACTCCTAGTTTAAAATTTTTGGAATACTTAATCACAATTCTTCTTATTGGGCAAGTACGACCATTCACGAGACATAACTTAAATCTGAAAATTGGCCGCTTCAGTAGTCGAGTGATTAGGGTGCTTCGAGGAAATCGTATACCAACATGCATTTCGGTAAAATAAGAATAGTGAAAGCTTTCTTGTAAGTTCCGGGATTTATATATTAGATGATGCAGGTTATTACCTAATTTATTTGCTGATATATTAAGATTAATAACAGACATTCGGAGTTATTTTTTTGACATTGACCTTATACGCTTGTTAGTACCCTTGATGTTTTAACCTCATGATACATAAAAGAGTGCTACAGAACCGTAGTTCCCGATGTTTTTTAATTTGTATTGTGTACTAATTGTATTTTTCTAAAGTTAATATTTTATAAAGTTAATATATATATTTTTTCAAAATAGAAAAAGGAATATATATTTGATTTATGGCTTATTGATGTAGCTTTTCTAATTTACAGGAGGGCTGAGTGAGAATTGAAATGTGGTTTTTAGACAGAGTTAAAAAAGAAACCAGATAAAAATCAAAAACTTTCTAAATTGTTCTTCAAGGTAAGATTAAATTGTTCAGAAATGATTCATGAGGTTAAACAGTTGGTCAATATATTAACCGTCTTCGTATCTGTGTTTCAAAGATATGTTTTATCACTTGATTGAATTCGAAACTTTAATGTTCAAAAAATAATTGGCCAATCCAGCGAATGACCTCATGAGCCAGTTGAACTCAGAGTTATCAACCTTTTGACCACCAATAAAAGTTATCAAAACTTCTGAAAAACAAATCATTTAGGGCTTATGAAATCTTTTCCACTGTAGGAAGAAAAAAATTGGAAAGAAAGGGCTAATGTTTCAAGTGTTGCCATTTTTATTTATGTAAAAAAACATGTTATTGGAGATGTGGGTGTGTTTATAGCAGTTTTCCATGCTACGACAGAAAAAAAAAGTACATTGCCTGTCCGTCATAAAAAAATGGAACAAAAACCAGTTGGCGAGACATAAGAACTCAATGTTCCCCAAGGGATGCCCCTCTTGAGTCCCTCTTCAGACGATAACCGCACTTTTAAGGGAAAAAATTGTCTGCTTTCCTAACAATCTCCCAGTAACGAGGGATTTATTTGAGGTCGGTAACACGACACCAGTACATCAAAACAAAGTCATAAAAAATCGTTTTCTCTTTTTGCCCTCCTCTCTGTCACCCTCCCTGAAAGATAAAAAGGATCTGATCAATCTTTTTGTTGATAACGGGATCTTAATTGTTTCTTTTATTCCATTTTTTTGTTATAATTTTTTGTCACCTTTTTCCCTCTCCTTCTTCTGACGATAAATAAAAACAACTTGATATCGCGGGTCAAGATTAAGGCGAAAGGGGCTCTGGAAGAAAAGGGAGTGGGGGGGGGGGGTGGAATACACAGAATAAACAAGAGGACTTTTTCGATACGAAAATGGATCACGGAAAAAAAAATTAGAGGCCAAAAGTTAGGATGGATCCATTTTAGGGGGCCTCAAAAGGGGCTTAGTTTAGTGCGGGCTAAATTAGGAAGCTTGGAGCACGGGGACTAAAACTCGGTAACTCAAGTCTTGTCGATACAAATTTCTTCTTTTTTCGTAGTCAAGAAGATTTATCGCTATTTTTGATGGGGAAAATGATAACATTAGCTCCATTTTCCGCGTCATCATTGAAAATTATACAAGGTCCTGGTTACAAAACTGCATATTTGATGAATTACAGGATTGGTAAAGCAGTTTGAGGGTTCAAAATACCTCCGCACATGGCATTTTGAAGGAGATAATATCAGTGAAAAACATCGTTTAAATTTGATACCAAAATTATTTCTTGCAGTTTCTGAGCGAATTCCACCGAAGAACTTGGATTTAGTTAATGAAATTATCCGTCTCCAACAGCCGAGAGAGATTAAGTTGCTGGTTATAGAGAAAAATTGGGCTGTATGTCTTGCGTTTAAAATCTTCTTTATAGTTCTCTATTTAAAATGTGTTATTATTTAAAATATTTTCGATATTACCAAGGATAGGAATTCTAGGTTCATACCGTCATCAACAGTTCCTGAAACATGGCTTCAATTTTTTTTTGACAAAATTGTGTTTTGAAACTTTGAAACTTAATTACCAGCACCTTGAATTCCCTAAACAGGATTTAGTTCAATAATCTGAATTGTGATATTTCGTCACAAAATTTGATTAAAAAAACAAACGTGAAGAGCGAAAATGTTTTTTTTAACTTCTTAAATTAGACCTTTAAAATTATTACACATTTATCTGTAATTCTGAAAATTTGCGGGAAAACATAAATTGTTTTTTTTAGATCTACATCATTCAACCATCGATAACAATTATTTACACTCAAATAATTTATATCATAAAACAATAAATTAATTTAATTTAAATGTTGGATAAAAGGTATAAATAAAGCTAAAATTTTTAAAAATTACTAGTGCATAAGCATTTAAGGTCTTAATAATATAATCTGGAATATATATTAAAGTAAAAAAATTATTAATTTCTATAGGTAAAATCATTGAATGTTTTAATAAAGTTCAGAAACAATAAATGATTAAAGGGAATAAATTGTTTTCAGAGAAGGCACAATTTAGTTTTAATTCTCCTTTCAAAAGATTCTCATTATAATTCCTTTCTTAATTAACTTCTCTGTAGTATTATTTACAACCAAAATGACGATAGGAACATCCATTTCCAAATGTACTTGAAAAAATATTATAAAATATAAATTTAACCAAAAATAATTCAAAGCATTCTCTTATTTTAAAAATATAGTCACATGATAATATAAAGTTGCTTCAAAGTGTGTAACAAAAGATTTAACAAACAATGAAGACAAAATTATGATATCACGTTTTTAAAAATTAGCTTGATGGTTTCAAATACAAAAATGCTTTTTTTAGTTATTGCTTTATTCAATAGGTTTCTGATTTAATTAAAAATAAAAAAATTATTAATTAAAAATTTAACTTAATGACTAGTGACTAAATTAAAATAAAAGATTAAAAGTATGTAATAGTTTTTTTGTATTGTAAAAGAACCTTAACATTTAAAGATAAAATCTAATGCACTTCTAACAAATGAGATGAAAATATGAGATATTAATAAAAAAATATTTTAACATAAATGACACGAATATAATTGTATCTTTATCTATTCTCAACTATCTATGATAAAATGGTTATTACAATAAAATATTAAGTTGCTTTATATATATCTGAAAAATTAACTTAGAATCTCCTTAGTCAGTTCCTCAGGTTTTAGGTTATTTTCTTGGATGTTTCTTATAATTTATAGGGAATATAACACAATAAAATCTTTCTTGAATCAGTTAAAAGTATTGCTTTGAATTTTATTTTCGGAAATTTTAAACTTTAATTTTAACTTATTTTAAAACTAGACTACTTTGATTCTTATACCGCGATAACTTTATTTTACAATTACTACATTTTCTCGCTTAGATGAAAAAAGATTTGATAGAAAAGAATTTTTAAAATAAATATAAAAAAGGGATACTTGAATAGTACTTTATAAAGTTTAATATACAATAAATATTTCATAAAAACTAAAAATTAATTCAAACGTTAATTAGTGATAGATTTAATGAAACATTCTTTTAAATTAACAACATCGTTATAATTATTTTTCAAAATTTAAGAAATGAATTTTTGACAATTTATGGCTAATTTGCCTCAAAATATTAAGTTCGAACTAGTTGAATAACTATAAAAGATAATTAAGTTTTTATAAAAGGCAGATATATTACTATAATTCGAGAATTTTTTTTATTTTTAAAACTACAACTGTGTCTTCTTATAAATCTAATAAACTTAATTTAATTGATTATCGTAACAAATATCTTATTTTTATTGTATCTAAGAACACCAAAATTCCATTAGTTTGATTCTACTGTTGTCGAATTCACTTAATTTTTTTAATGAACATAAGAAATTGTTGCTTGTGATGTAAAATGCAGCAACAAGTTGATCTTTATATATCAGTAAAATCTTTAATTCTTTCTCAACTGCATCTTGAAACAATTTAAAAAGTTTCGAATGGAATGACGAAAATTCTGCAACTGTTCGCAATCGTTCGATTTCAGAAATAGAAATATTTTTTTTAAAAGTTTTTCTCAAAAAGTTAAAACTTTTTTTTCGATCAACAAGTGGTTTCTTACCTTAAGTGCCATTGTGGGAAGAATATTTGAGGCGGGAATCTTCGGTGGTTTTTTGGCGGAGGATGAGTAACTGAGGAGAAGTCGCGGCTCGGTGACTGCCAAACGATTCCCAACGTTCTTATATACCCGAGAGATGGGTGGAGCATCAACTATCACGTCGAATCTCTATCGGGATGGGAGGAGAGGAGGAAGAGGGGAGGAGAGAAACTGAACTACACGTGGGTTCGTGAGAAACCGAAAGAAAAAAAAAGGAGATGAGGAGGGGGAGATTTAAAAGAAACAAAACCCAAAACATCGAATTCTATCAGACGATTTGCTACATGCCAAAGAAAAAAAAAGATTCGATAAACATGAGAATGGGGGAGTTGGGAGAGGACAGCGTGGAAAATCATTCGAAATAAAGAAAAAAAAATCTCGAAAACAGGATACGAAAGGGGGTGCTTGTGGGAGGAGTTTGCGCATGCTTTAATCGATTTAACTAGATCGTCTTGAGTGCTTCCCCCCCAAGACCAAATCCAGATGGTAATTCAGATGCATAGCGTTGGCGTAAGCCCCCCACTCCCAACAACAGTTCTCCCGTTTTCTTTAACAATTGCTTCCTTAAAATATGTATATTTTTTCACTTAATAACTTTGTCGATTTATGCTATCCTAAATGATGAATGTCATAAATATTAAAAAACATGTTTCGTCAAAGAGAGAGAGAGAGAGAGAAAGCACATGCATATTAAAAGGTTTTTGTGTAAAAAAAGCGTTGGCGGATGAAATTGGAAAAATATTCACGAAAAGTTCTATAAAGAATCTTTTTCCCTGGAAATTCAACTTTCAATGAATTTTAAATATGTGAAGCGATTGTCTTGCAAAATTGGGGGCAAGCTTAGGCTATGATGTATTGTAACAATGTCTTTCTGTAAGGAAAAAGAATAGATTGTGAACTTTGTGAAGCATATTTTGAAATGAATTCTATATTGTCTTTGTTATACATTCATAAAGTGCATTAAAGAGAAGAAAGTTCAAAGAACCGTACATAGAATATTGTTGAAAAGGTTAATTTTTTTTGTAAACCTCTTCTTACAACTTTATGTATGGGATAATTTTTTCTCGTAGATTTAAGGTATCCGAACACGTTGAAAATGTCTAAATTTGGCGAAGACAGATATTTTTGTTTGTTATTTTATTGAATAGAGAACTATCTTTTGGCTTTACAAAACATACTTTTTTATGTTTCTACACTACCTAGAGGCCAAGTTATAATTAATTTTATAAAGTTAGAAAAAATGGAAGTGGGTCTTTAATCTACCAGAAGTAGACTTTTAAAATGCTTACAACCTATCATGGCGAGTCTGATAACTCAAAATGTTACAAATGTATTTCTAAAAAACCTTTTGAACCTGATATTTACGTTATTTTCTAGAGAATATTCTAAAATATTTCAGATTGTATGAATACTTTTTGAGTTATGGCTTATCTAAATAGTGGTCTCATAAAGAATGTCACATTTCTTATTATGTTTATTCAATCAGCTCTAAAATTTCCAAATTTTAATGAAACATTAAAATTTTAGTACATTTCCTAGATAAATGAATCTAATTTGTTTTAGTAATTTTCTTATTAATATAAGTTTATTATTTTTTTTCTCTAATTGCTTTGAAGTTTTTCAGAAATATTTCTAAAATTTCACTTATAACTGTGATTTTTCTAAAATTTAAGAAATTTATTTCAAATATTATTAGTTAAATGTTAGTATTTATTGGTATTGAGTACTAAAAAAGCATTTATAATGTTTAAATATGTTACTTTGTTGAAAAGTACTCCGAAAGTGTTCGGATACCTTAATAATTATTTTATCTCTGGCAAAAACAAGAATTTTAGGAGACTATATTTTTGATAAGAGAATAAATAACGTACAAAAAAAAAGCCTGTGGAAAAAAAATATACATATTATTTAAAAGAAAGAAAAAAAAAGAAACGAGCCTTATAGAGTAGTCGCATATGATGTATAACATCTGACATGTTATCGTGATAAATACGCAATACTAACTTAAATTCTGAAAAAAATGAATCGGGTTTGATTGGAAATAATTTTCTATCGAATAATTACATCTTTAATGAAAATTTTATTTGATTATATATAACACAAGGAGTAATGCAATTTTTTTTATCAAAAATATTTATTTATGTTTAATTTGAGGAAGAGAGGATACAGTAGAGTTATGATAACTGAAACATGACACACATACTTGTGATTTCAATTTATTTAAAAACCATTGAAAAACAGCGTCAATAACAGTACCGCTGTTAGTTGTCGAAACATTTGTGTTCATTTCGAGCATTCATCATTCAAAAAAGCTATCAGTGGCTCAGCTTCTGGCAAACTGAAGTTAACGTTAAAATCACCACTCACAAAATCATGGGAAGGAGTGACAGTTATTTTTTAAAAGAGCAGCAGAACCACCTTCTGTATACGGTAAAAGTTCAAAATGTAGGAAATCTTTGATTTTTTTAACCGTTCGATTCGGAGAAATGTATACAACCATCGAAATCACTGTTTGTCCATTTCCAAATAAGCATTCTGCCGTACAAGTCGCCAATATCTTGACTAACAATTCCCAGTCCACTTGTTTGACGATAAGTAATGTCCATATGAGGAGTTACAACATGCGAGTTGTTATGTTCGCGATAGATTGCAACACCAGCTGCTCTGTGGCCCGCTCGCTTAAATTGTACGCAGCAGTCAAAGTTAGGTATCGAAACACGTTCGTCATTATCTAACCACGTCTCTGCCAACATGAGTAACGTACAATTTTGTGAAAGAACGTCGTCGAAATCTGTTAGGTGAGTCCTGAGACTTTGACAATTGAGCATAAGGATCGCAAGTTTATCCCGGGTGAAGTCTAATAAGACTTGCTGGTATGTGCGAAGTGGATTTAGAGTCAAGCAATCGAGTTCAGCTCAAGTGACGAGTTTTTCGATGGCTGAGAAAAAAGACTGGCAGCTTGATGGCTACTAGAGTTGGACGCCGATGCGAGTGTAGCGAAGAGAAACCACCACGCGTGCTCATTGGTCAAATCAAATAGCGCGCGCTTCCCCGACTTCCTGTTTCACATTTCCGTCCCGTTTCACGAAATCACTCCTACAAATATACAGCAACCGAGAGGAAAGATGTTACACATCAATAAAGGTCTTATTGTACTACTTATAAATGAAAGAAAAGGAAAAAATGGAGAAATGATGCTCTCACAAAACTAAAGTGATTCGTTTTTAAGCGTATATAATTTTCAAAACTAGAAATCTGCAATATCCTATCATGCATGTATGTACTTCTTGTTCTCTTTAGTTATCTCTATTATATTTTCTATTTCTCCCGGGGATTTTATAAATGTATGTATATGAAGGCCCAGTGGTAGAGTATCGCGCTTCCACGTCACAGGTCCGGGGTTCTGTCTTCGGGCTTCGCCAACACCTTGGAGGAGTTGGCTGGGCACGGTCCACTCAGCCTTTTATCCCTTCAGTGGTTGATAAATGAGTACCAAGCTTGCTTGGGGACTAAACACCGGGAGTTTCGCTTCAGACTGACCACCTGGTCAGACATCTGCTCATGCACCTCAGTGCCCAATGGTCACGTATACTGAGATGGACACAGTAGGCCTTGGTCCTCGTGGGCTGTTGTGCCACTAAGTTTAGTGTAATTTATACTACATATACGAATGAAAAATATAAAATATATCTAAAACATGATAGAAAAAAAATAATCAAAACAAAATACTAAAACAGCATATAAAATATTTAAAAGAAAGAAAAGAAATACAATTCAATAAAAATTGAAAAAGGAACACAGCACGAATCAAAACGCAAATTTGGACATAGGACATAATAAGTGGGGTTAAGTTTGGTAGTAGCAAACTTCCCTCTTTGCGACTCAAAAGATAAAAAAAAACGAAGCAAAATATAGACAAAAAAAATTCTAAATAGAAAAAGAGTACATTGAGCAAAAGCTTTCAAACAAAAAAAAATGATAAGTTAATTAAGCAATTTGCAGTGGATCATAAAATCTTAAAGAAAGAATTTTACAAAATTCTACTCACAGCATTTTTCAAAGAAAAGAATTTTGAAATGAGATTGTATATAGCGATATAGCCACTTCTATCAAGGTATACACCCAAGGTACATATGGACAGGTCCTCTATATTATTTTCTCTATTCGTTATTTTCAATAGAATTTCGCTCAGTACCACAAACAGAAAGGAGGAAGGTTCTCTAGCCACAAAACTGGTACATAAACTCCTTTTTGATATAAATTATTAAAAGCTTTCCCAAGTCAGCAATATTTATAATACTGCAACATTCATATTTTTAAGTTTCTAATATCTGTTTGATACTGTTATCTTTTGTGTTCAAATAATTCTGTCTCATTAGTAGAGATCAGTGACGTAACGTACACTCCCGTAACCCCCGCATCGAGGGGGGGGCCCAAAATCTGATTTTACCGGGGGGCTAATATTCTGTGTTATGCCATTGATAGAGATTATTGAAACCTATATATATATATATACTATATATATACTATATATATATACTATATATATACTATATATATATATATATACTATATATATATATATCTTTATATATAAAAATCTTTTGTGCGTGTGTATGTCACTAAACTCCTCCTAAACGGCTGGACTGATTTCGATGAAATTTTTTGTGTGTGTTCAGGTAAATTAGAGAATGGTTTAGATTCACAATTCGGTCTGATATCACAATTAGTTAAAAAGATATTAATTAAAAACATTCAAAAAATACAACTCAACATTCATCTGCATTGTTGTAACAACTCTATTGTTATAAACAAGTAATATAAATTTTTTTTAAAAAACAATTCCTACTTAGATGAGTAAATAGTTGCAATTAATATAAATATGTATATACATATGACACAATCACAACATTAAGTGGTAATTAATTTTTATTAATTATCATTAAAGTATCGTATTGTCATCCAAAACAATCGTGTATATAAAATTTTCTTTCAACTGAATGCTTTATTTAACACGTGAGAAAAAAACCTTTTAAAATTTTGACATAAGTCGCCAAAAGGGTCGTTATGTCACCAACGTGGCTGTATTTGTAATTTTTTAAATAATTAGTTTTAATCAATTAATTTTTATTAATTCTAATTAAAAATTATTGTATTGTCATCCAAAATAATCATGTACATTACATTTCAGCTCAACTGAGCGCTTTAAAATGTATTTTATTAACGATTGAAAATTCCACCAAGATAAATAAATAAATAAACAAACAAATAAAATATGTATAGAGATCGTGAGCTAATAGTAGGAATTGAAAAAAACGTAAGTTGGCGTCGAAAATTGATTTTCAGCCAAACTGGCCAAAACCGGACTTTATTGTTACGAAAATGCAGACGATTCACGCTTTTTAGCGTTTTTAATTAATATCTTTTCAAATAATCTTTATATATGTAATTCTTCTGTGCGTGTGTATGTAACTGAACTCCTCCTAAACGGCTGGACCGATTTTGATGAATGTTTTTGTCTGTTCCAGTGGACTCGAGAATGGTTTAGATTTATAATTCAGTTTAGAAATGTTTATTTAATTAATTTTTTGTTTATAAATTGTTGATCTTGGAATGTTTCCCATTGGATCCGGCAGACTGCGTTACGATCGCAGTATCGAATATTCAAAAATCTTTTATTGTAATTCAAGTTGGTCCCGACAGTTGGTGCTGTGATCATTTCAGGAAAATATTTTGTCACTTCGTGTTATTATTTTGTCGAAATAAATCGTGTGTTAATTAAATTATTACATTGAGATGTAATTAGTGTTTGAAATTTTACTCAATTTTACTCAAATTTTATTCAAAACGATCCAGATTGTTAAAGATTATTCATAAAAATTTGGATTTTTTGAATTTAAGATGTGTGTACAGGACAACGTCTGTCGGGTCCTCTAGTACTATATATATATATATATATATATATATATATATATATATATATATATATATATATATATATATATATATACATACTCATCTCCAGAATTAAGGTCTCAAACATGTTTTTCGTCATAATTTTAAAATGCCTCAAGAAAAACGACATAATTTGTGTTTTGTTTATTTTGAACAACGGGTCGTACAATATCAACCTTTATTTTAAGAAAAGATGTTGTTTAGTGTTTATTTTTGCAGAACTACAGGACTGAGATCGTTCAAGCATATGGAAATTTTTCCTCCAGTTTTATGAATATTGCATTAAAATAAACAAGTTATGGTCTGCTTGTAGAAAATGATTTATCATAATCGCTTAGGTAATTTCTTGAGATGGAGATCCGTTGACTGGCTTGAAGCTGGCTAGTCTCAAACGGAGGTGGCTCGATGGGTACTAAAGACCCGAAAGCTGTCTCCTGGTTATAAATTCATTTCTCAACGAGTAATACTGTCTCCAAGAAGGTCGACCAAAGTCGCCACAGAGCATTGGCTTCTACACAGGATCACTAGTTGGCATTAAGCGCACGACGACATAGGTGGACAATGGCTCCTCAGCTTGCTCGTAACATTTCTGCTGCGTCTGGAAGAAGAATTCCGAGGCAAACAGTCTGCAGCCGTCTTACAGATGTTGGCCTTTACGCCCGGTGTCCAGTCAGGCACGTTCTGTTGACTATCCTGCATTAAAGAACGGATATTGTGAAGCTGAAAACAGCAGTCGTGAACACTACAAGAACGCGGGCGAGTTCTCTTCAGTGATGAATCTAAATGTTCCAGACAAGGTGATTCTCGTCGAGTTTTCACCTGGAGAGAAATCGGAGCTCACTTTCAACCCTCCTACGTAAAAAAGTAGACAGATTTGGAGGCAAGGGAATCCTTGTGTAAGGCGTCATAATCTTGGGCCGTCGTACACGATTGTACGTCTTCGATGCGTGTACTGTCAACTTAAAGTGCTATAGGGATGAGATCCTGGAAACATATGTTTCTGGGTGCTATGGAACCGGACAATGATTTTATGGACGATATACGTGGCCACACAGAACTCACATTGTTGATGAATTTCATGAAGGAGCGGATATTACTCATATGGATTGAGCCTCGAGGTGTCCGGATCACAATTTTATTGAATATGTTTGGGATGGTCTAGGAAAAGCCATTTTTTAGGGTAGTTCCCCTCCCAGGACTTAAAAGTCCCACTTTTAGAAAAATGGGCTTTGTTGCCACAAATACTTATTGACAATCTCATAAACAGTGTAGAAGCTCGTTGTGAGGCTTATATAGTAGTTCACAGTGGTCACACTTTGTATCAAACAAGCGTTTCTCGAGTTAATTGCTTTATCTCTGATTCATGATTTCCCACTTTTTAATGAAATTTTTATCTTCAAAATTAAAATCTGTTCCATATTGTTATGTTGCCGTATTCTTTCTCACATTACAACATGTCTCTGGGCCAAACTTCGAGGCAACGAGCTGAATAGTTCATCAGTTTTCACAGATTTTGAGTTGGCGACCTTAATTTTGGACGTGAGTGCTTATGTGGGGGGGGATTTTTAGATACATGTGTAAAATAAGCACCTTCTTATTTTTAACTTTGTTAGTTCCCACTTTATTGTTATAAACACTGCGTTGTATGAAATAAGAAATTCATACATATGTAGAAAAAAGTAACGGTTATAATTTTAGCATTATAGGGCTAATGATAGCCTAATGGTTTTTTTAATTGTATATATTATATTTTGAGTATTGACAACACATTTAGCTTTATATTAGATTTTGTATATTTTATTAAAGTTACGTGAGATTTTTTTCCTTCGCTTTTGTAATGAGCGGGGTCGTTTGCCGAATAAATTTCATGTAGTTAACTATTAAATGCATAATTAAAATTGTCCCCAAAGATTTTGTTCAAATAAGTCCTCAAGAACTTATTCACATATACCATTTTTTGTTTAATTACTTAACAGGACTACTTATATCATATATTACTTATAATTTTTTGCTGAACATCTTGCCTTCTAAATAACACCGTTGAAATACAAGTTTTTTAAACATGAGTTTTCTTTCAAAATTCACACTTTGCGTAACATAATTTTTTATACTTTAAATTTTAAGAATGAAAGGGATCGTTGATTAAAACCGAATTTATTTAATAATTTGTTTTAATAATTTAATGTTACGAGGGGCATAGTTTAATTTGCTAGTTTCAATATTCAACTGTTTCACGTTGTATGAGTAAAATTGTATTCACGTATGAGTAAAATTTAATTATTTAAATAATTAATTTTAATCAATTAAGTTTTCTTAATTGTAATTAATTTACCACATTGTCATCCCAAATAATTGTGTATAGAAAATTTCAGGTCAATTGAGCGTTTTAAAATGTGAGGAAAAAGCTTTCAAAGTTTTGACCCAGACATAGGTACATTGCGGGTAGAAGAAAACCTATTAATAAATGTATGTCGCCCATCCTGTATAGTGGGTAGCGATGCTGACTGCTGTGCCGTTGGACCAGGATTCGAATCCCCGGAAGACATGGGTGTTTGTGAATGTGTAGGGCTTTCACGGTATGGGGGTACTCTAAATAGCTGTCGATTCGCGCGCAAGTCCTCTTGTGAGGTTGATGGAAGGGGAAGAGAGGTGGGAGGCCTCTCTCCGACCGCCCCAGGGTGTTCTCCCTCTAAATTAGAGTGAAACCGAGCTAAATCATTCTGTCACCTGCATGATGCTACGGCTAACGACAGGCGTCACTTAGCCTTTGCCATGATGAATTTCAGGGGCCTTGATCTGGCCTTTGCCGATCAGGTGGCATTAGCAACAACATAAATGTATCACTTTTCAATTTTGTACACTACTTGTTATGTTGAATGAATTGCTTTTTCGAAGAAAAAAATCATTTTTAATGTTATTAACAGGTCTTTTTAAAAATGTTTAATACATTTTGCTTTAATAAAAAGGAAAAATTGGATTTTATGCTAATTTTTTAAATTTTTATTGCAACTTTTCCCAATGATATAAGCACGAATAAAAGTTCTTTAAACTTCATTCTGAAAGTATCATAGCTTTTTAAGTTTGATAATTCGTGAAATCAGTTGCCAATTAATTGCATGTAAATAATTCTGAAATTATTCATGAAGGAAGCAAGAGGCTTTAAATAAAAACGTTTAATTCATATATTAATGTTTAAAAATTTACCCGGTATGTTTTGTATGGAAAAAGCACGCATATGTTTTTGATTATTTTAATAATTTATTCAAAAAAATTTTTTTTGCAGCGGAAAAGATATTTAAAGTGTTTTCCAGAAAAAAAATATTTGGAAAAATTTATTTTCCTCTTTTCCACTCAATAGATAACTTAATTAAAAAAATCCAGGTGTTGAATTCTGTATTTTATGTTTGAAAACGGAAACGTCTTCGGAAAGTAATGCTTTAAACTTAATATGGCAGCAAGTTGTGCGAGAGTGGCAAGAGAGTACGTACCAGGGTATTTTCCAGTTTCGTGCACTTTTATACGCTCATGGAACAAAGGTGAAAATTTTTAATACTAACCCGAAATTTGATTAATATATTTTTCAAAATTTTTGTATGTGATACAAAGACATTAAATACCAAATCTGTACTGAAATCAAGAGAAAAAAATAATAATTTTCTGAAAGTACAGTTCTGTTAGTCCTTTGATTCTCTAGAGGCTGAAAATTAACTACGAGTATTTTCTCAAATAGTAATCATTTCATCTTATATTAACGCCGAAATTTGAAGCCGCATTAGGGTTCTTGGCAGAATTTCCAAGCGAACCGAGCTCAAACTCGAAACGATCCCCTGGGAAACAACTACCTCCGCGTTCAGTCTTTATTGAACCTAAACGAAACTACCTAGGGCGCTTGGCGATGGACCTCGTAATTTTAAGCCTTGATCAAGTGTTGTGGATCAGAAGTCACCAAACTAGTGGTCCGCGAGAAAATTTCATTGGTCCCTAGAAAAATTTGCGTGGATATACTTATATCACGTCAAATTATGCTTTAAGATGCATTGAAACATAATTGAATTCGTAACAATATGTAAAAAATTATAAAAACGATATTTCATAGAATAACGCTTGGTAAAAAAGTCGTACTGCAAAAGCTTCATCGTTTTAATTACATGTTTTGTCGGTTATAGTGTAGTATAGGGGGGGAGTAGGAATTCGATACCTCAGCATGATATTTAGATAAAAATCGCCAAATCCAAAGTGCCCCCATACTACACTTGAGCCGCTTTGTCTTGTCTCGTTTCGCATTCTTCTAATGTTTCAATCTCCTGTACGTCATATATGTATATCAGTTGAAGAATTTAAAGCTGGGCTTCCGGACGTATTGAGTTCAATATAAGATATTTTCAATATATATATTCGATATCAAGTTGAAATAAATGCAGTTCTCCTTCTTGCAGTAACACCATTGGAATCTTATCCATAATCTTCTTTAAAGTAGGCAGGAACATGCATCACACTAGGAATGTACAATGCTAAAAATTTGATATACTTAAACCATTTTTAATTTTTTTTTTTTTTTTTTTTACAGTTTTTGTTTATTTTATTATGGTTTATTAATAAAGCTTTCATAATTTGGTTACACAATTAATAGTTTCATTTTATTAACTAGGTACATTTTATGTGTTCTGACATCACACTCTTTTTTTTATAAATATATTTTACACTTCTATTAGAAATATATTTTACACTTCTATTTCTTCTAAAAAAATTCTATTAGTGGTCCACAGGATTTAAATTATGAGTTCACTGGTCCGTGAGGTCAAAACGTTTGGTGATTGTTGATGTAGATGACGCCTAAGCTTCTCTCCAAACTTTCACACCTCGCTAATGTGAGGAATATGAACCTCGACAGGTTGAACATACATAGTGGGTACTGATAACTGATAGGACTTAGCTTGACAGCTCGCCAATACCGGTTGCAAATTTGCGACCATGACCATTTGGCTATCAAAGTCACTACCTCAAATGATAAAGATTTGCTGTAAAAATATGGAATAGGTCTATTTGTATATAGTTTTTAATATAAGTATACTTAAAAAGATTCTAAAGCATACATATACACGCATCAAAGATTTGTATATGAAACAAATATGATTTCATGGAGGCCTTCTTTTTTGAATAGCAATACTTATTTTTATATATTTTTTTTAAAGCTATTAAACCTAAGGAGATACTTTTCGATCTCAAATACCATGAAAGAAAACACAGCAAATCATGGAAAAGATGCCAGATTTGGTTTATACTGGTTGCTGATATGAATGGGTTGTGTTATTTTCAAATATCTTCAATCCAGTAATCATGGTTATTACTGTGGTGTCTTCTTTTTCCGGAGGATTAGCGACAACAATTATAGTTTAGTATTAGTATTTTTCATTCCCTTGTATTATTAGTTAGTTTTTTATGTAATTTTATTAGAATGATGAAAATCTGCGATTTGTCGATTCACGGAGGCGCAATAAACGTTTTTCAGCAAAACAGAAATTTTATTGCAACATCATTTTTGTCTAAATGGTCATGCCATGTCAATGGAAGTAGATAAGAAATACAGCTGGGGCGTAATATAGTAGGTTGTCGTAGTAGCATTGACCTTCGTGTGATGGATTCTAAGATTCCGTTAACAGAAAGAAGCCTTATACTTTATTTACTGTTGGAGCCGATGAACTTATTTCTGTGTCGTTGTGTCAACATAAGATATATTTTAAGCCAAAATCAACCGTAGGTTAATAATATCGCCAATATTCACGTGGGCGATAATTTGGGAAAGAAATGCAATGGATAAAAAGGTGGGAAACTAATTTGTTATCGTAACGCTATTCATTTTTAGCGTGATTTTGAAATCGCGCTAAAGAGATATATTTAGCGGTCAGTCTAATGCTATCATATTGCAAATGATATCCACCCAACTTGGACAAATTTTATAACTATTTCTCGAAAAAAAACCATACAGTACAGATATTAAACTAACTCGTCAGATAACACTAAAAGCATCTGGTCTCTTTAAGAGGAAAATGATTTATAATTTTTTTGCTTATTTAACATCGTAAGATCATATTGTTTCCATGGAAACACTTCTCAAATTATCGCTTAGTGATTTCATGCTGCCATCAATTCGTAATGAAAATTTCAAGTACAACTTTTAAAAGTTAATACGGGTACTTTTTTGGAAGACGGCTATCGTTTAAAAAACTCTCCAAAACATTTTAAAAAAAAGGAAATTTTTATCTAAATTATGATCATAAAACGTTACATTGAATGTGAAATGAATAGTTTTGACGTTAATTTATTAGATATTTAAAAAAGTTTCATGATCAATGCTTTTACGGTTGAAATGTTTTTAAAACGTAATTTTCAAGTAGGGAGATTTAAGTCTTAAAAAAAATTAAATTCACTTTAAGAAACTGATAAATTTTAAACCTAAAAATTTCCTATAATATATTGATGCTTAATGAAAGAAATAATTCAACAAAAATTATAAAATAAATGAAATATTAATATACAAAACAAGGCAAGAGAGTATTTTTAAAAAACAAGTAATATATATATATATATATATATATATATATATATATATATATATATATATATATATATATATAAGTTTTTAAGTCAATTTCTTCTTAAATCAACAAAGAAAATTTTTATTTTATCTACACTTTTTTTATTAAACAGTTATAATTAATATAAGTATGTATATACATAGGACAGAATCACAACATCAAGTCGTAATTAATTTTTATTAATTATTATTAAAGTATTGTATTGTCATCCAAAACTGTCATGCATATAAAATTTCAGTTCAACTGAATGCTTTAAAACGTGAGAAAAAAAAATCATTTAATGTTTTGACCTAAGTCGCTAAAAAAGAAACCAATGTGGCTGTATTTGTAATTTTTTAAATAATTAGTTTCAGTTAATTAATTTTAATTAATTATAATTAAATTATCGTATTTTTACCAAAACAATAGTGTATAGAAAACTGCAGCTCAAACGAGCGCTTTAAAATGTGAGAAAAATATCTTTTCATGTTTTTACACGTCGCCGAAAGGGTCAGTAAGTAGCCAAAAACGATGCCAACGTGGCTGTATTTGTAATTATTTGAATAATTAGTTTTAATCAATTAATTTTATTAATTATAATTAAATTACTGTATTGTCATTTAAAATAATAATGTATTTAAAATTTCAGCCCAATGGAGCGCTTTAAAATGTATTTTATTAACGATTGAAAATTCCACGAAGATAATTAAATAAATATATAGTGAGTGTGTGAGCTAATAGTAGGAATTGAATGACACTGAAATTATAACCTAGAGTAACGTTTTCATGGGAAAAATTTTGTGTTGGGTTATAACTATACATTTTACTTTTAAATACTTCCCCTTTTTTTTCCCCTTGAAATCTTTTTAAAAAAAAGGGCGAAGGAGTAGAATACCAAAAAAAAAAATCAAAATAACACACAAGAAAGCTATTTCTTTGTGTTTCTGAACGAGCTTTTATTTTAGAATGTTACGTTTTTGGAAAACGTATTGCCTTGCTAAAGTGAAATACATTACGAGGAATGGATTCCTAACGCAGTGAAACACCTTTCTGAATATAAAGATCTCATTTATTTTATTTTTCCAAAAGTATATATATATATATATATATATATATATGTGTGTGTGTGTGTGTGTGTGTGTGTGTGTTAACATTTCAGTTTAAATTTGTAATAAAATGTTTATAATTCAAAGACTTTTTTTGAAGCAACATCACCTTGAATGTCTGGCACCCAGCTGAGTTTTTGCTAAATGTTTTTCTCACAAAGATGTTGTTGTATTAAAAAAACAAATTAGCTTTTCCTTTTCATTTGCATGAGTTTGGAAAGTTTTATTTAGATGATTTAATAATCAATACTCGTATATTAGATTTTTTAGAGCATAGTACGATTTAATTGACAAAAATTGGTCAAAAAATCAAATTTAATTTTCTTAGCCTAAGTTATTTTTTATATACTTTTCCGTAACATCACAAAATTTGAAAGCATTCTAAACTTAAAAAACGCAGAATTATGATAGTTTTTACGTTTGATTTTATTCACATCCCCATGTGTGGCAAATGAAAACTTTAAACTTATCTCAGAAAGATAAAATAACTAGTTTGTCTTCATTTAAAATGCTAAGTCTTTTTTTCTATTGTGCCTAATGCTTTGAATTTTTTTTACTTATTGCTTGTAGTACTTGTAACAAAAGTTAGTAGTCATTTTTGAATAAAAGCAATACTTATTTTTTAAAAAATAATATAAATCAGAATTTATACATTTTTTAAGGAGTTTTCAATAAGCATTCATAAAAAGAAGTATTGTACAAATACCAATCATGTTATCGCAAAAGCCATACCAACTTTTGTTACACATAGTTTGACGTACTTGTAAATTAAATTTCATGCATGTACGCAAATTTCTGTAGGGGAGGGGGAGGAACAGCATTTTAAAATCACTTCATAAATTTTAAGTGTTCTTCTTAAAAATTAAGTTGCTAGGTATTTATGAAGTTTTCAGCACAAAATCTGTTTTACATAATATACACACATAGTAGGCAACCAAAAATTTTTTGAAAATCCTTAAATTAAAAATTCTTGTGTAAATCGTACCATGTCCCCTTAAAAGAACTAAAGCTAAAACCATAATTTATAAATTTATTATTTATGGGTACCGCATTCGAACCACATAAAATAAAACAAAGGTCATCGTGTGGTAAAATGGTGGTTCCTCAAACGTCTAATTATCTCAAATTTTGCACGTTTGCATGGCTCAAACGGGTAGAGTGAGGTTCCGATTTCGAAGCCAACCTAGTCTTTTGACTGTGGCTATGCTAAAAAAAGGCAGTAAATAAGCAGTCAGAAATGTTTCAAGTGATATAATATATTTTTTAGTGGTTTCAATGCAGAACATTTTATTTACAGTAAATAAAGTGGGAGTCAGAAATACTACGACGTAGTTAAATATCGAAACGTATAAAAAACGCTAAATTCGGGTAAAGAAGTTTACGTCTAGACGCGTTTTGAAAACCACGGAAGTAATGATTTAAGATTGATCTTTAAGTATGTGAAAATATTTAGAAATACTTCAAAATCCTACAAAGTATAATTCTAGCACATTACATGTTTCTTTTTGAATTACCATAAAATCCAGGGTTTAACGCACACCCATACTCATGCTTTCAAGCTGCATTTTTTGGTTTTTAGGTAAATTCATCGTACAATTGCCACTTCCATTTTTTACGATTGATTGAATATTAACGTCGCACTGTTCAGTTACACGAGGGCTTTTGGCGACGGACCACGCAATTTTGAACTATGGTCAAGTGACGTGGACGACCCCAGAGCCGGCAGCCCCCTCTCCCGACTACCACACCACACCAACGGGAGGACATTTCAGCTCTCGACAGATTTAACGTGCATCGCTGCCCTACACGGCGGGTCTTTAGTGGTACTGGGCTCGAACTCGTGACAAGGCAAGCCACGATGCGATGCCTATACCACTCAGCTACCGCGGCCACTCCCTTTTTTACGAAGGAGCCTGAAGTATACATGTGCAATGCTATTAAGTTTTGAAGTCATTTATTCGAGATGTTATCCCAAGATTATGAAAAAATAATATACTTCTAGAACTACAACACTTAGAAAGTTCATTAGAAATGTGATTTATTTTACATAAACAGTATTCCGATCTATGTCGAAGTTTTAATTTTTTTCTATATACTCCTCTTATTTGTTAATTTTTAAAGCTCTCATTTTTCATACCCGGCGTCTAGCGCGCCCCCGTAAACTTCGATCTTATTCTTCGTGTTAAAAGTGCGCGTCGTTCTACGCCGGATTTTACGGTAGGTTGGGAAGAAGCTAGGGTATAGATAAATATTATAGAAGAAACCCCACAAAGTACGCACCAACTTTATTAATTAAAAAACTTGCCTAGCAACTTAATTAATAATTCACTTGCAAATGCGATTACAAAGAAATCAAACGATATAGAGTGAAATACGTTAAATGAGAAAACATTTAAGACGAAATAATACGGCGGTCCCGACAAACTACTCTATGCATTTCCCCCCTCTGAACGCCAATCGAAAATCTCTTATAACACGAAAAAGTTTCCCTTCTGGGAATCAACTCTTAGCGAAAGGTTGGAGTAAGTTTCTGTATCGTTGGCAGAATTCGTTGCAGTGTTTCTCAAACTGTGGGGCGTGCCCCCTAGGGGAGAGCGATAACCCTACAAGGGGGTCGCGAGCCTATTGAAAAGTCGAAAACAACACTGAAAGTAAACAAACAAAATAATCATTTACACTATAATACACTTATAAATATATCAGTACTCTATACAATCTATTTTATAATTAATTCAACAATACTAAGTTAAGGGCAAGCGTAATAATTACCAGTGACCCCATAGATTTGTCATGTATAAAATTATAGGCCAATATTAACACTTATCTTGATAATTTTTTTGTACGGTTTATAATATTAAAAATTACGGATTCGTTCCCCAATGCCACCATTTAGCGCGTGCGTAAGCGTACGTGGTGATAGAAAAGGAATAAATAATATAAAATCTTCTGAAAAAAGAGTAAATCCTTTGCAAACACTGTCAAGGTCATTTTATTGCTTTTCAAAACATTCAGAAAAATTTTATGGGTAGCAGATAACAGAAGGACTTGGAAGGACGTATATATATGTCTGGGGTAATTAATACACTGGTTGAGTGAGACGTTCATATACGTCGGGGACTTATGAGGTTAAAGTCGTATTGTAGGTTTAGCGTCAAAGTATAGTATTATTAAGTTTAATACATCGTTATTGTATGGAAGGAGGGGGGCGATGAAATTATGATTGGATATTTGGTCGCAAACATTGAAAGCTTGAGAAGCACCGCAGTAGAGGATGACAATGTGTGTACAGCCACAATGATGGCAGACGAAGACATTTTGGAGTTTGTTCAAAATATATTATTGATGCAGATACCTGCAACGAAATATGAAATGAATAATCAGCTCCTGTTTCCACGTCATCCGAAATGAGAAACGTCACGAAAAGTATGCACAGTAATTTAGACGCACATTCCAATAGTGAAAATGAATAAGAAAATGGACGGCATATCGAACAACTTGCAGACAATTTGAAGCTATAAAATATGCGATGAAAATATCAGATTAGTTTCCAAAAACTCAGTAAATGTTTTGTTTTTCAAAAAACTTGATTTTGTGTGAAGTTTCATTAAGTTCTTGTGAATGATATTGTTTCATTTATGTTTATTAAATATACGCAACTATACATATCAATGTAAATGAAATGTACTTTAAATAACAGTTTTGTGTGTGATAAATATATGTTTTTCTCTTTTCTTTTTTTTGTTGTGGTTTTAATGGTCGCCCCGCGACGTCCATTAGTGTGGGAGAGTCGGAAGGAAGATAAGCCATGTTCAAAATAACTTTTATATATTTAGTACTATGAAATACAACACAAATTCTGTTAACCACGTTAAGAGATGCACCAACAACTAAATATGGAAAGCAATAGCAAGGTAGACGAGATACGAAAAGTCTTAATTAATCGGATCACTTACGTTCAAGCAATACATCTTCCAATTCCAAGCGACGTCATCCAATTTAATCAATTATTGACCAAATCGTCAACTTTAAGATTACGCAAATAAGCTACGAAGTACTCATGCCTCACTTCACGTTTAATCAATCACTGCTATTCCGCTAGCAGTCTAATCTCTCTCTCACTCTAACTTGAAAGTTTTAATCTTTATGTACATGTTTTAATTTTTACACACATCTTCGGAGGAAGGTTTATAATAGAATAATTTTTAAAGACCTAAAATTCCAAGAGGCTTATTAGTTGAAAGAACGCGGATAGATCCGTCACACAGTATCCTTTTTTTAGTACTCCAGCTCGACACCTTGCACGCCAACAAGTATAACACAAGACTTACGAACGCAAATAAGTACACAATCAATAAAGGTAGGAAGTCTACACGAAAAAATATTGTAGTCCCTCAGTTTCATGTTAGGCGATTTTCACTGCATACCCAGGCAAACAGAACACCGAACAGATACGAAACAAATGAATAAAATAAGCAAATGATAATAAAAATTAATTCACGTCGAGAGGCTTAAGTAATACCACCACCTCAGCATCCTCCCCATATGTACCCATTAAAGACGTCTTGTGTCTCATGCTCCTGTCTATTGTGAACCAGACTTTTTTTTTCATTTAATTTTACTATTCCTTTATTTTAATGGTTTTCAGTTTAGAAACACTTTAAAAACATATTCTGCTGAATAATCTAGTTGCCGAAACGATATTTGGTGTTAAATCACCAAATCTTCATCGGAAAATTAGATAAGTATAGTTTTTTTCTTATTTTTTTATTTTCAGCTCTGCTTGAAGTGTCTACTTTAATTTACTCTCGCAAAAATTCCATTTTGGTGATTTTTCAAATAACGTCACTGCGGGGGGGGAGTGAAACCATATATTTTTTACTTCGTATTGTTTAAAATACTTTGTAAAAATTATAATACAAATTTTCAATAGTTATAACATTGTTTCATCTTCATTACATTGTTTAGACATTTATGTTAGAAATTTATTTAATTCTAACAGAATTATAAAATGAAGAAATGTTAGAAATTTTAAAAGAAAAATTGTCATCACTACACTATATACTTACACTAACAATTAATTAATATATACGTGTAAATACTTATTATAGCATAAATTAATAAACCCACGAATTCATTTGTCATTGGAAGCTTTTGAAAAACCCTTGCAAAAATATTTTAGCTCAGAAAAAAAGAGAGATATATTTGCTCTTTCAAATACAACGAATTAAAATTCGTGAATCCTGCTCATACTAAAAATGTGCCTTTTGTGTTTGTATAATTTAAGTCTATGGAAATCCACTTTTCTAGGTAACCAAATTCCTCCCAATTATTTTCAATTTCAGAAAATTTATAAAAATGTTTATCTAAAAACCTAAGATATCTAAAAAGTATTTGATTTTTATAGGTGGAAAATTAATATAGAACTTTAAGTAAATTTTAAGGAATCAGTAAATAAATGTGTTTATTTTTTATACGATCTAAAAGAAAAAAATTCAAGATAGCCTTAAAAAATTTAGAAAGACTGTAAAATGATTGTCTAGGCCAGAGGTTTCCAAACTTTTATGATCGCATACCCCCCAAAAAGTAATTATAACACATACACACAAATAAAATCAAGATCCTACTTTTTTCACTTACACCCAAGAAGCACTCCGCGTATTCCCTGGGGCCCAATTTCGGAGACCCCTGCGCTGGGCCACAAATATTTGTGATTCTTTCAGTACGTAATGAATTGTTTCCCATTGCTTTATACGTAATGAATGTCTTGTTTTGTAAGATGTCAAAATGAATAAATACGGTTGTTATAAATTAAATGGTTACTTAATATCTTTGTGCTGTGTAAATGTCTTCCACGTGTGTCCAATAAACTAAAATGGCAAAAAGACGAACTGAATATTATTGAAATGACAAAAATATAAGGAATATAAAATAACGATGGTTGTGTTAAGAATGGATTAAAGTGGTGCATTTAGAAAGCTCGCATGAGACATAAAAGCCAAATGCATAAAAAAGAGCTTTGAAAAAAATCTATAAGCAATTACGTATAATTAGTAACAAATTATTTAAATCGGTTATTTTTTTAACATTTAAAGCTTTTTTTCAAGTATTAAGTAATTTTCAATGATTCATTGGCTTGATTATGTACATATACTCCAAAATGAGTTTTTTTTTAAAATTTAAAATACCTCTTTAAAATTCGAATTTCGCTTAAGTATCGCAGCGTTTTAAAACTGTATACTGTAGAATCTGTTTTTGTGCGGTCTTTTTTTATGCGATTTTTTATGTGCGATATTTTTTTTATGCGGTTAATGATTTTCAATGACTTTGGCGCCACTTTAATGTTTTCTATCTATTTACCAGTGGTATAACGGAGAATGTTAGCCCCCACTTGAAAGTCAGGTTTTGCCCTTTAATATTTTATAAATTGTGTAAATACGTATTTATAGCGTTAGTCAGGCTTGGGCCCCTAGAGTCCTGCTCCCCCCTCCCTGTGATGCGGGGGTGTACGGTACGCAACTGAAATGTAAACACTTCAAGACGCTCTGTTCATTTGTTATAAACATTCTCCCGACAATGCGCATTCAGTTGCTTTCTCTCAGCGCTCCAGCAGCCCGCGCTTGATTGAAGACGAAACTTTCAATGACAGTGACATTATCAATAATTTGGTAAATTATGAAGACAGCCAAGAAGAACCGCATTCTTTGAGAGCGGATAAAATTATGCAGGGATCCAGCTTTCTAACAAATTGGAAAAGCATTTTCTTAAAATATATACCACTTAAGAAAGGGGTATAAAATTCCAAAAAGGGCTTCAATCATGTATAGCTGGTTATCGTGACATTTACAAGCAAATGACCACCCGACCTTTGTCACAATAACTTATCTCTTACTTTATGTTGCCAAAAAAAAAATTGAAATTGCACCCTCAAGTGACGAAAGCGATTTTGAACTTATTCATTACAGGGCTTTGGATTACGATGAGTATCAATGAATTATGTGTGTGCATTTTGAAAACTTATCTGTATATACAATGAGAAACTATATGTTTTTGAAATGTTCCATGTGTAATAGTTAATTATTTATTTTTTTATGGAAGTACTCTTACATAAATTTCGTAAATAATTGGCATATTTTATAAATGCGATTTTTTATGCGGTCCCTATCCACCGCATAAAAAAGTTTTTTGTAGCATTTCCACGAATTAGTTTGTTTCATGTAAGAATTTATGAAATTTTTGAATATTTTTTTTGTGCGTTTATTTTTATGCGGTCCCTATCTACCGCACAAAAAACAGATTCAACTGTATATCTTTTTAAAAAGAGCTTGATTATTGTGATAAAATTATTTATTAAATTTTTTTACCTATATTTACCTAGATTTATTCTGATATCTATTATGTTTCAAAAGCTGTGTCTGTTTCAAATTCTTCATTTTGTTAAATACAAATCAGTGTGGCCGATCGAATAAGTACAGAAATAAAAAGAGAAAATGAATTATTTTCATCAAAAACCATCCGTTCTTTTTCAAGTTCACCTCTGATAAATATATTGTCGCAGATCATGCCGGTTCTATTATGTTATGTTATTTGTGTTCTCTTAAAAATAAGAAAGACCTTTTTTTTTTAGTTTTCTGGAGAATAATTCTACCTATAGAGATGAAAAATGATCACGCCAGATCATTGTTCATATTGAGTGATTTAGGAAATTTTTTTTTGGATTCTTAAGTGTTTTTGATGTCTCAATTTATACGGAGAAAGTGGATGGGAGACAGTTTGAGAATCATAGGAAACACAAGTTTGATGTGCTATATATATATATTTGAGGCAACATAAACGGATTTTAATAAAAAAAATTAAAAGTTAATTAGTGAAAAAGCATTTAAAGCATCATTTTAAAATTTTTATTTCAATAGTTTTTAATTATTCTTGAAGTTTAAAACAATGGCAGCAAAATACTTTTGGCAAAAAGCTATTACAATACAAGCGATTACATTGTTATCCGTTACCGATGTTCTTTTAAATATTATTGTCGAAGATTTTGTAATTTCTAAAATAAACTAAGTGGAAATCCTTGAAAAGTTTTTTAATAAAACAGAAGTAATGAAAATGACTCCTTCTTCCACATATAGGCATCCACAGCGTAAAGGGTTTGGTGTGCTCCAAATCTGACAAAGCTCATATTCTCAAGTTGGCATGGCCTGAAGGCTTAAAAAGTTATATGCCAGCTTAGATGTCGTCCTCGTCATTGAACGAGATTCAGAATTACGAGATCAATCACAAATAGCAGTAATGTCCCTTATAACACATGAAGTAACTAAATAATCAAATCAATCCGTATGTGAACTTATCACACAAAATTTGTGTGATAAGGAGGGGAGGGGGTCATTTCCCTCCTCCCCTCCAAATGTTCCAAAAAGGCATATTTTTATTGCACATAACTAAGCTTAATATTTAACAGAATGAGTAAATGGAAGTACTTTATTTTATATTTTAATTTTAAAGTTTTGACACTTTTTTTAATTTTATAATTGTGGAACACAGATCCCCCCTAAATGTTTGCTTTTTATAAGTACTCTCTGCATACTATGAAGAATATGTTTCATATATTTTAAAAAGAATTTATCACACACTTACAAAAAAATTTCACGTTCGCACATCTTTTTCAAATGGTTGAGGATTCTGTGTGTAGGAAATGCAGACACACATTGACTTACATTGCAATGGGGACAGAGATAATATCGGCTTTTATGGGTTATCTTTCCATTTCTTTTCATGCAACAAACCGCACATTGCCTAGCCAATTCCTGTTCTTTATCAAATATTGTCAAGAAACTAAATTCTTGCCTTTAATGAAAAATTCCCGCCTTCATCACAAAGAAAATCCCGAATGCGAGGTATTTCAGTACCATGGACCAACTGCATCTCTGAAAAACATTAACACTGATAATTTCACTATACGATTTAAAAATGTGTGTAAATCAAGGATAGAAAAAAGAAAACATCAGAGTGCCCGCACAGGCAAACCAGTTATGGTTAGCTTTCGGTAGCTCGTACTGTGTACGGGCTTTTTAACAAACTTTTTATCCAAGATTTCAAATGGGGTTCATTCCTATAAAATATAAAATAACGATACAAATAAGAAATAATTTATAAGCCCACTCCTAGGGTAGCTAATCCCTGTATCAAAATTCTTTGGGTCCCTTTTTGGGGCCCGTTAACATTTAATGATTTTTTTTCCGAACACATTTTAAGGTTCCTGCAACTTGGGGGCCCCATATTATTGATACGGCTTATACGGTAGTAGCTACCCTTCTGAGCGCAAAATTAAATTGAATTCATTATGTTGAAACAAGATAAAATACAGGTAAAGAAACGAAATTGATAAGACTAATGCATATTTCATAACTATATTAATATGCATAACCTAAAACAATAAAAAACTTGATTTATTACTCGTATTAACAGTAAAACGAAATTCATGCATTAAAAATTGGGCGTCTTACGTAAAAACGAGTTAAGAAACAAAATGGCTCCATATACACTCAGGAACATTGAAAATAGCGACCCAAGAAAAAAGCATCGGATTGAAATGAAATTTAATACACATAATGACACAGATGAGAGACTCACTTGATCTTAAAAACAAGACAATTAAACGAATACAGAGTGTGCAACGACACAAATACTGGGCAACTTCAATAGCGCGTTGGACCACCTCCAGCTGCAATACATGCAGCCACACGGTCCGGCATTGAGTTGATTAGACACCTTATGTTGTCCTGAGGCAGATGGGCCGACCAATCTTGAACATACAATTCTAAATTATGTACTGAGTGACACGATGGTATCTGCCGTTTTAGTTGATCTCCCACGTGCTCTACAGGGGACAAATCGGGGGAGCGGGTAGGCCATGGAAGAGTCTGAAAATGACGTAGGAAGTCATGAGCAATTCTTGCTGTATGCGGACGAGCATTATCTTGCTAGAAAATTACCCCTGGGAGACCATTTAGGAAAGGTCCTACATGGGGTCGAAGAATATCATTAACGTATCGTTGGCCCGTTAAGGTTCCCCGCATCACAATTAAAGTGGACCGGCTATCATAGGCTATGGCCCCCCCAGACCATTACACCAGCTGTGCGGGCAGTGTGACGTAGAACAGTGTGGGGGAATTGTACCGCTCACCAGGGCGCCTCCACACCCGTACACGGTTATCATTTGTCCCCAAAACAAACCGAGATTCATCACTAAACACAACCTTTTGCCAATCTGTGACATTCCACATTGATCTGGTTTGGCACCACTGTAGACGCAGTTGCCGATTTTCCGGTGTTAAGGGGAGTGCACGGAAAGGGTGCTTGGATTTAAGATTTGTTTCTGCAAGGTGTCTGGAAATCGTTTGTGGACTAATTGATACGCCTACGTCTGCTGGTATTGGTGAACGAGTCACTGTGGGGTCCACAAGTGCTTGCCGCACGATCCTTCGATCCTCTCTCCTCGTGGTCTTCCTGGTCGCTCCAGACACGGTTTTCCGCGCGGGGGTACCTTCTCGTGTCCACTGCTCCCAACAATTTCTAACGGCACACTCCGAACGATCCACCTGGCCAGCAACACGGCGCATCGACCAGCCTGCAGTTTTCATCTCGATGATCAGGCCTCTCTCAAACTCGCTTAACTGTGAGAAATGTCTTCTATCACGTTTACCTGGCATGTTTCGCTTACCAAAGTCTTCCTACAATCGGCGGGTAATCGTCACGTTTATGAATCTTCTAATTTGCGCTGGCACCCTCTTCCTGATTGTAGCCTCACCTCGGCGTGTATGAGCATGCGTATTGGCACAAAACTTGGATCATTTGCATATCACATTACGCTGTACTTATTTGCAAAGTTTCGCGATTGTACTTAGCTTCCTTCTTGGGTCGCTATTTTCAATGTTCCTGAGTTTATTTACAAGAGGCCCTTTTTAAAATTTCTAAAAGTTCCAAGACAATGCAAAATGATTTGCGGTAAATTAAAGAGTAAGCAGAACACACACACCCTAACATTAATAAAACAGTGACTTACCTTCCATTTAAATGTACGATCTTGATGATGATAAGAGTGCTTATATAGGAAAATGAAAACAAGTGTTTTTGCTACTACTTTAATGTTCTTAATGTAAAGGCTCATTTATTATTTTTATTTGTTGATGGGTATTGTGTGTGAGTAACAATTTTTTTTGAGTATTCAATTCAGTTCTTTGCAAAATTTCGGTTAAGGTTATTTAATTAAATCATTGGAAAGTTGCGAAATGAGTAATATTAACATTGAAATTTCTTTATTAAATCGATAACTAAGATAGCATTTGATAACTTTTGATGTAATATGCAGATGTGAAAAAATAATCATTCGCAATTTTTTTTTTAAATTATCAATTTGATCAAATTGAATGATAAATGCGAAGGTAATGTGAAAGAAAAGAAGAAAAAGAATTAACCTCAGGGAGGGGGGGGTAATTATCAATCTTACGTATGTTTTTTTTTCTTTAACACTTAATAAAAGTGGGTTTTCTCAGAATTTAAATTTCAACAGATGATTAGCATTTTTTACTTTCCTTTGAAAAAAAATATCATCTTCGAATATCTGGGCAATCACTAAGTAAAAAATTAAATAAAGCATTTTTTTATGAAAGAAGGTGAATATATATATATAATTAAGAAGTTTTGTAAAATAGTGAGCTACTATTTTCCCCCATTTTAAAAATATATACATTTAGGGTGACTCTTTTCAAGGAAATATTTTAATTTTAAAACAAAAGAATTCAATGTTTTGTGTGAAAAAGGATTTTACATATTAATTTAGAGATAAAAAAAGAGATTTTTTTAGGTTTATTTTCTTTCGAACTTTCATACGAAATTAAATATGCTTAGTCAGTATTGTTTTAACTCTGCAGTATACATCTTTTAAGTTTCCAATATCTATGTGTGATTCTTATTTTTAAAAACTATATATATATATATATATATATATATATATATATATATATATATATATATATATATATATATATATATATATATATATATATATATATATATATATATATATATATATATATATATATATATATGGAAATAGTTGGTTACTGAAGAGATTTGCTCTCGCCTCTTTAGATTACAGGAGTTAGATAAAGTTTGCTTCTTCCAATGGTTGCCTTCTCATGTTGACATAACAGTCAATCAAAATGTGGATAAACTGGCGAAAGAAGTTAGAAATCTTAATATTGACAACTTTGTCAACGTTACTTTATTAGATACAAATGCTGTTACAAATTTCAAATGGAGAGAGAGAAGTCAATTCCTGTAAAGCATCAAATCGGTTGTATAAGTGTGGAGACCGCCTTATAACAAAGACTATTGCTCGGCTAAGGTGAAGTTTGATAGGGATTGTAGAAGAACTTATAGGAATTGTGATAGTTTAGATACAGACCTAACACCTGCCATATTTGTGACTGTTCAGCTATTCTTGCTGTCCTACAAGAAATAGGGGTTGTCCTGTTTTCGTCAACAAACCTCTATGTGGATAATATTGAGCAGATTTCCATAACAGTCATCTGGGCCCATAGTACCGTCTGATCTGGTCCCGTCATAGATACGACAACATCATGATCAATAGTTGGTTAAAACTCTCAATTCTTTTTCATTTTATTTCGTATGTCTTTTAGGATTGAACTGTAAGTTATGGTGCATAAGAATTATACATTTTTTTCAAATGAAACATTAGTTCTGATGTAAGTTTAGTTATGTTTTGGGAAATGCTTATGGAAAAAGGTTTTATCTAAAATTACATTTTTTGTAATAGTATTTATTAATTTTCTTTCTTGTTTAGGAGAAGATTCAGTTCTATTTAAAATCAGTTTCAAATGATACCCTGAAAATTCTTCGGTTTCATTTTTAAGTAGCATGGATTTTTCTTGACACAAAACGGAGCAAAATGTATGTTTCTTTCAAGAAAAATTATTTTTTGCGCAATACACATGTTAGACTAAAAATATCAAGATTGATTATAAAGGTAACATTCATAAATTATGTGTAGTGGTATCTATCTAAGGACAGAAGCCGCGACGCTTGGTTCCTCAGCCGTGTAACATAACCACCAGACAAAAGTGATCACCTCTTTCTGAAGGCTGTTACTGACCTATGAAGGTACCTCTACATATGGCGGACGGATCTCACGATTCTGAACCACGTTCGACACGAAGAGTCACCTAAGCTGGCACTCAACTTTCGAAATTTTCACACCCCGTCAGTGTGAGTACTCTGAGCCTAGACGGATTAAGCGTACATCGGCACCTCTACACGTCTAATTTTTAGTGGTATTGGGCCTCGAAACCAAGACTTGACTCCGTTTCGTGAGTTTGAAATTTAATAAAAGAAATGTTGGGTTACGATCAGTAAGGTTCAACCAATCACATATATCTAGGTCCAGAAATATATACGTTTTAATTTAAAATTCGTTATAGAGAGCGTACTAATAAAATATACTGTGTCTCCTCAAGTATTTATATTTTAGCTTACAAGAATAAAAATTTAGTTGAAGTTTAGTTGATAGAGGAAACTTTAGTAAAACATTACTGATTTTGAGGGATTCGCTGGTTTTAAAATACAAGAAACTAATATTATATATAATATTAGAAATGAATATCACTCTCAAAGTTTTAAATCTTAGTAATTCAGTATGATATTTCTGATTTTCACGTCTATTTTTCAATTGATTTATTTGAGTAGCTCTAAAATCTGTAAAGAGTAAGATATTCACAAAGATAGAATCAAAATATAGTAAGTATCCTTTTATGTAACAAAAATATATTCACAATACATCTTGTTCTTGTATCACGACCAATATGGATCACTACTATTCATTCTTATGATCACAATAAATAAATAAAGTAAATAAGGACAAATATATATAATGGCAGGGTAAAAAGGTTGCCAGTTTATTACTTATCAACATCGCACTTTGAAACAAAATGGGGGCTTTTAGCGACGGACCTCATATATATATATATATATATATATATATATATATAATTTTGAACCCCACTAAAGTGACAAGGATCATACTTGAGCTGACACTCCATTTTTAAGCTTCCACACCCTCAGTGCTGGTTTATCCATTGGGTTTTTGGGGCGGGCTCTCAGAGGCCTGGGGTCTGGATAAGTTGGACTTAACTAGGCTTTTTGGTAATAAATTTTGATCCACCAGTTCCAAGGAGGCATGTAGATATGAGCCCAGGGCCCGAAATTAGCTTAAATCGGAACTGCACATCACGACAACGAGAAGACATGCGCATCGACATGCTTAAAGTGCATCAGCCTTTCTACACGGTAGGTCCTCAGTGGCTAGATAGAAACAACACCGACCACAAGTTCACGATCATGTCCACTCAACTGTGGATCAACTCAAGTGTGGCCACCAAAATAAAAGTACATTTGGTAGAGTAAACAAGTAAGATAAAAAAATTAAGTCAATTCCTGCTTAGGTAAACAAAATTTTTTTTTATTTTAGTTGCTTTTTATTAAAAAGTTACAATTAATATAAATATGTATATACATGTGAAGATCCCCTTGGATCTCACTTTGAGAACGAGAATGATTTTGAGTCAAAGAAGAACCAGTAGCCATTTTTATAAATAACTTTCTTTATTTGGTTATCTTTCCAAATAGAATCAAAGACTTTTAATAACAACTAAATGAAATTAGCTTTATGAGGTTTAAAAGGGACTTTCCTTTATATTAACTTAAATATTTAATGATTCAATTAATTAACAATTAGAATATCGATCACGCAGAGATTACCGCGATAAGAGATCCCAGAATTATATTCATAATGTTCCTATTGAACATTTAACTTTAATCTCACTCCTAATATAAAACTTTAATGAGACTTTAATTATAAATCAATATTTACCACACTGCAGCTCAGCTCTTCCTGAGATTTATCCACCTAGAAATCTTCAATAATAAATCTCTAACTTCACCATTATACCTTCCTGCTTCAATCTCTCTCTCTCCTACTGCTTTTTGCTTTACTATTCCGTTTGACTTAAATACTTTATCTAATCTGCATAATAAGGAATCCCTGTCCTCTTTTTGGAGCTGATTGGAAATAGGTCGGGGAATTAAATTTCCCTAAAAAGGACGTCTCAGAAGGTTAGTGATAAAGTTCCGTATAGATTTGTCACACACATATGACAGAATTACAATATTAAGTGACAAAATAGAAAGCAATTTTCCTTGCGATTTTCTTTCTTCCTATCTATATAGGGTGTTGGACTATTTTTTTGGTACTATTTATTCATTAACTAAATTTAATTATTCTAATAAAACAGTACCAGTAAAAAAGAAATCATGTTCTCAGAAATTAGGCCATCCCATGTGGGATTCAAACCCACAACCTTTAGATAAGAAATTCAATGCGCTATCCATAGCGCTAAAGGGACACAACAAACAATTTACCTTTCTATATATGTTGATGGACTATTATTTTTGTTTGTTACTATTTATTCATTTTTTAATTTAATGAATGAATTAATAATTATAAAAAAAACTGTATTAACATCAAGCGTCATCCAGTACAAGTTTTAAAAAATGTATTTAAACTTGAATGCATGAACAGAAAGTATGTTATTAACGATTGAAAATTTGAACAAGATGTATATATATATATATATGTCCATATTTTGTTCAAATATATACAGGGAGAGAATGATGTAATAATAGGGATTGAAAAAGATCCCAGAACACCATTACCATGCTTTCATATTATACTCAAATATTTTGCTTACATCAATGGGATTTTTTGTTTCATGTTCTGTTTTTATAATCCGTTTCGGTTAATATAATATTGGATAATATAAACACGACTTTTAGCCGGTTGGATTTTTAATCTATGAAATGGATCGTATTTCGGCCACAACTCGGAATGCGTGACTAAAACAGACTTCCACTCGAAGTAAACGGACTCATAGAAAAGTGAATCGAATGCAAGTTGCGTCTAAGGATTGTAGTGCGACAAAATGAAAACTTTCCAGCAGAAATGCGGCTTTCTTTGAGGTCCGACTCTTTAAAAATACGATGGCTTTTCTCATTTTTTTTTCATGTTGTTTTGCAGTTGGGCGAAACAAAAACACCTCTTGTGCCGTCGCGGGTGGTTTTTAAACGGGCGTGATGCAGCATAAAAATATACGCTTTCTAAGACAGGATCATCAGCTAGGGTCTTGGATTTAAAAAGAAGTAGAAAGGCTTTTGTAGAAGTTATTTTTCACTTTTCAATCTGTTCGATGAGCTCGTGTGTTTTCAATGTGCTAAGCATGTTGTTTTGCGCAGTCGGCTCTCTGCAGAATATTAACTACATAGAAGCCCCAAGAAAATGAAAACAGGAAACGGAAAAAAAATCTATATATTACCAGACCCTACGCATTATGAATTTTGTTTTCAGGAATTGTTGTGATACGTTTTTATTACAAAAAATTATCACTGATTCTCATTCAAATGTGTTTGACTCTCAATAAGAAGGTTGAGGCGTATATAAAGGATCCAAGAGAAAAAGTTCTGTATGTGATTCTATAGGTCCATGTGTGTATCATAACAGTCATAGAGAATCTGCTTTATCTTGGAAAAGACACGCCGCGAGATATATTCAGTAAAAAGTCGCCGTGTAAAAGTTTATTTAGTATAACTCTATAATGTATCTGAAGGTAAAAAGTACCGTTCGGTTCGTTAAAGACTTTTCCAATGGATACTTTTTGGTGTTATTACTTGGAAAATCAAACAAGAAAAAAAGGTTTTTTTTAAAAATTCGAGATGTAAAAAATACTTTAACACTACAAAGACTGAAACTTAGTCTACACCCATATTGCCCAAAAGCAGTCAAAATGACTGCATTGTGAAAGAATGATTAATGTGTTAAGAAATTTGTTTAAAAATTAATTTTTAATATTTTTAATATTATTTACAGTCATTTAACAAGGTAGTAAATATTAACAGTAAACAAAAATTTACTTCACTTGGAAAAAAATATATTCTAAATATTCTAAGAAATTGTTCATTATATATGTAATTTTTTTCTAACTGGAATTAAAAAGCAGTCAAAATGACTTCCTTTGGGCATTCTGGTGTTAAATAAAGATATTGCACCCCCAAGAGTTTGAAAGTGAAAAAAATTACTCAAGTAATTTACATATTATACGAAAAATAAAAGAAAAAGAAATATGCCAAAGTATTACAAACAATGAATTATAGCTTAAAAAACTAAAAAACACGGTTTAAAAGTTAATCGAACTAAAAAGTAAAAAAAATAATTCTTAATATAAAAATAAAATATGATTCACGAGAAAATTAATGCCATTGTGGTAAAAGTGTGGGATGCTCGATATGAATTGTTATAATTTTTCACTAGTTCCATTCTGAAATACAGAATTAGTGTAAAAATGTAGTAAAAGCACCCACGCGCTTTGTATTATTTATTGAAACACAAAATATTTTTTATGTAAAGGAATAACAAGTCAAAAAAAGTTAACATTTTATTCAGTCAGAGAGTTTGTAATAATTTCGAGAAAAAAAATTTAGAATATGTTCTCATTGCAGTTAAAAACATCTTAAATTTGAAAAACATTTCCATTTGGGTACTTCTTCCATTATTTCATACGATTTTATAATTTAATCCAGCAGAAGATTTACACATGCTTTGGTTCTATTTTTTGTATTAAAAAATTAGTTTAGTTAAAATTATTGGCTATAATTTTTACTATTTAATAAAAAAAGCGACACATTGAAAGTAGCAAGCGTCCATCAAATGCTGCGTTAGAGACAGCTATGGAGAGTGCTGTTCTACTCAACTACTGCTTCTCAAGGGAATCAGAGACCTTGCAGCGAAAAAAACATAGGTGTACAATGGTACAGCGAAAAATAAGTGATTATTTTCCACAATAAGACGTTTTGCGCCTATTTTGTTTTTTCGTCAAGCACGTTTGCCGCATGTGATGATTTTCATTATTTGTACAGTTTCATATACTGCATGGATCACATTCGGTTTATGGTTATCCGAACAATCGCGTTTTCGAACGGCGTCCGGTTCCAACTGATTCGGATAAACGACGTTCTACTGTATTATTATTTTTTTATTACTGAAACTCAAGCGAAATCAGTGTCACACAGTCTGTTAAAATTAGTAATTTGATTGAAGAAGTTGTCGATCTTGCCAGACAAATAAATTTAGAAGTGGATAGGGATGGCGTTCAAGAACACAATTCCCACAATCAGGACACACAAGAATTCCCACAATCAAGAGCAGACAATTGATGAGCCCATAGAAATGCACGAGCAAGAGCAATACATCAAATAAAATTTGAGTCTTTAGACCCAGTTAAATCAGAAGATCGAATGACGATTGGTAATTTGACGGAAGGCTTAAGTTTAATTGAAAACGGTCTACACACAGATTTTAGAAAATATGTACACTGTTTAGCTACTCGAGGGTTTCGGCGACGGACCTCGTCATTTTGAGCCACGGTCAAGTGAAGAGGATGACACCTGAGCTGGCATCCCCTCTCCTAACTACCACACCACACGAACGGGAGGACGTTTGAACTTTCAACAGATTTAACGTATATCGCTCCCTATAAAGAACAATTTCAATTCTAAAATTCTGCGAGCTGCATCTACCCGATGCTGGGCGTTGGAAAAAGAAATTCAGTCTCGAGCCAGTCAATTAAAATAACTAAGTTTATTCAGAACTAACGAGTGAGAGTGAGCACGTGATTGCTTCATCCTTTTTATATACAGAACATAATGACGTCACACAACCTCTTCACAGTTACAAAAACGTGGCGCCATGTAGCCACTCTCTCGTTCACACAAATCATTTTTATTCACAACACTCCCCTATATGGTGGGTCTTCAGCGGTACTAGGCTCGAATTCATGACTCACTGGCCATGAGTCCGTTACCTTGACCACTAGGCTACCACGGCCATCCGATGGAATTGGTAATTGGATTGAAGAAGTTATCGCGCGCGCGACTTGACTGGAAAATGAATTTAGAAGGGAATGGTGATGACATTCAAGAACTACTGGATTCCCTCAATCAAAGAGCTGACAATGCATAGAAATGTATAAGCAAGAGCAAGACATTGAAGAACTTTTAAAGACCCAATTCAATGAGAAAACCGAATGACGGAGGGGAATTGGACAGAAGGCTTCGGTTTAATTTTAAAAAAGGGCCACAAATTTCAGAAAATAAAGACTCTAAATTAAAGCATATTTTTTCAACAAAACAAGGAGTAAAAATTATTGGTATGCTACATTGAAATTTTGGAGGAGAAAAAAAAATTTTTTTGAGCCAGCAGACTATTTTTTAGATTTTATGAAACCTTCTATATCAAAGTAACTTTGGCTTGCGATTTTGTATTTGTGTTATCTAAGATTTTTTTAAACATTTTTTTTCTAAATTATTATTTTCTTTCGTCTTCAGTTCCAACTAAAAATAATTCACATGCTAAAAATATTCACATTAATATGGGAAATTATACCCCGACTTAGTGCTTATCACTCAGTCCCATATACTGTATAAGTTCGAGGAATTACTGTATTTTAAAAATGGGTTTGCTTCTATTCTTTGAACATAAGAAGCACAAAAAATAATTTTTAAAAAAATAAAATACTATGTATTTTTAATTTTTAGCAAAAATTTATATAAGTATTATCATTATTTTATTTCTTTGTAAAGAACGTAATCCAAAGGGAAAAATTTGAGAAAGTAAAGACGCATTCGAAATTCTTTTTAAAATTACAATTGACTGTTTTGTAGGTAAAATAAAAATTCAACTTTTTTATTTCCTATTTTCTAATTCTTCTTCTTTGTGCTGCTTTCTATCATGTGCTGATTGCAACTTTATTCATTACGAACTAAAGCAAACGCCTACTTGATTTAAATCGAATTTTCCAAATCGAATTACACCCTTTTCTGATCATCCTCTTAAAGATATAGTAAAGTCTTGTTTATTTTAAAAGAGCAACGATTTCTTTTTATGTTAAAACTTTCGTAAACATTCTTTTGTTGACAAACTCAACTAAATTTTGTCATTTTAAAAAATGATGATTCGTGTAAAAATTAAGTTAAATTAATATAAATTGAGCAGTTTTTAAAAAATTTTTATGCTCCTAAATATATTTTAATATCAAAAGGTGATTGGTATATGATTAAATTTAAGAGCTAATACACACAAAAAGATTAATGTTCAATTCTTTGACTGAAATCAAAATTTTATTTTCATCAGTTTCGGTTGCCCTTTTTTTTCTAAATAGTTTTTTCGTAAATATATCGATATATATATATATATATATATATATATATATATATATATATATATATATATATTATATTTAAATTCTCGTCATTTCCTCAGGCATGCTATTTTATTTAACATTTTTGCTTTTGTTAAGAGCATAAACGAATAAAGTTAGAAAATTTCTATTGCATTTTGGGATGAACTTCCATTAAATTCTTTTCAGAAAAAAATGTGCGCACTCACACCAGGTGAAAAAAGATTTTTTTTTTAAATATGAGTTTCTGGAAATTTAATCAAAATTTAGATTTATATTCTTTTGTTATTCTTTCTTCTATTATAAAAACAGTTCTTTTTTCAATGTCCATTCTGCATTAGCTATTTTTGCAACAGGACGGAAGTAACAATGACAGAATTTTTAAATAAACATAGAATTCTATTTTTGGAACACATTTCTTAAAATCAATAGTGTCACGAAAGGAAGAAATACAAATGAACTCATATAATTAAAACCTTTTTTTTCCTTTCGAATCAAATAGCGGGGGAAATGTCTAAACTCAAATTTAAAAGAGCAAATTTGAAACTTGTACAGGAAATTGCCAATTAGTAGTTTCGAAATTCAAACCTTGGAGTAATAAATTCGATAGATTGATTTACAGGGAGTTCCTATTACTTCTGTTTCATTCTGAAACAATTACCGTACATACATAGATGCTGCGCCCAATGAATTATTGATGGAATTTAGCAGAGTTTATCTCTTGAGTAAATTAAGTGGTAATTCAAGAAGTTTCACATATAAAAAAGGTTTCCTTTCTTTATTTCGTTTCGAATTTGAACCATTCGTCGCGAAATGCTTCGAAATACAATTTCAAAATTAGAAATTCGATGTTTTTGTTCGAAAAATAACGGAAAAGTTAAAAGATTTTTTTTTCAAATTATCTTTTTTTGAAAAGTGTTTGATGTCCATTACATCTTTTTGAGAAATTTGTGCAATTATTTCGATATTATTGAACCTACTTTTAAGAAGACATGAATGTTATGAATAAATATTACTAAAATATCTGTCTTTGTATAAAAAAGGGGTCTAAGCAACATTAAAAAATAGCAATTATCCTATGTGTAGCCATTTTTAGGTTCTATTCAAACAGAAATAAAAGTTATTCACTAACCACAATAGATAAAAAAAAGCACCCCTTTAAATATTTATTACTATAATTGGTAAAAAGTTTTAGATAAATGTAAATTTTAAAGGCAATGCAAATTCAAAATATCTTAGCTTCAAAACATGTCAAGAAGGAACTCCAATTAAAAAGGAAATAGTTTGAACGCTTCTTTTCAAAATACTGTAACTCCACAATTGATATGAAATTTAAAGAAATTTGACATAATTTTCAATCATGTTTTGAAATCCTGTTTGCATATAACTTAAGGTAATAGATCAATCGATTGAAAAATACTTAATTCTTATATACATTTTTCATGTGGATGAATCTAATCAATCCAATACAAATTTGAAAAGTCATATTTTATTATAAAAAATAAATAAAAAAATAAACGTTTTAAATATTAAGTTTATTTTTATTGAAAGTGGACATGAACGGTGATATTCATATTTTTTTAAAAAAAACCCACGAATATTTAAAAAACATAGAGACACGAAACAGGTTTTTAATAAACAACAAAAATATATAATTTTTTACAACTTTTTAAAATATTTAAATTAAAAATACTAATATGTATCGCTTTTCTTTGCTCAATTTATAATATATTTCGAACAAAAAAAAATACCCCTTCCCCAGATTTGGACATAGCTTGAGAAAAAAATCACTTTAACTCCGGTATCTTAGGGTTACAAGTAATTTAGTTGAACAGAAACTTCAGTGGCTACTACGTGACGTATTTAAAAGAATCATGTTCAATATCAGTTCTAATTCTTGATTTATAGATGCATTTTTTTTTCGAAATCTGAAAATTTACCGTGGTACACCTGCGCGTTTTGCTCGACTGGAGTCTTTTCTCTGGGCCAATCCAATGCTATCAGAAGGCGTTCACAGAATTGCTTAAAAACCTTCGACAAAGGCACCCTATCCAGGTAATTATCTCCTTTTCCTTATGTTGTTACTCCACCTGGAATCCAGGTATGTGGTGGACAGGTAATCCGTTGCGACAAGTGAAGGCTTAATTTTCGCAAATTTGAGATGACAGCTGATCACGATCAGAGGTCGAGGATTAGCTCTCAGCAACTATAAAACAATCTTCAGAGGTGTTGATTGGAAAAGAAAATGCCGTGAGATACATCTCTAAAGAGTGGCATGTATGTCATTCATAAAAAAAGAAATTTCTATTTTTAGATATGATAAGAATCAATAAATTATTTGTATTTAGTTAAAGAATTACATTTTTAAAAGTTTAAAATTTGTATCTTTCTTTTTTTTCAATTTCTAGTATTAGCTCACATTCTCTCTATATTTATTTATTTATTTATCTTGGTGGAATTTTCAATCGTTAATAAAATACATTTTAAAGCGCTCCATTGAGCTGAAATTCTATATGCATGATTATTTTGGATGGCAATACGGTAATTTAATTATAATCAATAAAATTAATCGATTAAAACTAATTATTTAAAGAATTACAAATACAGCCACGTTGGCAACTTAGCGACCCTTTTGGCGACTTGTGTCAAAACTTGAAATGTTTTTTTTCTCGCGTTTTAAAGCATTCAGTTGAAATGAAATTTTCTATACACGATTGTTTTGGATTACAATGCGATACTTTAATGATAATGAATTAAAATGAATGACCACTTAATGTTGTGCTTCTGTCCTATGTATATACATATTTAATAAAAAGTAGCTAAAATAAAAAATTTTCTTTGTTGATCTAAGTAGGAATTGACTTAAAAATGTTGTTTATATATTACACACTTTTTTGTGTGTTTAATCGTTGAATGTGATATTTTTACGGCGAGGTTTTGATATAAAGTTATTTATACAGAGTGGCTCATCTTGGTGTATCCTTTAAATATAACGCTGTTTATAAACTTTCGTATCACTTTTCTTTACCAAGACTGAGGGCTTTTGCCTCAGTACATGTCGTATCTCATGAGGATAACCCATTAATATACGTAGCTTAGAAAATATTCATTGGTTTTGTTATAAAATATTACTACAATGCATAAAACAGTACATGAGAAATTGAGAATTTCTAGTATTGTTTTCTTTTCAATTAGAAAAACTTCATTGACAATTTGTGAGATTGCTCATTTAGTATGATTTAATGAACTGAAATAAATTTCATTTTCTAATCTTCTGCAAATCGAGTTTTTTTCCAAAGAATGTGGAAATCGTAAGTGATAAAGGATAAAATCCTATTTTGGTGCACTGCTTGGCGAAGATATTTGAAATCATGCCAAATTGGCACCAAATATAGTTGTTAGAAGTAACGGACCTGTCGGTCACTATTTTGCCAAAAAAATTGGGCAATTATCTTGGAAAACTCAGCACTCAGTTTGGCAACAAAAATAAACCGGTGGCAATTGAGTGAGTGAGAGTTTTATTAACGTCGCCCTATAAAACAATACAAGGGCTATTGGTGACATAAATTTGAGCCATGGTCAAGTGGCGAGGACGACACCTAAGTTGGAGTTCCTTCTTCGAGGTTAAACACCACGTCAACAGGTGGCCTTTAAGACACGACAGATTTAATGTGTATCAGACTCTCTACACCAGGGTTACTCAATCTTTTTTCTGCTGGGCCGCACACATATGTTAGCTATTTCACGCGGGCCGCAACACATGAGGTTAAAAGAAAGGGGAGGAGGAGAAATGCTTTAAGATCAAGATAACATTGGAAATTTAAAATGTGGAAAATTGATCAAAATATTTCAACTCCCGTTTTGCTTCTTTTAATTATTATTATTATTATTATTTTTGTCTCTAACACCAAATTAAAATAATTTCAGAAACGCTCCTTTACAAATATTTTTCGCTTGCAAGGTATGAAGGATTGTTAAAAATTATAGTTCCACCCATAAAATTGTCACAACTCTATTGTTGTCTGTTATCACTAACCGTAACCGTTCCAAATAGAAAAAAGGAATATCAATTCGCAGCCGTACGACTTCGACAGCAAAAAAGCATAATTGATAGATTTGATTTCTTGTCAAAGAATTTCTCATCAAATGTTTAATACATTGTTCTGAAATAACTGAATTTTTCAGAGCAATGGGTCATGACCAGGCCCCCTAAAAAGGCTCTGTGGCCCGCAGGCTGAGTATCGCTGCTCTATGCGGTGGCAATAGCTCTAGGCTCGAACTCTTGACACGCCGGCCACGTATCCGTGACCATTACCGCGACTACATCACAGCACCGGCGTCAAGCAGTGTACGAAAATAAATTTCAACCGCAGCAAAGTTTTAAGATATTTCAATAAGAAAATGCATAGATACCATGAAAAGTCCTTATTAAATGAAGTTGCTCTTTGAATGTTAGTTAAAATAACTAAAATTCTAAAAGAAATAAACCAAAGGAAAATTAGCAAATAAGATTAAAGACAAGCATTTTAACATCAATATGATTAATTTACTCATGAAAAAAAGCGTTAAATCATAAAAAAAGATGCCTTGATGGAACATTAAAAAACCACATACGAAACCAGAGTAGTACATTCTGAGAAATTAAAAAATAAGTAGGAAATAATTGTGTTGTTAAAAGTTATTATAATTTTCAAATTAAAATATTTTCACATTTTAGTATACATACGTTTAAAAAAATAACTTAAACTTTGGTAAAAAAAATTGCTTTTTTGCTTAAAGAACGGTCCAATTAAAATTAATTACCAATTAAAGCAGATTAGCCTTATTTTTTAAGAAAATAACAAAAAAAAAACTAATTAAGACAAAAAAAAAGATCTGAAGTTTACCTGAGACTTCTTCCCGAAATTTTTTTTAAGATTTCAGAAATAAGAATACATTGATTACTCTTTATTAATAAACAATTGAAAATGTGTCTTTTAACATCTATGTTTAATATTGGATATATATATATATATATATATATATATATATATATATATTTTTTCAAAAGCTATACATGAGATTTCAGGGTGAGAAATTTTTGCGAATTACAGCTTTAACATATAAGATTCTGCAAATAATTGGAGAAGAAATCTAAGTAAGAAACGGCAAACTTTAAAAATCAAAATAAACTATTTTAAAGAATCAGTAAAAAAATAATCCTATCCATTTTAATTTAAGGTTTTAAAAATTATTTCTACATTATTAAATAATATTTATTCGAATTGTGGTTCTTATTTATCTCAATTATAATGTATTGAATAAATTTTTAATGCGCGCTGGCAAATATGTGTTATTTTACAGTTTCGAGGAGAGAGAGTTCAATCTTTTCCATCATTAAAATTCTTCAATTTTGAAGACCGTTTGGCATCCAAGTCCGTTAGCAGCAGAAATCAGGTAATAAAACCCTTAGAAGAGCGAAATCGTTGTTTTCAAGCCACTTAAATTGAAAAGTTTTTCTTAACAGTTCCCATCTGAGAACAAGAGATTTTTATATATAATATCTAATTTTCATGACAATTAAAGGATTTAAGCTTATAAGTAAATGATTAAAGTCCACCTCTGCACTTTTCTTAGCAGATACGAAGTCAATGTTATAGGTACGATAAACTGTTGCCAGGTTTAATTCTAAAAATAGTTCTTCTTGCGTCATGATTTTTGTAAAATACACATAAAAAAGAACAGATCATTTAATATATTTTTGGGTTACCGACGATTTCTGCAAAAAATTGCTAAGTTTTTGAAGTTTCCCAGCCTCTAAAAATGCTTATCTATTTAGAAAGGGATTAAGTTAAGTTTAAGTTCCATCTTTGATAAATTGAAATTACGAAATTATGCGAAATCTCTGGAACATTATCTTGTAAACAATTCGTTTGACTAATTCCAAAAAAAATCACACGGCCTAATTTTGATTAAATTTTCCCTCGCAAAAGATTATATAAGTGATCTGAAAATGAGGAAATTTTCCACAATATTTTAATCTCTCTTCTTTGTTAATGTGCTGATAATTCTAATTGAAAGATTTCGAAATTTTCTTACATCTTCTCAAATTTAAAGTATAATTTTTTGGAGGTTAACATCAGAAACATACACTTTTCTGCAATTCATTAAAAAAAAAATCTGAAATACCTTTTATCCTCCCACCCCATACAATAAAAAATAATTCTATAAAATTGCCAAATTGAGAATTATATTAACGTCACACTATACAGCAACTCGAATGCCACTGGAGACAGACCTCGTTATTTTGATCCATGGTCAACTGACATGGACGATACTTGGGCTGCCACCCTCTCTCCAAACTACAACATTACTTCAATAGGGAGGATTTTGAGATCGACGGATTAAACGTGCATCAGCCCTTCTACATAATGCAGTGTTTCTCAAAGTGTGGGGCGCGCCCCCTGGGGGCGCGATGACCCTACAAGGGGGCGCGAGCGTATCGAAAATTTAAAGATTTTTTTAAAAAAATAACCGAAAGAGAAGTAAAAACAAAATGCTTTCTTCCATAATAAAAAAAAATACACACAACAACACTGACATAATTTATGTTTATTATCTGGCTTTTTTCCGTCATCAAATAGCTATCTTTGTCCCAAAACCAAATTAAAGAAAAAAAAACATTTTGTTTTATTTGCTGTATTTCCTCAATGAGAGATTTTTTATTACGTTTTAACATAAAATATTACTCGTTAAAAGAAAAACGAAACCCAGACCCTGAGAAAAATTCTAAGAAGATAAACAATTCACCACTGTATTTATTATTGAAATACTGTACATTAGTTGTAGAAAAAGAAAAGGAAGTCATGATTCACTTTTCAGCCAGGCTGCATAGTACGTTTGCTAATCATTTGATTGACCTTCAATCTTATGGTATGGTTATTATCAATATTAGTTCCTCCCATCTTTTATGCGTTTGCTTTTCGCTTAGGGAAATTGTAAATAATTGAGTTTTGCGATATTTGGAAAAGAATTGATTGATTTAACATTTCTGTAGGATAGTTGAAAAGTGTCTGATTTGCGTCCTTTATTATGGTCTTGTACTTTTGAATCATTTTAGTTCAGTGTTTTATTGGATTTTTCTCAAATCATCAAAGAATTGAATAGTCCTTGAAAGAAGGTAAGTATACTTTCTATAAATTAAAATATTCACTAGAATTCCGATTTGTATCGTGTACAGTAAAAATAATTCTAAACAAATGATTGGGGTGACTGAGTCCCCCGACTACCATTAATGTTAGTATCGAGTACGCGCCTGCTCCCGGGTTAAAACATTTTGAAGTCTTCTCGCGCTTTAAATGTTAAAAAGTAACACAATTATTCTTCATCGGAATTTTATATTCTTTTTCATAATTTAACATTAATTCTAAATGCTTATTGTGTGAGGTTTAAAATTACAGTTCTTTTAAACAGTTATTTACAATTATAGCATTTATCTAAAAAAAAATCATTTTACATTTTTGTATACAATGTCGTGCACACAGTCTTACTCTCCTTACAGTTCAGCTATTATATCAAGAATAATGTTTTATTTTTTTAAAAAATGAACTCGTGCGAAGAGTCGGTGTTTCAGCCAGTATACGTTTGATGTATCAGTACTGAAGAAGGTATTTTATAAATAATTTCTTATTACTGAATTTGGCCGCGGAAGCCGAGTGGTATAGGTATCGGATCGTGGGTTGCCTTGTCACGAGTTCGAGCCCAGTACCACTAAAGACCCGCCGTGTAGGGCAGTGATGCACGTTAAATCTGTTGAGAGTTGAAACGTTTTCCCGTTGGTGTGGTGTGGTAGTTAGGAGAGGGGTGCCAGCTCAGGTGTCATCCACATTACTTGACCATGGTTCAAAATTACGTGGTCCGTCGTCAAAAGCCCTCGTGCAGCTGAACAGTGCGACGTTAATATTTAATCAATCATTCTTATTACTAAATTAAGAACAAGTTTAATAATTATTAGGGATTTTCACGGGCTTGTCTTGTAGAGGAAAGTTTTTCAAAGGAAGGTTTAATATCAGAAATTGACACTTAAAGAGTTATTTTTCTATATTTAGCTGAGATCTATATTTTGTCTTCAAGGCATCCACTGCAGAAAATCCGGTTTGAAAAAGGTAGGATGTTGAAAATGGTAATAGTATACGAAGTGCTTTTGTTTTCAGTACAGATAATTCCTCATCCACCTCTACCCCAAATTCAAAGAGCGATTTATTACAAAATTGCCTTTTAATTTTCACTGGATGTGAAATCTATGAAGATTTCTTCTTTGGAAGTTGAGAGCCCTTTTGGAGTATCTTGAAATAGATCCCTAATCCACTCGTAACTTGCTACCAAGCTGTCCTCATTCAGAAAATACTTTTTAAAATTCTTTGCCAACATAGCTAAATGATTTTACATGTTTTAAAAACAACTTTCACATGTTGTTCTACAGATTTGTAAGTTTTAACACATATCGAGCTGGGGCTTTTTTTCCATCATTTACTTCAGTAGTGGTAAATCCAAAATTTAAGTATTTTTGAGAAGATCGCCTTGATTTAATTTTCGGAACCATGCTGGTTCGTCTGTGTACTTGTTGATTCTTTATTATGGTCGAATGTTTGCTTACGACTTAAAAATGTATGTATGATATTGTTTTAATCTACTGCCGTAAATACTTAATTACCGTGAATTACAATTAACGTGGAAATTAAAAAAAATGTTACATTCAAGCTAGATTCGGTAGCTATAGGAGTATCGAGTCGACCAAAACTGACTGGAATTGTACGAGGAAAAGCATTTTTACATGTTTTGCGCAGACGTCCGATAGGTTGCCCAGACTCACGCAAACGTACCCTATAATGCCAGATGTGATGGATATGATAGAGAGCGACATTGATTAGACTATTTTTCTAATGACATTTGTACTTTGAGAAATGAATGCTGAAGGAAATAAATCTTTAATTAAATACATCATTTTGCGATCTGTTCCAATTTAAAAATTAGAGAAAGAAAAATAACATAATTCTAAGTAATATATATTTTAAGTAATTTTCTTAAAATATATATTACTTAAAAGTTACATATACACAAAATTTAATATACTTATCGTATTAATTTGTACGGTTTATAATTAAGATCGTATTGTAACTTTAGCGTCTCTCTCTCAAAGTGCATTTTTATTGCAGTAAATACATTATTGTTGTACAGGGAGGGGCGAGACAAAATTTATGATTGAAAATTGGGTCGCCAGTATTGAAAGTTTGAGAAACACTGCTTTTAATGTATGAGTGGTGCACAGAGTATTTTATGACTAATTAATTAATACTAAATTAAGAACAAGTTTAATAATTAATAGCTACTTCCATGGGCTTGTCTTACAGAGCAAAGTTTTTGAAAGGAGTTTTAAGATAAGAAATTGACCCTCTGAGTTCATTTTCTATATTTAGCAGATATCTATATTTTGTCTTCTCTAAGCAACCACCGCATTTTGTAATATGTTCCAATTTAAAAATCAGAGAAAGGAAAAATAACTTAGTAATTATCCTATTACTTGACTTTTTTTGCTTAAAAGTAACATATACAAAATTTAATACTTATGTCATGAATTTGTACGGTTTATAATAAATATTGTTGCTTTATCGTAAAAGTGCATTATTATTGCATTCAGTAAATTATTATGTATAAGGGGGGGCGCGATAAAAATTGTGATTGAAAAGGGGGGCGCCAGTATTGAAAGTTTGAGAAGCACTGACATAATGGGTTTTCAGAGGCACGAGGATTCGAACCCGCGACACGCCAGCCATGACTTAGTGACTATGAGTGAGTGAATATTAACGTCGCACTGTTTAGCTACACGAGGGCTTTTGGCGACGGACCACGTAATTTTGAACGAAGATCAAGTGACGTGGATGACACCTGAGCTGGCACCCCCCTCCTAACTACCCCACCACACCAACGGGAGAACGTTGACTTAGTGATCATAACCATTTGGCTCCAGTGGAAACATGATATTGCCAAAGACTGTATGGAAATAATTAAGTTATAATTTTTATCGCTTGCCATTTTTAAAATGAGATTTTTAAAAAAATCATAAATTATAAAACTATTTTAAAAAATTAGTGTAATTATAACCAGAACAATAAATATAGATTAATTAAAAAGGGAATATATATACATATATATATATATGCACATACTTGAGATAAATCGCAGTGACCAGCTTTCAATCCCCCATGATTGGAATCATATAAAAGGAATCTGCATAATATTTTCTTTTGTTGAAATCTGATCTAAATATTATTGAGAGAGAGAGAGAGAAATGAAGTATGAGGTATCAAATATTTTCACAAACTGAATGGATTAAGAACTAACTCTTTTTCTTATTTAATTAACAGAACTACAAAAAACTCTCATCTTAAGAGTTAGAAGAAAGCTTAAGTTCGATATCATCTTGCAAATAGATGAGCTGTTTTTTTTAGTCATTTTCTTTTTCTAGATAAGACTCGCGAATAACAAAGATATATTCTAAATGTCAAATAATGTATGTGCATACAGGTGTGCGTCATGTCGACAAAATAATTATTGAAGATTTTTTTAATTTACATACTTTGCCTGAAACGTAAGGATAATTATTCGAAATAAACAATTAAGGCAATTTAAAAATGTATTTAATTGCGCGCGTTTCGAGAAAACAATTTTTTTAAAGAAATTTTATCCGTGCTTGCTAAAGAATTAATAGAATTATTAATTAAAGGTTATTTAACTTTAGTCTATGGTAAATAAAAAAAGACAATTATATATAGAGTAATCAGCTCCGTATTTCCTATAAAATTAATGGATATTTTTATATATACATATAAGAATATAACACAGTTATTGTGCAAGGAGCAAAATGGGTTATTTTACTAAAATTTCATAAAAATTTTAATACACTTTAGATATTTAGAAGAATTAATGTATTCACAAATTGGTAATGTATAGTTTACAAATATCATGCTTATCAAATAAGAGTTTGTTATACTTATATCTAATTGTAATCAATTTCTTTCGCACCGATTGCCAGACTGTTTCTTTTTGTCTGTGCGTTATTTTATGCCATACAAAACAAAATATAAGTAATCTTATAATTTTAAATCAGTAGTATCAATTAAGCCGCATAAACAATTTTTAAATCTGTATTCATATTTCAAAATTGAACTGTTGAAAACTACGAGCATATTTAGCTATGTAAATATGTATTCTATTACACATTAGTCTCATCTTAACAGGATAAAATATATTAAAAAGGGGGTAAATAATAAATGCACGGCGGGAAAAACTACATTAAAGAGTAATAAAATTCTTTTTCAAAAGGATACTGCAGATTTTTAATAAGGCGATGTTTTCGAGTAAACACCGTTTTGTTATCACAGACAAGAATATAATTATTTTTATAACTTTAATTTTACTAGAAACTTTAATTTACTTTTTAAACACATTTTTTGTTAAGTTACAAGCAAATTATTATACAGAACGACCAGCTTCTCTGAGTACCGTTAGGGTTGCGGTAGCCTAATGGTCAAGGTAATGGACTCGAGGCAGGCATGTCAATGAGTTCGAGCATAGTGCCACTGCAGACCCGCCGATGCACGTTAAATCTGTCGGGAGCTTAAACATCCTCTCGTTGGTGTGGTGTGGTAGTTAGGAGAGGGAGGTGCCATCTCAAGTGTCGTCTTAGTCATTTGACCAAAAGCCCTCGTGTAGCTGAACACTCACTCACGAAGTACCGTTCTGATAGGACACTGCAGCTAACCACCCTAGCACGGCTGTTTTGATGTTGTCATCATTGTCGTAGCACTGAATCCAAAGTGCTTCTATAACGTGCCATGTGTTAGCGTTAACACAAAAAATTGCTAACCTAAATAAATTATAATTTACAAAAACTAAAAAACACACTTTTATTGTTAATCGAATTAAAAAGTAAAAAAAAATTATAAATATAATTATAAAATGATTTACGAGAAAATTAATGTCATTGGGGTAAAAGCGCGAGGTTGCTCTATATTAATTGTTATAATTTCTTACTAGTTCCATTCTGAAATGCTGTCTTAGTGTAAAAATTTAGTACAAAGCACCCCACACTTTTACCGCAATATGACATTCATTTTCTCGTAAATCATTTTATTCTTATATTAAGAATTATTTCTTTTTTACTTTTTAGTTCGATTAATTATAAAAGTGTGTTTTTTAGTTCTTTTAAACTATAATTTATTTTTCATTTTTTAGTTAGATATTCGGTAAAAGTACGTATTTTTAATTTTTTTAACTATCATTTATTCGTAATTTTTGGCCCGCGACCGAAAAAGTTTGCCCATCTCTGAGTTAAAACAAATTATTTTTTTTCATATGCACGAGTCTTTTTTTTTATTTCCATTTTCAGAAAGACTGAACAATTGCTCATATTATGATAAGAAATTGCTGACGCAAAAAAAAAAAAAAAAAAAAAAAAAAACGTTTTCCCTAAGGGGGTACTCTTAATCTTTTAGTTGCCAAATCTGAAAAGCATACATAGAATTAGTCACCAAATCTGGCAATGGTACATGGAATTAGTCGCCAAATCTGGGTTATCCTGTCTCCTGATTATCCTGTTCAGGACAATAGAACAAAATTATGAAATGATTGTATTGTCATCGATCCTTGACAAGTGTGTAAAATTTCGAATTAATCTGACCTCTTAGAGTGGGTAAAAATTGAGTGTAAAGATTCCATTACATACAAGTGAAACTTATAAAAGCGTGTGAAAATCAAAACCAATTAGTCTTAAAAAATTTAGCTCCTTCGACGAAGGTAATCAAAGCTTTGCTTAAATGTTAGACTTTGCGTAGCTCAGTCAGTCTTTTTGGAACTCAGCTTAAACACAACTTCCGATAGCGTTCAGTCACAATTTAACATAAAATACTTCTTAAAATATGAAAAAATTTCATTAGGTATTAATGAAATCATGTAATGTTTGCTTTCCTAAAATTTTTATTCATCTTTCGGCTCTATATCATCATTGGTGGTGGGTGGTCTCCCACATCGTGTTCGTACACCCCTTTTTGAATACACCAACTCATTTTCTTGCAATTACAAGCCTCATAGTGTTTTCATTTCATACCCTTTCTTCATCTGCTCATTAATAATTAATCTTCTCAATTAATATGGTTGAAACAGACGAAGAATAGTAACGAGAAATGGTATGGATGATGACACCTCTACTAAACAGATATTATATTAGAAACACACCTTAAGGGGCATCGTGAAGTGTATTTGGGAAGGGGGTAAATCGTCCCCTCAAGTTCAGGGACGTCATAAAACCCTAACGTACGATCGCATCGTCAATAGCTTGAGGCGTACTGGGCCCACTCGTAATTCGCGCTCCAATGGGAATTTACGTGCTCTAATAGGTCACGATTTGCATACGCAATAAGCAGACTATATTTGACTTCAGTCGATCTATGCTATGCGTACCTTATATTCAAACCCTGCTATTCATCCACAAGTGTGATTCGAATGTAGCATTTACTGGAACACAAATTTGAGGAGAGTTACAGGAATCGTTTGTAGAAATTAAACAACTGTCTGCTTTAAAAAGTTTACAATGGTAATTCTCTTTTAATAATCTGAACGCGGTGTTTATTTTGTGGTAGTTCTATCTCTGAAAGGGAGGGGAGGAGGAGGAATTTATTTAGTCTTGGTTTTAAACATTTATTGATTATGACGGTAAAGAAATTTACAAGTTGGAAACATTTAAAGGGTTTTGAGTGAAAGTTTAAAACCTTTTTTCAAATAACGAATATTCATGAATGGATAATAATTATCAACGATGAATATTTCTTAAAAAAATAAATCATATGACGTTTTAAAATATTAGAATTATAATTTAAGTAAAAAAAAGTGACTTATGTATCTCTCTCACTTTTCACAGCTTCTAACATACATTTGGAACAAGAAGAATTTTCTTGAAACTCTGGCAAGTAATTTAAACATTTCTAGCATTGACAATCATCAAATTAAAATATATTTAATTAAAACTGAGTCGCGTTGATTATAATTTTACAAAAGTGTGATAACTTAGTTTCAGTTTAGCGTTTTTTAAACGGAGAGATTGTTTTCCCTATGCAGTATATATAAATGCAATTGAGATATTAAATGGGTAATATAAAAGAAATGGAATGGAATGGACTGTTTGTCTATATGCGAGAGAATATTAATAAAATTAAAATAATTATGTCACAGAAATATTATTTCTAATCGAACCGACGCAAACTTATTAAAAATTGATAAGGACATCTGAACTCTAAGATCGTTAGAACCAAAATATTCTTTTGTACATCTAATTTTTTTGTACATCATCAAAATTTTCTTTTGTTTTGTTCATTTTGAAATCATTCTATTTCGATAATATACATGCCTTATTTATTTGAATCTCAGCCGTACATTTTTCCAATGTCAGTGCTGCTGAAAATCGGGTGCGGCTTACATCGAAGGAGGAAAAATTCGTGGAATGTTTTTATTCCTTTAACAGTAATTAGATTTTCAAAATTGCAATTTTATACTTCATAAATACAAAATCAAATGTAATCGAGAAAAATAAAGAGATATTTCTGTTTATTTTTATAAGTGAAATTAATTTACTTAAAAAAACAAACACGGAAACTGGAATTGTAGACGCAAAACAATTTCTGCCAAGTGTGTTTTTGAGTGTTCATAGTATAACAAAAAGTCCTACAAAAGCAATATTTACTATACATGGGCTAGCGCTGAAATAATTTTATATTTAGGCAGCCTTATTATAGATCAGAGTACTTTTTTATCAGTTTTAATACGGGTCTTAATCTATTTTCAGTGGTTACAATATAATCTAATACCTAATCGTTCCTTAAGCAACTTTGTGATACATCTCTTTCCTCGCAAAAATTATCCCATAATAGCCTTCTGTACTTTTTTTTTGCATTAAAAATAAATACTTGGTAAACTATTTCAAGCAGGCCACATAAACAAATGTAAACATTTCTATTTTATTATCTCATAATTCATGATTACCGATCCATAATATCAGTAATAAATTGCAAAGGGAGGGGGAAGGGGAAGATAGGAACGTATCTAACCAAACAAGGAAAACCAATCGAGATAAAATCTTTTCAGATAACAAAACAAGGTGAAAAAATTCCTCTTTAGAATAAACTTTTAAAAGATCAACATTTCGCGAATAAAATATAGTTTAAGATATAAGAAAGAAAAACAAATGTTGTTTTAAATTTGCGACTTGTTTGTCGATCTCTCTGCAGTTTTCTTTCCTGTCAACAGTTTTTCTAAGATTAAACCCCGAAAAATATAAACAGCTAATCTGGTAATCGACGAAATGCGATTCTGCTCCTGTGCCTATCTACAGTTTTTCCCTCTCATTTAATCATAATAATAATTTTTTTTTTAAAAAAAAAACAAGTAATATAAATTTTTTTTTAAAAAGTCAATTCCTACTTAGATCAACAAAGAATTTTTTTATTTTAGCTACTTTTTATTAACTAGTTACAATTAATATAAATATGTATATACATAGGACAGAATCACAACATTAAGTGGAAATTAATTTTTATTAATTATCATTAAAGTATCGTATTATCATCCAAAACAATTGTGTATAAAAATTTCAGTTCAAATGAATGCTTTAAAACGTGAGAAAAAAAAATCTTTTCAAGTTTTGACCTAAGTCGCTAAAAATGAAACCACCACGGATATATCTGTAAATCTTTAAATAATTAGTTTCAGTCAATTAATATTAATGAATTATAATTAAATTATCGTTTTACCCAAAACAATAGTGTATAGAAAATTTTAGCTCAAATGAGCGCTTTGAAATGTGAGAAAAAAAAACCTTTTCAAGTTTTGACACAAGTCGCGAAAAATGATGCCAACGTGGCTATATTTGTAATTCCTTGAATAACTAGTTTTAATCAATTAATTTTTATTAATTATAACTAAATTATTGTATTGTCATCCAAAATAATCCTGTATATAAAATTTCAGCTCAATTGAGCGCCTTAAAATGTATTTTATTAATGATTGAAAATGCCACGAAGATAAATAAATAAATATATAGAGAGTGTGAGCTATAATAGCAGGGAGTGAAAAATAACATTTTTATCAAAAGCACTCTATCTTAGATATTAATGATGAAATTCATCGGCTTGTTTGGGATGTAGTTTTTTCACCTTCAGGAAAAAAAAATTTAAACTTTTATTTTCATGTAATTTGACGAAGCGTTAGGAGAGAAGCGGAGGATATTTTCCTAATTTTCCTCTTTCAGAACAGCTTAGTTTTTCGTCGCCATGCTGATAAGGGGTTAGGACTACTTAAGGCTGGGGCTCCGTCGGGGTAAGGTCCTTTAAAAAATATAAAAGAAAACGAAGCCATGACAGATACATTTTTTTTATTCATTCCGAATTAGATACACTGTATCTTTTGTGGGATCTTTTTTTTTTATCACACAAGCATACATGCTCGGAACCCTTTTTATTTACAGTTCGTGTGGTGGACAATAAACAGAACTTGTTTTCGTTCTGCGTTCGGAATGTATTCTTTTTTCTTTCACTCTTAACAGAGATGTTTTTTTTGAGTGAATTAGTCAGATGATATAGTTAGAGTGCAAGTTCTTATGTTCGAGAATGTTGAGTTCTTAGGGGTCAAAGAGTACGTAAGAGCCGTGGGAACGAGCAGTGTTTTGTTCTTTAAAAGTCCAAGAAGACTATAATTAGAATTCTGATATCGAATCAATTTCTTTTGAAAATTTATTTGAGATAATATATTATCATATTGAATATCTCTCTTACAGGATATCCGATAATCCTAATTGATCTCATTGAAACTCTCTTGCTCTTGTCTCTCTATCAGCCGTTTTAAATCCATTAATATATAATGGAAATTTCTATCCCCCCAATCTTGATTATTATATTTATTCTTTTTGTTTTGTTAAGGTTCTTCAGCAGCTCAGGTAAAAAGTTTTCTCAATGTCATAATGTAAAACTTTTAGTAAATGTTTTTCGATAAATTCACTTCACAGGTTGCCATTGCATTAAATTGGTGAGGTACATTTTCGAGAAAAATGCCGAAAAATGTTGCTAAATAAATGTAGAAGAAATACAATTTCTTGAAAAATAGAGACATGAAGATTTATGTCAAAATATCATTCTCTTCAGCATAATAGCCTTCAAACTGAGCTAGAATCTTTTAAAAACATTTTTCCATTTTGAAACATAGAGGTGAACCTTCTGTTTACTCGTTAAAATTAAAATATTGTGTATTGCAGTGGTCTTTAAACTGTGTTTCACGGAACTCTGGGTTCCACAAGGCATTCCCAGGAGGCTCTACGAGTCACAATAAAAAATTGAAGAGAAACTTATAAATATGTATGCGAAATTATTATTTCTCTGAAGTTTGTATAATTACAAGTATCTAAAACTCATCCTATTCATTAAAACTGAAGATTTTATTTATATACAATAAACTTTGTTAAAATATAATAAAAGAATATTAAAGTGTGTTTTCTCTTTATATATGCTTTCTACTACATTGCGAATATTCTATTGTTTACTATCTTGGCTTCCACGAGATAATTTTATATTCGCTAATTAACACAGTGTCTTGCATAATATAAATAGTTTTCTAATGGAAAGTGCACCATTTTGTAATTGTGGAAAAAGCGCATATAATGAAGGAGAGGAAATAACTTATCAACTGATTCGATGTTAAAATCTAAATTTAAGCAAGAACAGCTTCTAAATTTTGTATTGTTAATTCGTGAAAAATACACAGTATTTCTCACAGCTGTTTCATTTTAGTGCTATTCAGAAAATTGCGTTTAAGGGAAATATATTTCTCAACGTGAGTGGCTACAAAAATAAAGTGTAAAAACAAATCAAAACGCAGAATATGAAATACAACTGTAGATAATTTCAATAAACATAGACTTCGACAATTTGTGTGAAAAAAAAGCAAGCACATATCCCAATTACTAAATATAATGCTCGGGTAGGTGACACTTAGATATCAAATTAATATTATTAGTGAATAGATTATATTAAAAAATCTATCATAATTTTTTAATCATAAATGCAATACTTCTCTTAATTGCCTTTATATAAAGTACCGATAACATGTTGATCTACTTTAAATATTATTTTGAGATGTATTCTTCAAAGTATGTGTGTGGAATGGGGTTCCACCAAAACACTTTCTAGTTCTAGGGGTTACACAGAAACACCTCCAAGATCTGGGGATAGACTACGGACTTTATATCCTTGACATTAAATGTAAGAATATATTCCAAGTATCAATACGAACGATTAAATTATCAATACGAAGATTACTCTGAAATATTTGAATATGGCTAAATCTTAAAAGTTAAATTTATCAAATTTTAGGAATGCTCAAAATACCCCCTTCAGAGGCGTCAATTGTACTTCTGCAGGCGTATTCTTCAAAGAACAAATCCTTTAAGCCATCAATTCCTTGGAATGAGAGGAAAATTTGCTTTTATAATATATTTTCAATTTATTCTTAGGTAAAAATGTACACTTTGGTAACAGTTTTTTTTACGTTGGGAGAAGAAAAAAAAATGACCAGAAGATCCACATAGCAAGTTTCGGAAAATAAACTATTCTATCTCTTTGAAGTGTTTTTGTTCAAAACATTCAACTGTTAATCTTGTTGAATAAAAAAACGCATCATAACGGTAAAGCAGGTTTCATCCAAATTTCCCTTTTTGAAAAAATTATGGAACGCATTTCATGGTATACCAATCAGCTGTAGCTGTCTGCTGTACATCTAAGTAGCATAATGGCTTTGAACACTCCTATGCTTTTAAAGAAAATAGCATTTATCACTTTTTTTCCATTGTTAATTATATTTTCAACCTAGGAGCACCTTCAAGTACTTTTACTTTACCTACCTGACGTGTGGTAATTTAAAAAAATGGCATACATATACGTTTCACCACCAGTTATAAATTTAAATAAATTACTATGCCCAACAACATCAAGTAATTCAAGATTTTCTTTAATTATTATGACTTGGTCTTTTTTATGAGTTTTCTGTTACATTATACAGGACCTAAAGTGCCAAATTAATTTTCTCATACGCCATGTTTATGAATAGTTTTACATATAGTCATGATTCTAATGTTAAGTACTTTCTGTTTCATCTGGTAGATCCATTAATGATTAACATTTAATATTTTTCATATGGTCAATATATTTTCCAGAAAATACTGAAGATTTTCTTATGAGTAAACCATCTAAATCAGCGATATTCAACCTGCGGCCCGCGAGCCGCAAGTAGTCCGGAGAGGATTTCTGATTGGCCCAGTCATGGTCCATTGCACTAAAAAATTCAATTATTTAAGAGAGTCATGTATTAAAAATTTAGCGGAAAATTCTATCAATCAAGCAATCAAATCTCTCAATTTTGCTGTCGACATCGTACGGGTATGAATAGCAAGCTCTTTTTTCTATTTGTAACTGTAACAAGTAATTATAATTAATAGTGAAGTAGTGAGCTGAACTGGAGTAGTGACTATTTTATGGGTGAACTTAGATTTAATTATAAAGAAATTATACTGACTTCAGTTTGAAATTCAGTCAAAACTCTTTTGCTGCCATTCTACTCTTGTTAAATAAATATTTGAAATCAAAATAAGAGAGGATTGTCAAAAGAAAAAAAATCAAATTATCAAGCGGCATAGCAGCTTTGTTTTTAGTAACAGTAGAATATAAACAAGGGGCTTGGTCGTGGAGGAAAGTAAATAGAAACTACTCCATAACTCAGTAAAAAATGCAAAAAACCGGAACTTTGTGTGTGTTTGATATAGATTAACATAGTATTAAAATCCAAAAATGGTGTTTCAATATTTTGATCTATATTCCCCACATTTTAAAATTTTTCCATTAATCCTCTTGCTTCAGCCCGATTGAGATTTCTTTCGTATGTTTGAGGTTCAGAGGGAAAAAAGTTTGAATACCCCTGATCTAAATACACTGGTGTGCAAAAATTAAGGACGAGACGGTTGTTTCAATATAACTTTGTACAAAATCTTTCCAAATCAACACATTTAATACCGTAAGATCCCCAATACGTAAGGACATGTGTAATGTAAGCAACACTTATACTAAAAGAGAAATCAGAGGGATAAAAGAAGCTTGATAGAAAAAGTAGCATGGAGCGCAATGCGACTGAAGGCCGAAAAATCAATGTGATGGGTGTCCAGCAAGAAACATCCGGTCTTTAGTAGGGGATATAATCTCCCCTGACTGCTAGGCAGGTTTCACAGCGTCTGCCCATGCTGAGAATGAGGGTGTCAATGAGTTGTTGAATCATTGCTGCCCATTCGTCTTGCAGCGCCAATCGAAGCTCCCGAATCGTTACCGGTGGTAAGGTACGAGCTGCCAAGCGTCTTCCTAGAAAATCCCATACATGCTCGATGGTATTGAGATCCGGAGATCGTGCCGGCCAGTCCATACGTTCAATATCCTCACTCTCTAAGAGCTGTTCGGCAGCTACTGTACGATGACATGGTGCATTGTCGTCCATGAAAAGGAACTGCAGACCCATAGCGCCTCTAAAAAGACGCACATATGGAAGAAGAATCTCGTTACAATAAAAGGTCCCATCGACTGAACCTGCGTCGAAGATGTGAAGGTCTGTACGACTACCAAGCATGATGCCTCCCCAAACGAGAATACCGCGACCTCCATACCTGTCCCTTTCAATGATGTTCGAGGGATGATTGCGGCTTCCCCGCTCTCTCCAGATGAGTACGCGATGAGAATCACTACTCAAACTGAATCTGCTCTCATCTGTAAAGAGTACTCGTCCCCATTCATTGTCTCTCCAATTCCGGTGTTCCCGGCACCACAGAGAACGCCTTCTCCGATGGGCAGGCGTTAAAGGTACACACCGTACAGGGCGTCGTGCAAACAGACCACCACCGTGCAGTCTTCTGGCCACGGTAAAACGCGATATCAGTCGTCCAGTCTCCTGTGTCGTGTGTCTAGCGATTTCTCCCGCTGTCTGCCGCCTGTTTCTTCTGGCCTGTAAGACAATGTACCGGTCATCTGCGGGTGTGGTTCCTCGTGGACGACCACTACTGAACCCCCGGATAGCTGTTCCTGTAGTTTGAAATTGTCTCCAAAGTCGTGAAACGATGCTGTGAGCAAGTCCGAACTCTGCAGCCACACTTTCACACTGCGGCCTTCCTCTAACTTCCCAATGATTCGACCTCGGGTAAAAGCATCCAGATGTCTTCTAACAGATTGATTATTCACCATTTCTCGCTGAGGCAGCAACTCGGTGTGATTTTAACTGCTATACGGCGTGCAATCTCTTTGCCAGAAATACTGATCTTACACCGACAACATGCTTTATACTACTCAGACACTCCCCCATTACGTCTACCTGCATATCTGCGCATGTGCTACCGTACATCACCTTACTTAATCTCCTGATTGGTCTTTTTGTCCGCTCTGCCTCTTCGTTCAGCTGATATGCTAATTTTTCGACTTCGTCCTTAATTTTTGCACACCAGTGTACATTAGTACGAAATAGAACTTTATTTCCATATGCTAAATGTTAATGTCGAATACATTTTTTGTTACACTTAGAAATCATAACATAACAAAGTTTACATGTCAAATCCATACAAATCAATTTTCAAAAGTTTATTCTATGATGATGAAATTGCAAATGGTGTATAAATTATTGTTTATATAAAATACTTAATATTTACGCATCTGATAAATAATATTTTTAATGTTCTCGGTTTTAGAATGTCTTAAAATTTCACAGCTTCGTAAAACTATTGCAATATAATGAAGTTATATAATCATACGGTATAAAAATATTTATTGAGAAAGATATAAGGAAAAACGTTTAAGCTGCAAGGATACAACTATACAATATTTCATAATACTTGATGCATTATTGGTAATTAATTATTTAAATAATTTCATTCATTTATTAAGAGGGAATTTACAATGAATATCTAAATTTCTTACTTTTAGGTTTTTAAAAAGTTATGCTAGTTTAATAAAAGAAAAAACACGCTTAAAATTTTAAAAAATGATCAAATTTATTTTTTTAAAAAAATGAAATATTTAATGAAATTACAATTATGGAAATCTTTATTTTTCACTCTTTTAAGTAAAATAATCCTACTTAATTAAATTTTTTTTAATTATTCAGCATCTCCTTAAAATTTTAGAAAAATCGGATTTCTTAAAATTCTTTTTTTGTGTACACAAAGTATACATTGGTAACTCAAAATAAAAATTCACGTAATATTAAATAAAATAAAACGTTTAATAAAATTTAATTGTTAAAGTGTTTTTTTATCTATGAAGCATGTCAGGATAGACAGGCTTTACCTTAATTACGCTAAATGAAATTCTTTGGAAGTGGTATAAATACTCCAAAAAAAGTCCGAAACCTAAATTGAAAACTGAGATTTTAAAATGTAGCAATAATTCATGTAAATGCTATTTTTCAAGGAACAAAAGTTCAGAAATAGGTAGCAGTTTCTTTTGACAAATCGCGAAAAATAGATTTAATCGTCCAACAAATGTGCACTGATTGCTTCGATTTCTGAATGAAAGGAATTTAAGAAAAAAAGGCACCGTAATCGTCGAAAAAAATAAGAATCTTTTACAAGGCGATCTGAACATGGTAACGAAGTATTTAACTTTTGCAATTAAAATACTAGAAGTAATCACACTCTAGTCAGGATTTCAATGATATTGATTCCGGTAAGTCAATAAGTCAGTTTATAGAGAAGAATCTCATATTCTTGGCGCTTTTTTTTTCATTAAAAGGCTCTCTTTTTTTTTTTGGCCTAGGGAAAGTATGTCAAGCTTTATTTCCTTAACGAATGCTTTGGGGAAAAGTCAATATTAGGCGCACGCGTGATATACTTTAAAATACTATAGCTCGCCAAATCGAACTTGGGGTGTTCTTTTAGGTTCTTACTTCGCCAAACGCTATTCGTAATTTTTAATACTTTTAAAGGTTGCCTTCCATTAATTTTATTATAACGAATATTCCCTGCTGTCTCATGTGTCTGTCTCACACAAAGATTGATTTTACGCTGTTAACATGCTTCATAAAACTGAACCACGGTTAAACGATGAGATCGACATGACACACTTCCATTTCTACATCCACGCCAAGCTGTTATGAAGATTTTAAACCTCAACAGATTTAACGTATCGTACAGGTCTTTACTGTAAACAAGAATCGAATGAGTGTCCCAATTGAAACATCAATGACCACGAACTAGATGTCATGAAAACTCGACTATCGTAGTTAGATCTTTCGAAAGATATTTAAGAGCGTTACAATAATTTTTTCTAAAAATATTAATTTTAAGAATATTAAGCAAAAATAATAGATGTCTATATAGTTTTTTTGTCTTTAGTTTTGTTTTAATAAACATTGTTGTAATCCTTTCTTCTTGGTCCGTTGGTAGCAAAACGGTACAATTATTAGATCATATACTACAGTGCGATAAAAATGGAAATAAAGTATATTTGTTGTCCATTTTTTTCCACTCCAGGGAAAAAGTCTGACTGATACAAATATCCTTGCTACATTGGCTGATTTTGATTTTCTACTGCTTTAAAGCAACACAAGGGTTTCTGAAGACGGACTGTTGCATTCAGAAACACGATTCCGCAATGAGATTTACAACAAAAGTGTCTAACTCTTCTTAATTGCACATCATGCCATATTAGTTATCACTAAGGCCTAGTTAAACATGACGTTCTAGAAGTTGTGATGGGCTCACGCGTCTTTTCATTAACATGTCCTTTGGTTTCTTTGGGACCAGAATTAATGGCAACTCTTTTCCAACCAAATCCAGGAAGTGAAGCGTGAAAGAAAGATGCAAACTAGGAAGCTTTTAAATATCAGAAATTAGAGTAAGCGAGGTGGTAATTTGTGGAATGTAAAGATAATCCGTGGTTCAAGCGTGAGGAGGTTTTGAAAAGCGTTACGTGGCGGCTAGCAGATGTTATATGTGATAGAGAGCCATTAAGTCAAGGCGCATACCAGTGCACTCGAGTAATTACGCAACTTCATCTAGAATTATTGTGATCACTACTTCAGACTACATCAAGGTAGGATTGACTATTTAATATTAGGATCTGTGATAGTATTGGAATTGAGTTTAGGTGAGTCAGTTATTGATAGTGGTGAGAGTTAAGTAATTTCGGTAATATAGATATATTGTGAGTTTTGCCACCGTAGATTCTCTCACATATATTATTATAATCTAATTTGTTAAAGGTTTAAGTTAAAAATCTTAATAAAGTGATAATAAGATTATGCATACTTCTTGTTCTTCCGTTAATCATGCATCCCTAGCTCACGCTGATAATCAAGGAGATGTTCACCCGAGGGGGGCGACATCCCAAAGTTCCTATTTAGAGAAACCAAGACTAGATTTGATTTTTAGACGAAATATGATGATTTCTGAAGCTTATAGCCATAACCAATAGTGGGGACAAATGGTACTAAAGGAAAGGATGTACCAGAACAATTCATTGGGTTGCATTGACAGCACTGTAATTTAAAGCCAGCAATAGGTGACGAGATTGCCATGTGTAAATTGGTGTTTTCTTCCCTCAACGTCAGCATCACCTCACAAGAGGATTTTTGTTTTAGAATAATGGGATCATCATTATTTCACATGTTGACATTGGATGGCATTAAAGGCAGTAAGTACCACGTGACCTCTGTAGCAAAGTGGCCAGGGCAGGATTGACGATATTTCAGTCGAGCGGCAAGCTCTAGTCTTTATTCTACCAAAGGTTCGTCATACGGAGTGTCGCTGATGCACATTAAATCTGTGTTGTGTGTGTTGAGGTTTAAAATGATTACATTGATATGATGTGAATGCGGAAAGTGTACATCCAGCTTAAGCGCCGACATTGGTATTTTCCGTAAGTTAAAACGGTTACCAGGGTTACGAGGCAGACCGACGACGTCCCGAAAGATCACACCAAATCCCTTGTTGATGAAAGTAGGTTACATGGGTAAAATAATAATAATATCACACTATCGCAACCCTATTGATTTTCGAAATCTTATTGCAATATTTTCAATATTTCTTTTGGAGAATTCAATTTAAGAATAGGCATAACTTGTTTAATCTGTCTTCCCGAGAGAAGTAGAGTAAATGTTATTTTTAAACTGTCTTGAACGCTTGTCCCGCCATAAGGCTGCGGCATATCTGAAACGAGACGGAATACAATGTTTCTCGGCGGCGTCCTGCCGTCGCAGATCTATAAGCGGATATTTCTTTTCGAACTTTCAGAATCAAGTAAGAAAATCTACTTTTATTTCTTTACGAAAGAGGAAGGAATTATCCCCCTAAAAACTTCTACGAACGGATTAAAGTGGACGGGAACTGAAAAGCAAACAAAAATAGATGGCTGGACTTTTTATTTAAATGTTTGTATTCTGTCTCAAACCGTTCCTTTTTTTCGGTCGTAGGCTGGGTAAATTTTAAATAGATCAATTTTTTTGGCAAGAGGAAAAAATATCCTTACGTTAATGCAAACTTGTCGATAGATTCTTTCGAAATTATTTACTGAACGATAGAATTAGTTAAGTAACTGTAATTTCTTCTTTTAATAATTACAGTAAGTTTTTCTTTTTGATTTTAAGTTATAAAATCTCACACAACCCCCTTTTAGAGTAAACTTCTAATATATATGTACGAGAACACACGCGTGTGTGCGCGCGTTGATGTGTACAGTTCGTTAATATGTGTTACCAACGCTTACTGTTCATTCAATGCCACGATGTTTCGCTGTAAAAATGCTGTTTATTCTCTAAACTTTCTGCCTTTTTGTTGGATTAACTTTAATAAATTGTAAAAAAAACACAGGCAAAACTTGAGGCTGATTTAAATTTTAGATGAAGGAGATATTAATATCTCTTCCATCAAAAATTTAAATCAGCTTCAGTACTCCATGGTAAATAAATCGAATTTTTATGTTAATTTTGATTTTTTAATAACAATTTAAAAATAGCTCTTAAATTTAACATTTCTTTTATTTTCGAAAATGGGTATTCTTCAGACATTTTGCTGTAACAGATTACAAAAATACGATTTTAGACTGAATTACAATTCCCCCTCTCCTTTTAAATTTTTTAGATTTAATATTTAGTTTTAGAAAGAAGATGGATATATTTTATTGCAGAAGGATTGACGGATATTACTAAATAAAAATATCCCGAAGAAAACAATAAATAAATAAATAACACAGAAAAAAAATCGAAATTACAAATTAGAAAATGTTTTGGGTTTAAATTAATTTAAAAGATCCTTTCCGGATCTTGATAGAGAGATTTACTTAACATGCTAGGGGAGGTATAGTTCTGAAACTGCAATAAACTAACTAGCATTATATACTCAGCGTATTTCTTTTAGTTTCATTCCTTCGTTTCTTCTTTGTATTCTTTTACGAGATCTTTCAATTACGTTTATTTTGTGCAAGGGGGAAAAGTTTTGCATTAGGTTTTTCCATCTATGTTTGAATTTATTTTACTCGTATTTCATGTAAATCTAAAAATTCAATTATCGTTCAACTTATGAATTTGATTAAGTGTTAATTCAATTATTATTTAGATAAATGAAAATTAACTTTTATTTATCGATAGTAAAAAGTAACTATATGATTTCAAAGTCAACTTGTTTTTTAAACATTGACAAGTTGTATAATTGTCATTTTATAAAACTCTTTGCAAAATGAGAAATTATTCATATTCTGATATGAATCTCTTTCTCTCTCTCTCTCTCTCTCTCTCTCACACACACTAAACGTTTGTATATATTTGTTTAAATATGTAATTTGTTTCATTTCAGCCAAAATTACCATCAAACTCATCCATGTCTTGGCTATTCAAGGGACCTTTAATTGGTGTATCCTTAAT